>CM053791.1:80503648-80903554 GCA_028749045.1 Cupressus sempervirens | reverse complement strand
GCGATAGCCAGGATACTCCTGCATCAGACTACTAGGGTGAATAGAAAAGACCTTAGATGCTTCTGCATCACCCCCCACCCACCCCACCCACCCACCTACACACACACACACACACACACCACAAAGTTTTTTCCTATTGCCTTGTTTGCATAAGAATTTGTCATCCACTGCAAGTGGGCAATTGACATGCTTCTCTTGGCTTGAATTAGTGCACATTCTTATGGAGTTCGCATTACTACATGCTTCACACACTAGTTTGGATCCCACGTTTCAATCTCTTGAGGAGGAGGGCCTTAGGAATCAAATATTGTTAACAACCCAATTTCCATATTTCTCAATCTCTATGCTCCATCATTCTTTGGAACTAGGTTATGGAATATGAGGAATTCCTTGACCCTACTAGGCCCTTCTTTGTGCCAAATATATAATCTTATTAAAAAATTAATCCCATATATGATGTCTAACCTCCTATATCCTCTACTCTTTAATTTGTAGGGACATGATATCTCATTGGAGGATGACTATTAGTCAAATGTGCAACGCCATAGTCCCTAGATCTCATAATGGTAATCACATAATATATATTTCATAACACTTCAATCAAGTCCATGAGAAACTCTTGAACAAAGACTTTTCTACATATCCTCCTTGGAACTATCTCTCTGATGGCCACACGTGGCTCATCATTATCATCAACACAATCACTATATTGTATTAACTCTATAATTGTGGTTGGCTCTAATGAAATCATTACCTAGAAGGAAAGTGATATTTAATCTAATGTATCAAAGAAAGTGGTGTGTGTGTGTGTGTGTGTGTGAGAGAGAGAGAGAGAGAGAGAGAGAGAGAGAGAGAGAGAGAGAGAGAGAGAGAGAGAGAGAGAGAGAGAGAGAGAGAGAGAGAGAGAGAGAGAGAGAGAGAGAGAGAGAGAGAGATCACTTTCAAATCCATATTACTCTATTAGACTATGTTAGAACCAAAAAAATACTGAGATATGGAATCCAGAGAACTATAGCTCTTGAGTGCAAATATCTAAAAACACCAAGAATAAGTTACTTTTGGGAAACCTTTACTTAGTATAGATCACTTTTGGGTGACCTATACTGCAGAGGAATGATAACATAGATATTAGATTTGTTATGAAAATTATATCTTCAAATCTACTTTTTCATATATGTACCTTTGTGAACATACACCTACACACAAGAAAAAGGGCAAATTGTTTGTGGAAAGAAACTTGCCTTGGTTAAGCCCTTGTTTAGGTATTAGCCTTGAAATGAACAAAGTAAATCATGCAAAAAAAATGTTAATATTCACCTTTCTTATCAAACCTTCATGGATGGTTTTGAATCTTCTATCCATAAATATGTCCACTTCCTTCCATCTATGTTGAAATGTAGAAGTAGAATGTAGGATGTTTTAACTTATACAATAGATCAACTCTTGTCATGAATCATGGATCATGGATCATATAAGAAGGAAGAAGAAATGAATGATGTAGATCTCCTTCTTTCATAGCCAGCTCCTTTACTTCGTATAGAGAAAAGAACTAGATCACTAGAAGGAAATGCTTCAATGCTTGATGGATTAAAATGCTTTCTTGAACTCTTTGAATGTGCAATGTCTTTCTTGAGAGCTTCATGTTGCCTAATACGATGTAGATAATGATAGATAATAATGGATTGTAAAATGAAAGGATAAGACTCTCTCTTAGAATGACTTTAGAGGTTAAAGTTTGTGAAGCCAACTCCACAAGCTATGAAAGAAAAAATAAATGTCACATTGGGCACACACACTTGAAAGGGACCTCCTAGAGTATAGTTTGCCTCTAGGTGACCTAGTATAGGAGGGAACCATTTTCAAGGTACCTGTGTGAGAGCAATAAATTCTAAAGGGGTTCAGGGTGACTTAGAAAGATGTGGATAAAAATAATTTAAAAAGCATCCAAATCTTGAATTTACCAAGACAAAGCTTAGAATAAGGGCAATTTTTGTGATTGTAGGGAAAGATAGAGGAGGATGTATATAAATTAGATCCTACCTCAATTTTTGCACAAGTTGGAGAAGGAAAATTAAAGGAGGATGTATTTGTTTAAATCCTACCTTAACTTTTGACAATGAGAGAGGGAAGTTAAATTAGGTAAATAAATGAATAAATGGGAAAATTGTGCATTGGAATTAGAGTAAACATAGATTTTTGGGCAATATTAAGAAAAAGAAAGGATCTTGATTTGAATAATGTATGCAATTAAATATAATGCAAGATCATTGAGAAGGGCCATACTAAGGAGGGATTAAATGGTCTCAAAGAGGACATAAAGTAAGTGCTTGATTTTTAAGATGATACATTTATCCCCCACATTAGCAAGAGTATGATACAAGATCATGCTCATAGTAAAGTAAAGTAGTGTATAAGATAGTCCTATCAAATCCAAAGATACAAGGAAAAGTCAAGCCCCAAAGTAACTTAAGTTATTATCAAATCAAAGACTAATATGCATGTGTGTGTGTGTGTGTGTGAGAGAGAGAGAGAGAGAGAGAGAGAGAGAGAGAGAGAGAGAGAGAGAGAGAGAGAGAGAGAGAGAGATTTGTGATTACTTAGTGCAATAAGAGTTTTGTGTCTCACTAGGAATGACACAAAGAAAAGTGAAGTGTGACCACTATGCCTAGTAAGATTGTGTGCATTACTATGGACTACACAAATAAAAGTGCTACAAAATATGGCATTGAAGGTCTAGCAAGGTGTGTGTTATATGTTACTCAATCCATCTAGGACCTATCCTTAAGGATTATATGTCCAAAAAGGTGTCTAACAAGAACAATTAGGCCTTAAGGATTTATGTCCATAAGGAATCAAGAGAAATACATGGATTAGTTCTTTAGGATTATATGTCCATAAATCCATAGTGATCTCTCTTAATTTGTTATACTTCTTTTGAGTGACTAAGCTAGTAAACTAAAAAGTAATAATAAACATCCCAAGAAGAAACTCATAACCATATATTGTTAACTAGGGACCCTGACCAAGGGGGAATGCTACAACATTAATATTGGTGTATATAGGGTTATGAATAGTTAACCTGTAGCTATCTTAATCCTTAATTCGCTCATGTTATCATTATTATATTATTATTTAGGTAGATAAGTTGGCCTAGGTGTTATGTAGGGTTGTGTCTATTCAACCTAACCGTAATTAGGTATATATAGGAGGTTGTGAGTCTTATTTCAAGATCATATTTTAAAGTGTGTTCTCATTGGAGATATTTGGAGGTTTCCCCCTCAAAGTGGCCTACTCTCAATTATTATCAAGTATTTATATAATATTTCATATTACTTCTTTTTATTTCATTACAAGTGGTATCAAAGCATGATCTTGGCACCATAGAGGAAAGATTTTTTCTCAATACTGGAGTGATTCTGGGAAAAGCATAACTTTCAGATTTTAGAGAAATTTTCAAATATTTTTAAAGGGTTTTCAAAGAATATATTAAAGAAGATATAATCCAAAATATAGAGCAATTGAAGAAAATTTGAGCAAATAATTGTAGACTTACTATTTCTACACAATATATTGAGATCTACATATCTCTTACATCTTGCCGAATTGGAGTATAACTTTTATTGGGTTTTTGAATGCATAGTAGAGGAGCCTGAATTCCAAAGCTTGGAGAAATTGAAGAAAAAATAAGCAAGTTATTACAAAATTAGGAAAATTCGCTTTCAAGGTAGTGGATTTGCCAATTTTTTTAAAATTTTTTTTCCTAAAGGTATCTTGGCCCTAGTAAGTTACAATAAAAAATAAATTAAAAAATTAAAGAATTTACATTTCATTTGTGTGATTTATTTTAAAAATATTGGTTTCCATCATGACAAGGCCTCCAATAAGAGGCAAAAAGAATGCTACCACACTAGGGAAATTCTCTGATCAAGATTAGGAAACAATAGAGGATAGTAATCCCAGTGAGGAAATAAGTAAGTTCAAGGAAGCGATTAACAGGGATATGTGTGACCTATGAGGAGATATATCAGATATATGAAGCATGTTAAGCACTTATATTAGTGAAACAAGGAAGGAGTTGTCAAGAAATCAAGGTGAAACCTTCAAGTTGACTAATAATGACACAAATTTTAATACTCCTACAAGATCTAGGAATTTTTTTCCAAAGGTGGATGTGCGAAAATTTGATGGAAAGGATCCTCTAACATGGATAAATCAAATGGAGAATTTTTTTGAGGTACATCAAACCCCATATGGGAAAAAAGTCACAATGGCGTCCTTATATCTAGAACTAGATCAATTCATCTAGTATTGTTGGCTTTATACTCATAGGAGCAAAAGGGGTCTCACCCTACCATGGTCAATTTTTATAGGACTCCAACACAATATAGAAATAATGTAACAGAAAACTTCTTGAGACAACTTGCTAAGCTTCAACAAAAAGGATCAATTATGGATTATATTCAAAAATTCCAAAATTTATCCTTAAGAGTGGATACAATTACAGAGGAGAACTTGAATGATTTACTCTTGGGTGGTCTCAAGGATCACATTCAACATGAGGTACGCATGTCTAGTCCTAGCTCAGTAAATGAGTCTTTTATATTGGCACACAAGGTAGAGGAGAAGTTCTTGATTCCTATAAAGAAAGGGGCTAATGTGACAAGAGAAAAAGGTTATTCAATACCTTATCTTCCTCAACCTACTAGGTTGACTCCACAAAAAAATGTATAGAAAAGAGCAAAAGGATTGTGTTTCAATTGTGATAGCAAATATAGTTGAGAAAGAATTTGTTCTATATTGAAGGTCCAAGTGAGGAAGAAGAGGATGAGCCCATATTAGAGGAGGATAGGGAGTCTGGTAAGGAATCACATGATTGTCAACCAATCATTTCTTGTCATGCACTTTTAGGTTTTAGTGCACCACAAACTCTCAAGGTAGTGGGTTTCTTAAAGAAGTAGAAAGTAATAGTGTTGATTGACTCAGGTAGCACTCATAATTTAATCAACAAAAAGTTGACAACTCTTCTAAATTTTTTTCTATATCCAACCCCACAGTTTCAGGTTTTGATTGCAGATGGGGGCATAGTTAATTGTTAAAGGAGATGTCATAGCATCAAATTATCCATGGGATATTATCAACTTGATAACCTAATGTATGCGATATCCATGGGTGTGGCGGATATTATTTTGGGGGTACAATGGCTTACTACATTGGGAATAATTGAGATTAACTTCCAAGAACTATTCATGCAATTTCAATTAAAAGGAAAGGTAATGGAGCTAAGGGATTGAAGGAAAAATCCCTATAGATGGTAAGCTCTCATAAAATGCAAAAGTTTCTTAAGAAAGTAGTAGATGAATTTGTGGCCTAGCTATGTTCATTAGAATTCTCTCAACCTAATGCTCTTACTCATCCATATTCACAAGCAATAATTGATCGTCACTTAGTGATTCTTGGAGATATGTGATGCAAGAGCATCCCAAAAGGGAAGAAGTTGTTTCATTGTTTCATGTTACCAAGGAGTGAAGGAGGGATTATGATATCAAACAAAGTCAACTTGGATGTGTTGAAGCCTATTATGGTTTCTTATGATAAAAATGATTTGTTTGTCTAAAGACCTTAAGGGTCCTAATGATGCTTCCATGCATAAAATTAATTTTATAAGGGCCAATAGTGTCCATGAGAACAAATTTGGTTTGATGAGGTTCTAGATTAGTTTAAGTTTCTATAGGAGTGTCAACTTATAATTTAGATAACTCAAAAAGTGTCATAGATTAATAATTTAATAAGTTGTAAATTCAAATATTTGAATTACAGCGGTTAGAATGTAAGTTGGTGGAAAATCATGTTAAGTGTTGTTTAGCATCTTAATCAATAAAAACTAAATGCAAATCAGTTGGGCAGTAAGAGAAAAGTCTTATAAATCATTTGAAGTCATTTTGTATGGGAGAGAGGTACTATATGAACATAACAACAAAAAACAATAAAATCATTCATTTATTGCATTTTACTTGATTTGGTTGATAGATTATTGATTTGGAAGTGTTGTATGTCCATAGTGGAGGATCCAAACATATTTTTATCAATATTAAATGCTGTTTGAATGCTTTGATAGGAGGTTTTGATCAGATTTTATAATTTAATGTTGACTGTTACAAAATTTCTGAATTTTTCTTTGATTTGGAAGTCTAAAAATGCATCTTGGAGCCCATCTGTGAATGTAAGACCCTAATTCTTACAACATGGGCTCTATCTAACATGTGCATTATGTTCCTAACAAAGAAAGTTGCAAGGAATGTGTTTTAACAGGTGTACACCATGACTGTGTTGAAGAAGAGAGTGTGAGAAGTATGCCATGCTTATAGTAGCAAAGGATTTGAATGAATGAGGGGGTGTTTTTATGATTTAATTTGATTTATATGAACAATGTGAAGGTGTAGGAACCTTGGTTGGGTTGCAGAAGTGTTGGAAGAGTGGAGAATTAAAAAGCTCTAGATTTTGGAGTGATTTAGTGAGGGTTTTGGGGTTTGGGGTATAAATAAGATCAAGTGACAAAATAAACTCTATAATAATTCTATTTGGGGAATAATAAAATAGTGTTGAGAGTTTTAGGTCTTGGGGATAAGTTTATAGTATACTTGCTTTGTAAAACTTGGGTAATTGACAAGCAAATTTGTCTCAATCTTATGACAGCAAAGGCATGCTCCAAAACAACCACCCTTAAGTTTCATATATGTTATGTATCTTTGAAAAAAAATCCAAATCTAGTTTTTATTTTCCAAGTCCTTTGGAAAGTGTTGGAGTTGAGGGCTAAAAATCGTTGCTGCTGTTGTGATTTGAGGTTAAGGGTTGGAAAGGCTGGTTTTGGGTTTGGAAGTTGGGTTTTGTTGAGAGCCCTAAAAAAAATTGATTCATATTATATTTTATGTTTTAAGACCATTCAATCACCTTGGAATAGGGTATAGGTCTTGGTTAGCCATCTTAGGCGATGGAGGCTTTGTAGGTCATTTCCTTACATTGGAATGTTGTGAAATCTTGTGTATTCCTTACTCTTGCTGTTTGGACCTTTTTACCCACCACCATCTATTAAATCAATATGCCTAAAGGAATTCCTCCTAGGAGGGATCATGACCATGCCATACAACTAGTTCTAGGGAGCCAACCACCAAACATCAGGCCTTATAGGTACCCACACATACAAAAAAGTGAAATAGAAAAAAATTGTTGAGGAAATGCTAGAGGCATGAATTTTATTAGGCATAGCCAAAGTGCTTACTCCTCACCTATTGTGATGATGCATAAGAAGGATGAAACTTGGCACATGTGTCTAGATTATAGAGTGCTCAACAAATACACCATTAAAGATAAGTTTGCTATTCCAGTCATTGATGATCTTCTAGATGAATTAAATGGAGCTACATGTATTTTACCAAGTTAGATCTTAGATCAAGTTATCACCAAATTCAAATTAAGGAGGAAAATATTTGTAAGACAACATTTCAAAATAATGAGGCTCATTATGAATTTTTGGTAATGCCATTTGGTCTTGCCAATGCACCATACAATCCAAAGTTTGATGAATTCCATTTTTAAGATTCTTGAGAAAGTTTGTGTTAGTGTTTTTTGATGATATATTAATCTATAGAAAGACTTAGGAAGAACATTTGAAACATGTAGATCAAGCATTACAATTACTTGAAGATCATCAACTCTATGCTAAGCCATCCAAGTGTGCTTTTGGTCTTAAGGAGGTGGAGTATTTGGAACACATAGTTTCACATGGAGTAAAGATGGAACCTAACAAAATTAAGGCTATCATGGAATGGCCTATTAAAAAAACCATTAAGAAGCTAATGGGTTTCTTGGCATTGACATGGTACTATAGAATATTTGTGAAGAATTATGATTGTATAGTAACACCTGTTACCACTCTATTAAAGAAGGATTCTTTTCATTGGAATGGATCTACTAATGTAGCATTTGAGAAATTAAAGAAGGCTATGTGTACTATTGAAAATAGATTGATACAAGTATGATAAATGTGTTTCAATCATTGTTTTTTCACTGATGTCAAACATGCTATCTGCTGGTAAGATAATTGCTTATATGATTTAAGCACTATCACTCATTTGATTAATGAAGAGGATTTGATCAAATGATGTAACAATAACACCTAGAGAAAAGGTTGAGTTATGATATGAAAAGAAGTACAAGAATCAACTAAGGCAGTGATATCATAGTGCATTGATAATCTACTTAAGGTTGCAAAGGTTGGTTACACTAAGCAAGTTCAAAAGAACAAGTGAAACAAAGTTTGTCTGCCAAGCTTGATCGAGTGGACAGTAGGTGCTAAGCAAAGTTAGCACAAGATGAGCAAAAAAAACTCAATTGGAGCCAAGTACAAGTCTATTTTAGTGTATACTGAGTAAAAAAATTGATGTAGAGTAAAGTTTAGTTGATGCTGAGCATAATAAACTTTCATTTGTGCTAAGTGATTTTATAGAGGATGTTGAGCAACATAGTATGTGCTGAGCATTAGAAGAAAGTTAATGCCAAGTGTCAGCATTATTAGAAAGATCATAAATTTGATGGATTTGAGCTAACAGGTTTGTTTTCTTGGATTGTGTGAGTTGTATGGAAGATAAGACTGATGAGCTAGTGACACATAATTCATGGAAAACCATTTTGGGGTGAATTCAAAAAGGATTGAAGGAGAAGTTTCTAGGAAAGGAATGAAATGAAATAAGGGGTAGATTCATTGAGTACTACCTAATCTATCCTAACCCTAAATTGGACAATGGAGAATGAACAACAAAACATCTTAATTCTCTATTTATAGGGATGGTTGGTCAAAAGCAAAGGTTGTCATGTGCGAGAACCTAAGGAAGACAAGGAGTCTAGGGTATTGCTTCATGCAGTGACCTAAGAGAAGAGTCTACATTGGAAAATACTTAAGAAAGAAAGCTTAATAGTATGAATGCTTAAAGGGTGAACAAGATATTAGAGCTAAAGTGCATGAAAGCCAAGAAAAATGGAGGACTGAAACAAAGATTTATAATCTGCAAATGGAGTTGTAAGTTGTTATCAGATCAAGCCTTACTATTACTCTAATTATTGTATTAGTCTAGGGAAAATCTTTTAGAGTAAGGTTGACCTAACAGTCATTTGTAAATCCTTTAATCAGGTGACATTCAAAGTGAATGTTCCAAAGTCCTCTAACAAGGCTCACTCCTAATAGTGTGACTGAAACCATTTAGCTAAGTTGCATTTAACAATGTGCATGGTAACCTTTAACAGGGTTGGCCTTTCATAGGACATCACTTTAGAAGAGTGAGAAAGAGTAGCATGTTACTGGTGTTTTTTCCAAATTGGGTTTCCAAGTAAATCATTGTGTCAAGTGTGTTATTGAATCTATTATGTTTCATATTTACATTTCTGCAAATTGATTTGACAGTAACCTACAAGTTTTAAGTGATTGCATAATCATATGGATGCATGCATGATGATAAATGTCTAATGGGTTCACTAAGCTGTGAATAGTTTTATTTGTACATCTATAGCTTGGATAATTGATTCACACCCCCAGTTATTCTAAAGAATTCCAACAATTGGTATTAGAGCCATTTTCTTAAGAGGACTAGCTTGAAGGTACTAGAAGCACAAATATCAAGATGTCAAAAAGAGAATTACCCAAGTTTAATAGAGATAACTTTCTTGCATGGAAAAGTCTGATGAAGCTACACCTTGGAGGACTTAGAGATCATGCATAATCTACCATTACTATTGAGCAAGCTGATCCTGCTAGAGCCCTAATTGCCAAGGATTTGAAAAAGAAGAAAGAACACAACCAAGAAATGTTGGAGATTGCCTCTGCCTTAAGCTATGTTGAGTTTGATGATATCAAAAGTCTTGATAGTGCAAAGAAAATGTAGGTTACTTTATACACCATCTATGGAGGAGACAAGAATGTTCTAAGAGCCAAAACTGAAAGTCTCAGAGGTAAGTTTGATGATATGAGAATACAAGAAGGTAAAAATATTGCTCAATATTTCTCAAGAATAAAAGATGTTGTTAATGCAACAAGAGGAGCTACTAGTACAATAGATGATGATATAGTACTAAGAAAAGTTTTGAGAATATTGCTACCTATATATGCTATTAGAGTTTCTACAATACAAGAAATAAGAGCTGTACTAGGGAATGTTCTAAAACTTGAAGGTCTTGTAGGTAGACTCACTAATTTTGAGCTATCTAACTTTAATAATTATAAACTTGAAAACATTGAATCTTCTTTCAAAGCTAAGTTGTTATTGAAAGAACCTAATGTGAAGAAGAAAAAGACAAAATGTGTGTCTAGTGATAGTGGCACAAATGAGGAGGATACAGATAAACTTGAAGCACTATTGGCAAGGAGATTTCATAGAGGTAAAGGAAAGTTTAAAGGTAAACTACCTATCATTTGTTTCAATTGCAATGAGGTTGGTCATATTGCTACTAGATGTCCAAAGAAGAAGAACTATAGAGGTGGTGACAAGTATAAAAGTAGAAGAGATAAAGACCAAAAATATTACAAAGACAAAGGCAAGAAGTCTTGCTACATTGTTGAAGAGGAAATAAAAGATGAATCTGATGAACATGATGACAAAGTGGTGTATGTTGTAATGAAGGATGAATCTAATGAAGATCAGACAACTACACTTGTGTCTTGTGTGAACAAGAATGACAGATGGATAATTGATAGTGGATGTTCACATCATATGATTGGAGATAAAAGTAAGTTTATTACCTTGAATTGTTATGATGGAAATAGTGTAATATTTGGTAATGATGCACCATGTTTGATTAAAGGAAAAGGTTCTAACAAACTCACAGAAAAGATTTTATGTGACAATGCTTACTATGTGGAAGGACTTGACTATAATCTATTGAGTGTGTCACAACTATATAATTTAGGATGTAAGGTTGAGTTTAAAAATGAGATTGCTAAGATATATGATATTGATGAAAAACTAATTGGAAATGGTGATCAAACTAGAAGTAATCTATTCTACCTTGATATAGAGGATGCTACTTGTTTAGTTGTAGAATTTGATGATGTGTGGCTATGGCACAAGAGGTTATGTCATGTTAATTTTTATAACTTGGTTAGTATCAATAACATGAGAAATGTTAGAGGTTTGCCTAAGTTGAAGAAGCTGACACTATAATGTGCAAAAAATTTTAGTTAGGCAAAATGACAAAGTCAAGTTTTAAGAGTAAAACTCATACATCTAAAGGAATACTAGAGAGTGTTCATACTGACTTGTGTGGACCAATTGAAGTGCAAAGCTACAAAGGGGATAAGTACATTATGTTGCTTGTTGATGATTATTCTATAATGATGAAAGTTATGTTTCTAAAATAGAGATATGATGCTTTCCAAATGTTTAAGTGGTACTTAGCAAGAGTTGAGAAGGAAATGAGTAAAAGTTTGAAATGTTTGAGATCTAACAGGGGAGGAGAATTTACATCAAATGAGTTTGAGATGTTTTGTAATGACAAAGGAATCAAAATACATACATCTACTCCTAGAACCCCTCCACAAAATGGATTTGGTGAAAGGAGGAACAAGTTTGCAATGGACTGTGTTAGGAAACTCACGATGGAGAAAAATGTTGGTTTGTAATACTAGAGAGAAGATGTAAGTACAACTATCTATATCTTTAACTATGTAAAAGTCAAGAAAGGTACTCATTCAAAACCTTTTGAACTATGGTATGGATAGTCACCCAATGTAAAATATTTTAAGGTATTTGGAAGCAAATGCTATATTCTCAGAGATTTTAGGAATGGTAAACTAGATGCAAAAAGTGAAAAGGTATATTCCTAGGTTATTCCACAAGAAGTAAAGCTTATAAGTGTTTAAATACTATCACTAAAAAAGTTTTCAAAAGTGAAAATGTGAAATTTGATGAATATACATAAGTATATGAGGTTGAACCTATGAAGGAACCAAGAGAATACAAATCATTTGTATACTTTTATGAAGGTATGCCTACTGAAGAAGATGCTGCAAATCAAGTTACAAACCAACAACAAGTTTCAAAGACTGCCGAGTCACATACTATGAATGTCAAGTTGCATTCAGGAACTAAGCTACATTTAAGTGCCAAGTTATAGAATGAAGTTGAGACACATTCTAATTCTAAGATTTGTAGTGCCACTTTTGTTTACAGTTGTACCTTGTCTATTTTGTTTCGAGAGATACTTGATACTCTTATTTTGTACCTTATGATGACTCGAGGGTCGGATGTTATACTTTGATTCAGTAACATAGATGCTATACTGCTATGCTATTTAGTTTACATATTTGAATGTTCATGCTATTTTGAGATGACAATAGATCTATGATGATATCTAGTTATATGGTTATGGGACATATTTGTGATTATGTTATGTGATGGATTTTATGCTATGGTGATTTACTTCATTCATGTATCTTTATGCTTTTTGTAAATGTGAGTGGTGTAAATGGATTCATTAGTTATTTAGTGCATTAATTACTTTGGCTATTATATTATATGCAATTGCAATTGATCATGTGTTTTAGTGTGTTGGAATTATATCCTTAGCAGTAGCCTATGAAGTTAGTGACTTAGCTATTCATATTTTACCAATGTTGTCCTTGTATGGTCGACGTATCCCTATTTTAATTGTTTTGATTAAAATCTTTTCGTGATTAGTAAATCTGAACTCATTTGCATTATGTGATTAGACCTGTGAGTGTGTCTGTGCATTTAGAGGTTCGGTCTGTCGTGAATGTGTTAAGCGATTTTCTGTGTTTTTGGGTTTTAAGGATTTAAATCTTTTTGGATTTAATTTCTAGTAGCTTTGTCTTAGGTGAATTTACATTATAGATAATAACCTATTTTCATTTGGGTCGATTTGGAGTTTGGCTACTCCAGTTGGCTATTTTCCATAATCGACTATTCACTTGAAAAGTGAATAAGTTTTGAAAAAGTGAATTCATTATTCACTTCTTACTTTTTAGAGTTAAAGAAAATGAGAGCTATTTTAGAAATCCTCTTCTGAAGGATTCTTGTTCTGTTCGTTTTGGGAGTTGTAAGGTTGGGATCTTCACAAGGTTGGTCTCATTGGATTCAGCTCAGGGAGTTTATGCTTTGCCATCATTTGTAGTAGATTTGGTAGGTGATTTATTTTATTGCACGAGTTTTAGTTTTTGGCCCTTTTTCTGTCAGGTAGGGCCTTCCTGTTTTATTATTTTCGCTCTATTTATGCTTTTGTTTCTTGTAGTAGTATGTTAGGAGGTTGAGAACTAGTGTTCCCCTCTATTTCTGTATGTTGGTCTGCCCGATTGGTCAGGTATGAATGTTTTCCCTTTTTTTGAAATGGGGATTTGGGATTTTGAGCTATTACGCTAGCCATTTTTGCATACGATGTTTGATTTCTTTTATTTTTGGATTTTAAGGTTTTTTGCACCCAAAGGCTAAATGGGTTTTAATTTCCAAATTTTTCCAAAATTTGGAGTTTTTACCTCATTTTGCATACCACCCTATTTTCTCAAGTTTTCTTGGCACAATGTGGTTTGTGGACTTGGATGATCTATTTGGATACTAGTTAGACCACTTTTGCATCTTTTTTGTATTGGGATGCATGTTGCATCTATCCTCCGAATTCTATTTTTGGTTGATAGACTTTTTGCTTTGTGTTCTCATCCAGTCCTTTTGTTATGATCTTTGTGATGGTGGTGCACCACACACAAGTACGTGCATGTACATTATCAATTGACTTGCAAGTCCTAATCTTTCGTGGTATTTTCAAAATTATGAACATTGGGGGTTGGGTTGGGATTTTGCATGCCTATAGGAACTCATCATTGGATGAGCATGGGTAGGGTAGGGTAGCATATGGAGGGGGATTCTATCTTGCAGCCTAGCAATCATGGCACCATGAGTTGGTAGAGGGAGCTTTATATAAGTGATAACTAAAGCAAATACTGGGTGGTAATAAAAATTAAGATAATAAAATGTGTGAGCACTCGATTAAGTTTGAGGACACAATGTGTGAGCACCCATTTAGGTTTTGAGGACACATGATTCAAGCTTGGGCTTGTCGATGCCAAGTGAATCTCCATGATGTTAGCCCCTACATAGTAGCCCATTGAGATGTCTAACCAGGACCTGTAGTTTATGTATTGTCTTTGTCTTGGGTTCAGTCATCATACTGCTTGGCGTGAGTGTTAGCCATGGATGTTTTTTTTGTGTGTGGTTGTGGTTGGTTTATTATCTCCATTAGCATGGTAGGTGTGGACCTATAGGTGCCATGTGGTTGGGAGGTGTAGCTACCTACACCATTGCTAAGGATTAGGGTATAGAGATGGTCTTGTATCCTAGTGCGACTATTGTTGGATGTGTTCACTTGGTACTTTAGTTTATAGAGTATGCTTTCTTGTGATTTATGCTTTCATTGGGATGTTCTTTATCATGTTTAGATGATGTTAGTTTTAACACATTCCTTATCATGATGATTAGCATGTGATAAGTGATGTTATCTAGTGGCAGGTTTATCTTATGCTTTACTACTAGCATGTTATATTTCCTTATGCTTATGTTGTAGCATGTTTTAGTAGTGACGTCCCTATTACTATAGTATTGATGATATGATCGATGGCTTGGGATGTTACGCGTGGGAGATGGCTAGGGCCCAAGATGGTCTTATGAGGCCATTGACAGTTGGGAGGAATCACATACTTAGTTTGGTTATTTTGTTCATTGCGATGTTACTTCAGTTATTGCGATGTTGCTTTCCATACATTATGATGTTCCTTCTATACTTTTGCTTCTTACTAGCTATTAGATGGTTAGATTTTGATTATGTCTTTTAGTAGTGTGTTCGAGTGTTCACGCCTCAAATTGTGGATTTGATACTCCTCAGTGTGGAGGTTCTAAACTCAGTTTTAGTCTGTTGTTTGTTCTTAAGTATTTTTTTTTTGTTTTCTAGGTGAGCTTTTGTCTGCATGGTGCGATACAATATTGTATCACATGCCCATTGTAATTGTATCATGCATCCCCTAATTCTATCGCACACCTCTTGGAGAAATATTCTGCGATGCTTTTTAGTATCACACCTCCTTGTAAGAATTGTTGTACGATACCCTTAAAGTATCACACACCTTCAAGAGAAGTATCACCAGTCCTTGAAAGTGTCACCATCCTTCTTTAGGAATGTCATGCGATAATTTCCAGTGCTGTATTAAAGTATCACCTAGGTTTTGTAAAAAACCTGTGCAGGCAGGCAACATGGAGTTTTTAGTTTGATCCAAACTTTTTGGGAATTTTTTTGGATACCCTCTTTGGTGTTCTTCAATCTTTTAGTATCACATTTTGAATTTAGATTGTGTTTGATTCAAATTCAGTTATGTGTTCTTCATTTTTAATCGTTTTGGCCAGTAGTGGCATTTAGAGATTCATTGGTTGCTAGGATGGTAGTTAAGTCTTCTGTTGTGATCTTTGTGATCCATGTATGTTGTTGACATGTGCACTTACACTTGTTAAAAAAAATTAATTTTTTTGGCTTGTATTTAACCCTTGTTCCAAGGATCTCTAGGTGGGGCATTACATTTGGTATTAGAGTGCCATGTTGCAACATTGGGATCTCTGTGTTATGCTTCCACTATGATTTTGTTTTTTGTTGTGTATTGCTATATTATATTCTATTATTTGGTATCTTGTTTGTTTATGGTTTTAACTCTTATGCTTGTGATCCGTTTGTTCTGACAGTATCTTGTTGTTCCCATAGGGATGCCTCCTCTACATAGACCTGGTGGTACTCGTATTGGTAACTGTGGAAATGAACACTGAGAAGAGGAATGTCAGGAAGGAGAGGGAGACTAGGATAACAATGCTAATTATAATCTCTTAGGGGCATTGATGCTAGTGCTCTAGGAAATTCTTACTCAAATGGGCCCTTGTGTTGAGGAGTGCCAACATGATTAGGAGTGGGAAGAGGGATCTCATTATGGAGAGTCCCATTGTTCAGAGCATAGTGAGGAGGAACATGAGCGTGAATGTGAACGTTCTCGTACACCACTCAATGAAAGAAGGCACCGATGGAAGGGCCATGGCCATGATGATTTTGATCTCACGTAGATTGAGATGATGCAGGAACTTCAGAGGTCCAAACCACTAGAGTTTGATGGCCAAGGAATAGGACTCAAGGCTGAGACCTAGTTACTTGATGTATGGGGTGTTGTTTCTCATAATTACCTTATGGGAGAAAGATAAAGGCCTATTGTGCAATCACATAGTTGAGGGAACATGGTTCCATTTGGTGGGGTGAAGAGAGTGAAAGACTTGGTATCAATGTCGTAGATCTCACCTGGGAGATCTTTGAAGAAAGGTTTAGAGAGAAGTTTCTATCACCATTGTATCATGAAGCTCACATTGATGAATTACATGAGCTTAAACAAGGCTTTATGATTGTTGATTAGTATGAGAAGAAGTTCCTTGGTCTAAAATAGTATTCAAGCTACATGCATGATGATGCATTCATCACCAAACATTTTGTTAGAGACCTTAGAGACTCCATCATTGGTGATGTCCATGCTCATCAAATGAGGACACTTACTCTTTCCGTTGAGAAGGAAAGGATCATTAAGAGAAATGTAGCTAGGGGGTATAGTGGGAAATTTTGTTCTCATAACCAAAGTTCTCAAAATTTGGGACAGGATGCTCAATTCACTCAGTCCTCAGGCAAGGGCCAGTCCTAATCAGAACCTTCTTAGGGAGGATATCATGGTAAGAGTAAGAAGAAGTTTTGTGGAAAGAAGGGACAATATTTTGGTACATTAGGAAAGAAAGGAGATAACTAGAACTGAGGATAGAAGTCTTAGTAGGATCATCCTCCTCAGAGCAGTCAATAAAATTCTAGCAGGGGTAGTGCACCTTACCCTAGTACTACTCAGGGTGGCATGGAACAGGTGCTAGTTTTGGAGGAAATTATTTTTCTTGTGGCCAAACTAGCCATAAATCTTATGATTGTTTGATTAAACCATCCACTAGACCTGGTAAGGGCATAGTGAGATCTGAGCCTATTGTAGGAGATGTGGGTAGGAATCACAGAGTCTTTGCGGTGGTTGACAACCTTCAAGCTAAGCATCAAGGTATGGTAGTCGAGGCTACAAGTACATTGCATGGTATTTCAACTTCAGTTTTTTTTAGCTTTGGTGCTTCCAATTCTTTCATTTCACCATCTCTTGTTCAATGATGTGGGCTAGTGGCAATGTGTCAGATTGATAGGTAGTAGGTTGAGTTAGCCACGAGTTCTAAGTTGGCTATAGACTTGTTGGTTAGGAGTTATTGTTTGAATTTAGGAACCTTCACCACTACATCATGGATTGGTTAGCCGCCCATCAGGAAAATATTGATTGGCATCGTAAGGTGGTATAGTGTGTTGATGACATAGGTGGGTAGGTGGACCTTTTGGGAGTCTAAAGACTAGTCTCACTTTGTATGATCTCAGCAAATTAGTTGAAGAAGAGTGTGTAGAAGGGTTGCTAGTTGTTCCTTGTGTCTCTCTGTGATCTCAAGGAAGCCAAGGGCCATACGGTGACACTTGATGATCACCTACTCCTTCATGAGTATGTAGATGTGTTTCCTAATGAGATTATAGGTATCCCACCACAACATGACATTGATTTTCAGATTGATCTTGTACCAAGAGCGGAGCCAATTTCATGAGCTCCTTATCACATGATTACTCAGGAGTTGAGTGAGCTCAGATTATAGTTGGAGGAATTGTTGGCCAAGGGCCATATTCATCCTAGTGTATCCTTGTGGGGTACACCAGTCATCTTCGTGAAGAAGAAGGATGGTTCATTACATTTGTGCATCAATTACCAATAGTTGAATAAGGTGATGGTGAAGAATCGTTATTCTTTTCCAAGGATAGATGATTTGTTTGATGAGATGAAGGGAGTATGAGTGTTCTCAAAGATTGATATGAAGTCAGGATACTATCAACTTTGTATCTAGGATGCTGATATTCATTGAATAGCTTTTCATACATGGTATGGGCATTATGAGTTCACGGTTGTACCCTTTGGGTTATGAATGGTGTATTTTACACTTACCTCGATCAATGTGTCATTGTATTCCTAGATGACATATTGATCTATTCAAAGACCAAGGAGGAGCATGAAGTCCATTTATGTTAGGTTTTTAGTGTTTAAGAGACCATTAGTTGTATGGAAACTTGAGTAAATGCGGGTTCTTCCAATTTGAGGTGAAGTATTTGGAACAAATCATCACTGGTGATGGAATTGCAGTAGATCCAGAGAAGATTTGTGCTATCATGGATTGGCCGGTACCCACTAGTGTTTAAGTGGTTCGTAGTTTCATGGGATTGGTAGGTTACTACCATCACTTCATGAAGGATTTGTCACAAGTAGCCCATCCCATCACTTCTCTTCAAAGGAAAGGGAAGAAGTTTGTTTGGTTAGACCAGGGCAAGGTAGCATTTAATGCTCTTAAGGAGTGTTTGACTAGTGCACTAGTCCTTGTAGTGCCTAATCCTATAGGTGATTTGATGGTTTGCACAGATGCTTCATTGGAAGGTGTGGGTGCAGTGCTAATGCAGGATGGTTGAGTGATTACTTTTGAGTCTAGAAAAATCAAGGACCATGAGCTTAACTACCCCACTCATGATTTGGAACTTGTGGCCGTAGTGCATGCCCTTGTCCGTTGGAGGCATTTTCTTTTGGGACACAAGTTTGAGTTTCATAGTGATCATAGGAGCTTGTAGTATATCTTTACTTAGCCAAAACTGAATGCACAAAAACATCATTGGATGGATTTCTTGTGCGATTATGACTTTGATGTTCATTACATTAAAGGGAAGGAGGATGTCATAGTGAATGCTTTGAGCAGAAGGTGCCATAAGGTATCAGTGATGTCATTGGGAGTGGACTTGCGAAGCCGTATCTTGGAGGCTTTGCCTAGTGACACTTGGTATTAGGAGGTGAGGGTGGAGATCAAGTCTGGACGTACCATTGAGGGGAGGTTTTTAGGTTATATTCTTGAGTCTGATGGACTACTACATCACATGGGGTGTATCTATGTACTTGTGTCAGGTGATCTTTGTACCTTGGTTTTGTTAGAAGCACATTGTGCTCCACATTTTGCACATCCTTGAGTCAAGAAGATGCATGTTGATCTCAAATAGTTGTACTTCTAGGCATAGATGAGACACGATGTTGCTGATTTTTTTTCCCATAGGTTGGATCATTACTTTTCTATTGGTGACAGGGTGTTTTTGAGTGTGCATCCGAGGAAGAGCCCCATCTATTATAGGCAAGGCTCTAAGTTGGTGCCATGTTTTATCAAACCTTTTGAGATCCTTGAGAGGATTGGTCTTGTTTCTTATCGACTAGCACTACCACCTAGCCTATCACTCATCCATGATGTTTTTCATGTTTCTATTTTGCGGCAATATATTTCAGATGTGATCCATGTTCTTGATTGGGATGCTTTGCAGGTAGCGGATGGGCAGCTTACTTTAGAGCCCATTCGTATCCTACAACAGTGGAGCCTGACCTTACAAGGTCGTGACATAGAGCAGGTAAGGGTCCAATCGGACCTGAGCAATAAGACCTTTGCAACTCGAGAAGATGCTACACGACTGAGGGGATTGTACCCCTACCTTTTTGCTAGCTTCCAGGAGTAAGCCTATGCTAGTGGGGGAGGATGTAGTGCCGCTCATGTTTTTAGTTTGTACCTTGTTTATTTTATGTCGAGAGATACTTGATACTCTTATTTTGTACCTTATGATGACTGAAGGGTCAGATGTTATAATTTGATTTGGTACCATAGATGCTATATTGCTATGCTATTCAGTTTATCATATTTGCATGTTCATGCTATTTTGAGATGACAGAAAATCTATGATGATATCTGGTTATATGGTTATGGGACATATTTGTGATTTTGTTATGTGATGGATTTTATGCTATGGTGATTTACTTCATTCATGTATCTTTATGCTTTTTGTGAACATGAGTGGTGTAAATGGATTAATTAGTTATTTAATGCATTTATTTTTTTGGCTATTATATTATATGCAATTGCACTTGATCATGTGTTTTAGTGTGTAGGAATTATATCCCTATCAATGGCCTATGGAGTTAGTGACTCAGCTATTCATATTTTACCAATGTCATCCCTGTATGGTTGATGTATTCCCTATTTTGATTATTTTAATTAACACCTTTTGGTAATTAGTAAATTCGAACTCATCTATATTATGTGATTAGACCTATGAGTGTGTCTGTGCATTTAGAGGTTCACTCTGTCGCGAATGTATGAAGTGATTTTCTATGTTTTTGGATTCTTAGGCTTTAAATCTTTTTGGATTTAATTTTTGGTAGCTTTTCCTTAGGTGAATTTTTGTTACGGATAATAACCTATTTTTGTTTGGGTTGATTTAGAGTTTGGCTACTCAAGCTGGCTATTTGCCATAATTAACTATTCACTTGAAAAGTGAATAAGTTTTGAAAAAGTGAATTCATTATTCACTTCTTACTTTTTAGAATTAAAAAAAATGAGAGCTATTTTAGAAATCCTCTTATGAAGGATTCTTGTTTTGTTCATTCTAGGAGCTATGAGCATGAGATCTTCGTGAGGTTGGTCTCGTTGGATTTGGCTTGAGGAGTTTATGCTTTACCGTCATTTTTAGCAAATTTGGTGGGTAATTTATTTTATTGCATGGGTTTCAATTTTGGCCCTTTTTTTGTCAGGTAGGGCTTTCTCGTTTTATTGTTTTTGCTCTGTTTAAGGTTCCATTTCTTGTAGTAGTATGTTAGGAGGTTGAGAACTAGTGTTCCCCTCTATTTCTGTATGCTGGTTCTACCTAGTTGGTTGGGTATGAACGTTTTCCCTATTTTTGAAATGGGGTTTTGGGATTTTGAGCCGTTATGCTATCCATTTTTGCATACGGTGTCGAGTTTCTTTTATTTTTGGATTTTCAGGGTTTTTGCACCTAAAGGCTAAATGGGTTTTAATTTTAATTTTTTTCAAAAATTTGAGTTTTTTACCTTATTTTGCATGCCACCCTATTTTCTCAAGTTTTCTCAGCACAATGTGGTTCGTGGACCTGGATGATTTGTTTGGATACTAGTAGAACCACTTTTGCATCTTTTGTTGCATTGGGATGCATGTTGCATCCATCCTCCCAATTCTTTTTTTAGTTGATAGACTTTTTGCTTTGTGCTCTCATCTAGTCATTTTGTTATGATCTTCATGATGGTGGTGCGCTACACATGAGTACGTGTGCATACATTGTCAGTTGACTTGCAAGTCCCGATCTTCTATTGTATTTTTAGAATTATGATCATTGGGGGTTGGGTTGGGATTTTGCATGCCTACAGGCACTTATCATTGGATGAGCATGGGTAGGGTAGGGTAGCATATGGAGGGGGCTTCTATCTTGTAGCCTTACGATCATGACACCATGGGTTGGTAGAGAGAGCTTTATATAAGTGATAACTAAAAAAAACACTTGGTGGTAATAAAACTTAAGATAATAAAATGTGTGGCTACTTGATTAAGTTTGAGGACACAATGTGTGAACACCCATTTATGTTTGAGGACACACCATCTGAGCTTGGGCTTGTCAATGCCAAGTGACTCTCATGATGTTAGCCCTTACATAGTAGCCCATTGAGATGTCTAACTAGGACTTGTAGTTGATGCATTATTTTTATCTTGGGTTCAATCATCATACTGCTTGGCATGAGTGTTAGCCATGGATGTTTGTTTTGTGTGTGGTTGTGGTTGGTTCATTATCTCCATCAACACATCAGGTATGGACCTATGGATGCCACATGGTTGGGAGGCATAGCTACCTACACTACTGCTAGGGACCGGGGTATAGAGATGGTCTTATATCCTAGTGCGACTGTTGTTGGATGTGTTCACTTGGTACTTTGGTTTATGAAGTATGCTTTCTTGTGATTTATGCTTTCATTAGGATGTTTTTTATCATGTTTAGATGATGTTAGTTTTAAAGCATTCCTTATCATGATGATTAGCATGTGATAGGTGATGTTATCTAGTGGCAGGTTTATCTTATGCTTTACTACTAGCATGTTAGATTTTCTTATGCTTATGTTGTAGCATGCTTTAGTAGTGACGTTCCTATTACTATAGTACTGATGATCTAATTAGTGGCTTGGGATGTTACGCGTGGGGGATGGCTAGGGCCCAAGATGGTCTTATGATGCCATTGACGGTTGGGAGGAACTGCATACTTAGTTTGGTTGTTTTGTTCATTTCGATGTTATTTCAGTTATTGTGATGTTACTTTCTGTACATTGCAATGTTCCTTCTATACTTTTGCTTCTTATTGGTTTTTAGATGGTTAGATGTTGATTACATCTTTCAATAGTGTGTTTGAGTGTTCATGCCCCAGATTGTGGATCCGGTACTCCCCAGTGTGGAGGTTTTGAACTCAGTTTTAGTCTATTATTTGTTCTTAATTATTTTTCTTGTGTTCCCTAAGCAAGCTTTTGTCAACATGGTGCAATACAATATTGTATCAAACACCCATTGTAATTGTATCGTGCGTCCCCTAATTCTATTGCATGCCTCTTAGAGAAATATCGTGCGATACTTTCCAGTATCACTCGTACTTGTAAGAATTGTCGTACGATACCCTTAAAGTATCACACACCTTTGAGAGAAGTATCACCCACTCCCTAAAAGTGTCACCCTCCTTCTTTAGGAATGTCGCGCAATACTTTCCAATACTATATTAAAGTATCACTTGGGTTTTGTAAAAAATCTGTGTGGGTGAGTAGTAGGTAGTTTTTAATTTGATCAAAACTTTTTGGGAGTTGTTTCAGATACCTTCTTTAGTTTTCTTCAATCCTTTGGTGTCCTACTTTGAATTCAAATTGCATTTGATTTGAATTCAGTTATGTGTTCTTCATTTTTGGTCGATTTGGTCAATAGTGGCATTTGGAGATTCGTTGGTTGTTGGGATGGTAGTTAAGTCTTCTGTTGCGATCTTTGTGATCCGTGTATGTTGTTGACATGTGCACTTACACTGATTTAAAAAAAAAAAATTTCTCTTGTATTTCACACTTGTTCCAAGGATCTCCGGGCGAGGCATTACAAGATTAGTGTACATGAAAGAAATGTTTAAATACTTGACACATATATACATAGTGATTTAGAAATTGAAAGATAAAATGAAGAAACTAGAGCTGAACATAGATTGTCTAAATATGTCAATAGACATCATCCTACTACACAAATCATTGGAGATAAAGATGCTAGATCAATGAAAAGGAACAAGTTGAGAAATGATACATGTTTGTTGAGCATAAAAGAACCCAAAATAGTGAAAGATGGCTTAGAAGATGTGGACTAGAGTAAATCAATGAAGAAGAGATTGAACAAATTCAGAAAAATAAGACATGGACTCTAGTTCATAGACTAGAAGACAAAAATGTAATTGGCACCAAGTGGATATACACAAATAAGTTAGATGAAAATGGTGAAGTCACAAGGAGCAAGGCAAGATTAGTATGCAAAGGATATGCACAAGAAGAAGGAATTGACTATGAAGAAACATTTTTCCTTGTTGCTAGATTGGAAGGAGTAAGAACTCTACTTGCTTATTCTACATACAAAGGTTTCAAAGTTTATCAAATGGATGTTAAGTCTACATTTTTGAATGATATATTAGAGGAAGAAGTTTATATCGAATAACTAGAAGGATTCATTGATGTTAACAATAAAAACATGGTATGTAGATTACAAAAAGCTTTACATGGTTTGAAGCAAGCATCAAGAGCATAGTATGAGAGAATTTATAATTATCTTGTGAAGATTGGATTTGAAAGAATTGATGATAACAATAATCTATACTTGAAAATAGAGAAAGACAAAGGTATTTTGTTATCTAAATTTTTTGTTGATGATATCATATTTGGAGGTCAAGACATTTTTAGTAAGGCTTTTGCAAATGAAATGAAGCAAGAATTTGAGATGTCTATGTTTGAGGAGATCAAGTTCTTTGTGGGTTTGCAAAAGGGATTTTTTTAGTGGCGATTAGTCGCCAAATGGCGAATATGTCTCGATCGGGCTATATAAATTGGCAAAAAAAAACACCATATACTAGTTGACCGGTTCGCCCAAATTTTATAAAATACTGATATAGTAGTCGAAACGTTTGCCACTATTATTACGTAATTTCAGTTTGGTAGTCAGGTTCTTTGCCCATATTTCTCTTTAATGTTTACTCTTATTCACCACAAAATTAATTGAGTGTCTCTTTCGACGATCATCATTCGCCAAATTCCCATTTTCCTATGTGAAATTTTTATTTGTCCTAGGACCCAATTCGCCATGCATCACACACAATGGGGTCCCAAATTCCTGCCATATTCACCTACTCAATTACTTGAAATTACGCGAGCTTCACCAAATATTAGTTCTTATCATATGTAACAGTCGGCCCATTCACCAAAATGAAAATGATTTATTTGTAGTTGTCTATTTAAGACATGAGTTTCATTATTGAAACATGCCGAAAGGAGCCTTCTTCATAGTATTGCGATCAGTAGAGAACCAGAATGACTACGACTATGAGTCCATAGTATTTTATTGTAGCCTTAATTTGATGGAGATGTCACAATCAAATTTAAATAGGAAGAGGAGTAGGACTAATGAAGGTGGAGATGTCCAAGAGAGGCCAAAGAAATGCAAAAATATATCTTCATACTTTGGCGGGGGTAGATGCAACAGTGTTGGTCAAAGTAAGGAAGGTACATCATCAGAGGAGCCTATACAATCTCAACCTACACAGGAGTCCATTCAACAAATTGGGGAGCCTAATAAATCTGGTGACAGAGTTGCAGAACCTGATATCTCTAATGAAGATGACCTTGAAGAAGAATATCCAATAAATAACCAGTACCAGGATGAATCAATCGACTTCAGTGATGATGATGGTGTAATTAACAGTAACGGTGACACTAAAGGGAGAGAAAAATTGAAAGAAAAAACTGATCGTCAGTGGGAGATGGCCAAGAGATTTAAATTTGATTGGGCAGCAAAGTATCCATTCATTGAGCCCGTGGACAATCCAATTGTAGGTGAGCCACCAATAGAATGTAGATGTGCAATTTGTAGTTGGAAGTATAAAAAGGAAAAGTGGTTGTAGCTTAAACTAGACACCATAGAGAAACATGTTGGTAAGATTTACGAAACCTCAATTTTCGATGGTAAGGAAATAAAAGTGGTAAGATATAAAACAAAGGAGCAATGTCAACATAAAAGGAATGTTGAAGAATATTATATGTTTCAAAAATTTCAGATGAAGCCTGGTGAAGTTCAAGGTTCTATTAATGCTATTTTTGCAAAAGCAAGTGAAGTAGAAGAACGTGGAAAAGCTATTCAATTAAGTAATGTTTTCTATATTTTGAGCAGAGGGTGTCCAATGATAGACTATCCAAAAATGAGTGGTTTTTAAAACTTTCTAAAAGTTCCTAACTATCTTGTCAGTCATTGGCTGATAAACAGTGGATGGGAATGGGCAAGTTGTATTGCGCAGGTTGAAATAGAGGATGTACAAAGAAAAATAAAAGAGTCAAGCTTTATTGCATTGTCCTTAGATGAAGTTACGGCAATAGATAATACGTCATGGGTATGCATGCATGTTTATGCTGTACAGAATAATGTCCGTCAACCACATCTACTATATGTTGCTAAATTGAGAGACAATGCGATAGCAAAAACTTTATTTCAGTTAGTAAAGAGCAATTTAATTGAATATGGAGCTATGGATGAATTGACAATAGTGAAGAAGCTGGTCTATGTTGGAGTGGATGGACCTTCAGTAATGCAAGGTCAAAGGAATGGTCTTTTCACAAAGATGCAGGCTTCTTGTTCACCATATGTTTTTGCCATTCACTGTATGGCCCATAGGATGAATCTTTCTTTTAGAGTTGTGAAGAAGTTTCCTTCAGTAAACAAGGTTGAAGATTTAGTAAGAGAGTTGTATGCATATTTTTGTTGAAGTCCCAAGTGTTTTAGGGGATTTCAACACTTTGCTGATGGAATTACCGATGGAAACAAGCTTCTGAAAGATGTTGATACTAGATGGATCTCTTTGGATGGACCAACACATCGAGTATTTTTTGAATATCAATCTTTGATTGGACTGATGTACGAAAATTGGGACAATGCAGAAAATCAGAGATGTGACGACCTGCTTCAGAGGTTAAGCAATATAGAGATAGTTTTGACTTTGGCATCTCTTCTTCCCATGCTATAAGAAATGAGGTTAATTATGAAAAAAGCCCAGCAAAGAGCCATGTATATTGCAGAATATGCTCAGTTGCGTAAAATTTCATGCCGAGCCCTCTATAGTCTCTATCGTACTGACCTAAATTTATTTGATGATAGATTTAATCACTGGCAAAAACTAACAGATTTGGACGATCCTGATAATTATTTAAAGATTGTTGAAAATGGAGATTTATGTGTTTGTGTAAGGGGATTTTAGATACCAATGTAGTACAGTGCCCCAAAGAAGCGAGCTACAAGAGTTACAAGGGAAGAGTTTACCAAGATCGTCGAGTCTATAGCATCTACTACAAGGGACATAGCCTATAGAGTTTCCTCTGAAATAATATCACGATTCCCATATGATCAACTGCTTGAGGCCATGGCAATTGTGTTTCCTCAATATTGGTCCTTCAACAATAAGGAAGATTATCGTAGAAGGCTGTTGATTTTGATAAAGGAATTTTGCAAATCTATAGAATTCAATGGAGTGACTATCAACAGAATATTAGATGAGGGTCTTCTTAGACAACAATCCGGCACCTTTGCAAGGACCATGAAGCATCAATATCAATTAATGCGTAACCCACATGAAGAGGGCTCAGCAACAAAGCTTTGGACAGAACTAAAATAGAGCACATTGTTGCATGAAGAAATTTTAGAGTACTTCAAGCTTGCTGATCTATGTCAAACCATGATATTGGGTTCAGTGGAGGATGAGAGAGTTTTCAGTGCTTTGGGCTTCCTAAAATCAAAGCTAAGAAACACACTAGACAAGAATTTGGAATCATGCTTGAGGGTATACACATCTAGGTATAATGTCAATACTTTTCCTTTTCAAAAAGAAATTGAAATCTGAAAGAAAAGATGCAAAAGAAGAAGGGTGGGACTAGGCAACACCATTAACCAATCTCCTACAACGACTCCAAGTGGAACAAGTATAGTTGGCAGTGGCACTGGCCATGGGATTAGGAGTCTGAGTCATAGAAGCGGAGGTCAGAGTGAACTTGAAGTTGAAGAAGAAACAAACAAAAATGAAGAGAACAATGAAGCAACTGGAATACCAGAACTAGATGATGATGACGACATAGAGATGAATTGGAAAATTTAGGAAATTTTTGCTAAATTAGCAGTGGCAACCAATAGGTATTTTTTGAACTTATTAACTACGATATGATATCTTATCATTCAATGTTCATTTTAGAAAAGCAAGAAATTAGAATGTATTATGTTTCATC
Organism: Cupressus sempervirens; assembly: GCA_028749045.1. NCBI lineage: Eukaryota > Viridiplantae > Streptophyta > Pinopsida > Cupressales > Cupressaceae > Cupressus > Cupressus sempervirens. The sequence goes on along the minus strand of CM053791.1, from coordinate 80,875,968 downwards.
ATTAAAATTTGAGAACAAAGAGTATTATTACTGTAGAGTGTAGTTTATATCATGTCATCAATGATCATTCATATTTGAATTTGAAATTCCTGAATGAAATTTTGTTTTCTATTTTATTCATTTATTCAACATACATTGAATTGGAAAACATGAAAATTAGATAGAATCATAGATTCAATTCCACAACTAATAATTATTAATGGTTTTCATTTGCAATATTAAGCTAATATGGTACAATTCTTGTAAGCCAATGACCCTGAATTCCCTTTTATAGAAAAAAGGGAGAAAAAACAGCTTCAGGTCAATTTGCCTAATGTGAAGTCTCAAAATCTAAATTAGTAAGACATCTACAAGTCTAAAACATCTCTACAACTTGTACATTTCTGCATTTGACAGGCCGGTTTAGTAAATTAGCAATTTTAACATAGGCAATAGCATCTGCAAGACTGCAACATTGATCCTGTTCAAAAAAAAAGTTCAAACTTGTTACTTTAAACTCAATTCTAGAGTCTAGACTGTAGTATGTAGGATAATATGAAAGATATTCATATATAGTAAAGATATAGAGATGATTGAAATTGAAAGTACTTTCACATACAGACTATAATTTTCTGTAGTATGCTCCATTCTTCTTCAGTTGGAAGGGAAAATTTTTTGATGTTATGGTAAATGGCTTGCATTCTCGTCAGCATTCCATACTTGGAAGAGCGAGTTTCAAACAATGTTCGTTCCACTAGTGCATGCAAATTTGTGAATGTTTTGATGCACTTTGCAATTGCGTTCATGAATTCTGTCTTGACGAAGGTTGCCTAAATCAGAGGTTATTTGGTAATCCAACTTTTTTTTGTAAACTTCTCTTCCAATGAAACCCGTTGTTGAGAAATCAGGTCCAGGACTCGGTAAACCAAGATATATCAATTTTGCTGTTTTATTGTTCATCTTGGCGAGCTTTGGCCCAAATAAAGCAAGAACTTCTTCTGCTTCTGTTAGTTTTTGACATTTATGAAATACAGAGGTCCTGAATTCCCTTGCTTGCCAAATGCTGTCAGTAGTGCTATTGATTTCTTCCATAATCCGCTTTGCAGTTTTTAGTCTCTGACCAAAACTTTTGTTCTCCTCAAGTTGCTCTTTTAGCTTCCCAAAAACATCTATAAGAGCTTCGTAGAGTTTGAACCAATCACACAACCTATCAGTAGAAGTCTTTATGTGCCCCCAAAAGTAATTTTTTATTTGCTTTATTGTATTATTTACATGGTCATTCAAGCCATTTTCATATTTTTTAATAGTATCATTTGCCTTCTTTAGGTCTTCTTTCATTTCTAAGTCCTGGTGTTCACTATGTTTTCTTATTTGCTCAGCTTTATTTTCCCACCCTTTTGCTTTCTCTTCCCACTCTTTTGTTTTTACCCTCTCATTTTCCAATTCTTTATTTAACTTATTGTTTACATTTGCAGCATTCTCCAAGTTTCTGTATAACTTTGTTGAAGATTCTTTTTCATCTTGGAGTTTTTTCCCCATTTTTTCCAAATTTTCCCTCAGAGTTTTCAGTTCTGCGTCCATTTGTTCTTGCTGTTCAATTGCTTCTTTAGAGCCAGAGGATGAATTTTTTATCCTTTTCTCTAATTCTTTGCATCTGTTTACTATTGCTTTCTCACTTGCCTTTACATTTGCCAGGTCTGCCTTTAAATTATCTATTGTGCCCTGAAGTTTTCCTTTCTCTCTCTCCAACTTCATCACTGAACTATAGACCACTTGGTTGGTCATTTTGGACACATTTATCTTGTCCACATTTTAAATTTTGGATAAATCCATTTGGAGGGTGCTAACTTGAAATTTAGATTGATCTAACTGACTCTCTGGTGGATTGTTATCTCTAGCTGGGGGCATAACAACCATGAATTCCATCATATCTTTATCTGGGTCATATGTGGGAAATAGCCTATTGGTTGTAGGTTCTACATCAGAGCTGCAACAATTGCTTCCATCTTCATTATCTTACTATTTTGTCTATTCTTTTTTTTTGATTTTTCATAGTTAGTTACAAATTCATTGTAACAAAAATCAGGATTTTGTGAGACAATTGAATGTTTGAATGGTGAAATAGTAGTAGCACTTTCTTTGATGTATGAGCTTCTACCAATACCATGAGGATAACCAACACCTAGACCCATTAGTGGGGTTTGTGGACTGTTTTGAGGGTTTTGTCCTGAAGGATGGGCAATTGTTGGACTCACAGTCACCATTGGCATTGTTGTACTAGTAGTACTACTAATACTTGTCATAACCTTTTGCTTCTTTACACTTTCTTGATCTCTGGGACCAATTTTTTTTGCATCTATATACAATGTCCTTTTCGGACCACTAGTTGTAGTTGTACCCATGATATCTACAGCTGTGGGAGTGATAGTTGATTCAGATTGAATCTGAGTGCTTGGAAGTGGAACTGTAAATGAAGCAGGAACAAATTTAATTAACAGAGATGAATCCAATGTGGATGGAATTGACTAAGTTGATGATTGAACTCCATGCCCAAGGCTTGGTTTCTGACCATGTTTTGGTGCTACAGCTGGTGGTTGAGGCAGTAACCAAATCCCTTCTCCAGTGGGACCCAGACCACCAAAACCTTGGTAGCCCATTTTTTCTACAATTTCTGCCCCTTTGCTATATAGAAGTTTGGTGGATGCATCAACTCCTCTCTGAATTTTTTTACTGGATGAGGGATTCAAAGAATCTTGGTCATCATAATCATCATCAGTATCACTATGATGTGCTTCAGTTGAATGCTCCTTATTCCACAATTCATCAAATACTCTATCCTCTTCAACCTCATCATGATCTAAAGAGGTCTTTGGCTCATTCTTCCTCATTTCCCAAAATTGATAAATTTTGCTTTGACTCCATCCAGCATCTATACAATCATTCATTAGCTCTTTTGGAATAGGTTTTGTAGATGGTTTATCAACTTTCTTATAGAAATTGGACAATGTCATGACCTGCACTTTTACTTTCTGTTTGTGCAATGCCATTATTTGTGATGACAATTCCTGTATTGACATATTATTTTCAGCAGCATATTTCTCCATCTATTTTTTGACCTCCTCCCAAGAGTCCATGTTTTTAAAATTTTCAATCAAAGGCATAATTTCAAGTTGATATTTACTTGAAGAAGTCCCAATGCCCTTAAGCCTTGCTCCAATTATGTTCAGTGGATCATACTACTAGTGACTATCAACATCAAATCGAAAAATTGAAAAAAAGGCTTCTGCCACTTTGAATCCTCTTCTCTCAAATGCGAACCCTCCAAAGGAGAATGGCAAGGAGGGAAATATCATTTTCTTTTGCTGACCATGAAAGAGTACATTTGTGCTCTCCATTTGTCGTACATATTCCAATGCAAATACCCTCTTTGTTACATGTATTGGAAGTTTGTATGGTTCTACCCATGAACCGTAAAACCTTAACACAGTGTACTCTTCCATTAAGTACCAGTCAGCCAATTGTAGTTCACTTCCAAGTTGAATGCAATTTCTACAAGTAACAGGTAATCTAGGCATTGGAGTGCCTATAATTTTATGGTACATTGGTGCCAAAAAGAAGTCTACAAAATTGTTGTAGTTCCTTCTGTTATTAATCATCCTTATATGAGATGTCCACTCATATATTGGATTTTGGCCTTCAGTCTGACTGCAAAGCTTGTTTGCCTCAAATAATACATGATGCTTTGCTAGGAGAAGATAGAACAAGTAGGTTGTAAATCTAAATGTCTTCTTTGAACCTCTTTGAATCATTAGTAATTGATCTTGCATGCAATGAACAATGTGCTCAATAAAATGATATCTTACTGGTTCTTTTTAAAAATGAATATGATAAAGCATTTCAAGAATGCTAGCATCCACTTGTTTGTTACTATCCAATCCCAAACAAAATGCTAGCAAGGAAATACTGTCCTGTGCCCATGGCACAAAAAATTCAAAATCATAAGGAGGCATGTGATTTGGACTTAGCCTACAACCACTTGCTATTCCTCTGATATAAGAATCTCTCTATTCGGAATCTAATTTTTCATAATCATCTGCCAGCTTTCCCAGGTCAATATGTACGTTTGAATGTTATTGTTGAAACCCTAGGTTCAATAGACTAGCAAATTCACTCTCAGTTATGGACAAAATTTCCTCTTGAGTAATTTTATTCACAATTTCTTGTCTATTTTCATCATAATTTTCGGCGTAGAGCATAACAATTTCTGGGCAAGGGAATACTTGAGGTAACACCATGTGTGCCGACCCAGCTAGCCACGGTGCAATTTTATTTGTAGTTGCATTTACAATAGGGTTAAATGAACAAAATTTTGAAGCCTTATTTGGATCGTTCCACTTGTTTTCAAGTGTAAATCTTATCTCCATTATACCCTTATTTCCATGAATAACAGGATCATGTATATCATGGAATAAATCACTGAAACCTAGTGTTTTAAACATATTGTGGAATTCTATTATTTTTCTCATGTTATTCTTGGTATTTGTTTTGCCCATCGTGGTAAATATTTAAACACAGCTACAAGCCTACAGGTGTGATTCAAAATTAAAACCTTACAGACTAATTTTTTATATATAATATAAATAGTAAAGTTGTAAAATTTAAAATGCGGGACGTAAATTTTCAGGATTTTAGTTCACATTGCCCTTAGTTTTGATTTTTGCAGAGAGCTAAGAGTCTAGAGACTATAGTTTGTTGCTTTCCTCGGACCACAATCCTCAACCCAAAAATTAAGAATCCGTAACTTTGTTGCGCTGTAACTTTGAAAATTGTAATTTGTAACCCCTTTCTAATTTCTAAATCTACAAACAATGTATAACTGCAAAATTAAAGAAACTTAATGCGCCAAAATTGTACAATCTGTACTTTATAGTCTATAGTCGATACACTTGTCACACAGTACACTTTCAGTATAAATGTGAGTGGAATCGTGGACCACTAGTGTTACCTAACCTGTCATAATGTATTAATGTCATTCATAACGTCACTGTTAACTGCAAGTGGAATGTGATTATGTCAATGTGTTAACTGAGCAGTGACATGTGTCATATTTTCGGGATGCATTTGAAATGACAGGGTTTCTTTTTCCTTTTTAGCCTGAAACTCAACTTCGATCATTGATCTATTAACATCCAACAACACCAGTGAATAGTGTGGTGGCCCTGTGGGTTGTGGGTCCCACTCCCATTAACTATGGTAGTCAGGTATCAAGATGACTCACATCACGAGTTAGACGTGTCAGTGTCATGTCATCACCAAATTGAAATTACATTGTTATTTGTTGGTCGACCGAAGAGTTTAGTGACACGGGTCATGTTTCTAGGATGCCTTTGGAATGATAGGGTTTCTTTTTTCTTTCATCCCGAAACTCAACTTTAGTTGTTGATCTATAAACATCCAACGGCACCGGTGAATGGTGTGGTGGCCCCGTGGGTCATGGGTCCCACTCCCATTAACTAAGGTAGTCAGGTATCAGGATGACTCACATCACGAGTTAGACGTGTCAGTGTCACGTCATCACCAAATTGAAACTACATTGTTATTTGTTGGTCGACCGAGGATTTTAGTGACACGTGTCATGTTTTCGGGACGCATTTGAAATGACAGGGTTTCTTTTTCCTTTCATCCCAAAACTCAACTTCATTCGTTGATCTATAAACATCCAATGACACCGGTGAATTGTGTGGTGGCCCCGTGGGTCATGGGTCCCACTCCCATTAAATTACGAGTATAGTTAGTATATTATTGTACTTACCGGTAGGCTAGTACTATTGCATTCAGTTTGCACAATAAGTGAATTAGTTTAGAATCAACCAACAAATGAAAATGAACTATTTTTCTTTTTATCAAATATTTCTAAAGTTTTTATATTAATTTATTATTCTCATATATTATCTATACTATTTATCTGAATGATAATTGGTTCTTTTTATTTAGTGTTATAAGACCTCTTTTCTCGGAGGCTACCTCCATGTTCATTTATTTTCGGCTAGATTCTCGCATACTTTTTGACATAAACTTTCTTTTACATATATTTAAATATCACAATTTGTAAATTGAATAAGAAATAATTATATTATTAAAAAAATTAATAATTCAAGAAAAAAGAGTTTATTGGGTTAATCCTAAGCTAGGTGATTCTGATAACATTTTGATATGCAATAATCTATAAATTATACAATTTTAAATCTAGAGAAGGATTGGTTAGAACCTTCTTCACTAACTTGGTTATTAAAAATTAAAATTAAATAATTTAGTAAACTATTTTAAATGTATATTTGTATAATTATATATATTCTGATAAAATATTTATATTATTTTGTACCTAATTAGAATTTATTTTAATTGAAGTTAAAATTAGTAAATTTTTGTATTTATTTTAACCAATATTTGATATGCAAATTAATAAACCTTTTGCAAACATTGGTATATCAATAAAATTTTTAGATTATAGAACTAATATGGAACTAGGTGATTCCATTAGTTTACTAATAATATTTTATATTCACATAGGCTTTTATAAACAATTCAATAGAAAATTAAAAAATGCAAAATATTGCAATGTTGCATAAGTAAGCATAAGAAGTTAAAACAATAAAATATAATTTTATATGGAACTGAAACTCGAGAAATTTCATTGATATTTCTTGAAATTTACAAATTTACAAAATTGGGAGAAAACCCTAGACTCTAGAAGTACTGTACTATTCGTTGTAGAAACCACCAGAATTGACCATGGTTGCGAATTCTTGTAGCCAATTTTTGCCATCTTCCACTTCATCCAGAAAAAACTATTTTTGAAAAAAATTCAACCCAATTCTTGCGCATTTCCTATGGTGCTGCAACTGCCCAGCAGTCAAGCCGAGTAAAAATGGTTACAGGACCACATTCTGGCCAGGTTCCAAAAGCTTGTGGGCTTCACCAGCCCAAGAGATCCCCACTCCTGAAATTGCATGAGTGACAATTTCAATGTCATCACCCAAATATACTACTTTAAAAATCTTCCTCAGGAGCAGCAGAATTTTGGCCCTTGTTTCTCTGAGCAGGGAGGCTAGAAATTGTGATGTAATGTCACTGTTGACATGGTACCGATTCTCATTCTTCAAAAACTCACGCCCCAGAACCATTTTGACAGCATCAATAAAAAACTTCACACCAGAGCATGGAACAACCTCATTTCAAATTGACAAGAGGTTTTCCTCAGGAACGCGACCTAGAAAGGCCTTCTGCTCCTCTTCCAAAATGCATCTTAGGTGAATAGGGTTGTCCATCTTTACTGCAAAGTTCAAACTAACACTAAACAATTAACAAACCATTAACAAACTAGACCTATCAACTACCAAAAATGAGATGAGCAATGATGAAAGAATAAACTCAAACGCTTATAAATAAGCTTGGCGGGCAGGGTGCCAGGGATTATTTGTTTGTTTCCGTTCGACTGCCAATTCAATTACATTAAATTAGCAAATATTCTCAAATCTTGAACATAATTGCAAGTACGTGTCAAAAAGGCCAATTGTAATTAAACACTAATACCGTCCATTGTCCTGTAATGCGTGTGAAGCCACTTAACTAATGGAAAAGGCCAATTGTAATTAAGACTAATAGTAATAGTACTACTGCTAGTGGACTGTGGCATGTCCTGTAATGCATGCGAAGCCGCTTCGTCGATGGAAAAGGCCAATTGTAAATTGTAATTAATAGTGACAAGACATCAATATACTATCTCTTGCAACTTAAGTGATACACGTTGGACATAAATGTGTCACCATTCCAGACACTTGAACAAGGTCAAGGCTTCACATACTAGCAAGAGAATGTCGCTATCACTGACATGGCATTTAATTCTTTCCAAGTGCACTGCACTTTGCATACAACTTACCTTGATACGTGTCAATATTCCGGTGACTACCTCGACAATTCTTCTTCCTTCAAGAAATGTTGGCTGAAATTAAACCTCAGCCATTGATCTTGGATCATCAGATGGTCTGAGTTCTCAAATAATACATTTAACATAATTACAGTGGTAGTGGCCAATAATTTATGTAAGTTGGTATGTTAGGTTAGGCTACTTATTTTCCATCTTTTGAAAATAGCCATACCAACTATAACTTTTTGAAAACCATTCGCCATAAAAAATAAATTAATTCAGTTATTTGGAAAATAATTTTGCCACCTTTTTATAAAAAAGGTATTAGTTATTAAAATATTCGCCAACCAATATCCATATTTCAAAACATAATTCGCCATCAATATTAATAATTTTATTAAAAACAAAAATTATAATCGCCATTATTTTATAAAAAATGTCTAAACTATTAAAAAAATCGCCACCAAATATCCATCCATTGACGCATAATTTGGCAACATTATTAATTTTTTTTTCACCCAAATGACATGTGATTCGCCACAAGTTTATAAATTTTGGGAGGGGGGTGTTCCTTAAAGTTATCCCTGGTTTGCAAGTACACTAGATGAAATATGGTATATACATCATTCAGTCAAAGTATGTCAAGGAGATATTGAAAATTATTGGATTAGAGGATTCCAAGCTAGTAAGTACACCTATGATTATAGGATTCAATTGTGTGTTGTCTTTGATGTTACAAAAATATCATATTAGTTATTAGACAGTTTTTACCGAGCTCACTCCAGTGTTGAAGAATTTTGTGGCAAAAGTCAGTTTCTACCGAGCTTACAAGGTCAACGAAGGAAAGTTAGTTTCTACCAAGCTTACAAGGTTAGTGAAGGAAAGTCAGTGGTTACCGAGTTCACTCAGTCTCCAAAGAATTTTGCAAGATTCACAGTTTTTATCAAACTTCACTTGGTTAACACTGGAAATCATTCTTAGAGCAGTGTTTACCAAGTAGGGTCAGCCAATGAAGGATTTTATTATTTTGAAAAATTAAGTTTAAGTGTTTCATGTAATGATTGTAGCCAATTGATGTCATGATTATTGATAATTGTAACTTGTAATTGAGTTGACTCGACAATTTGTAAGGTATAAATAAAAGGTCAAGTTGTGGATTCTAATTGTAATGAAAGAGCATGCAAGTGAGTTAATTATGTGAAGAGGAAGGTGTGAGAAAATTTTGAAGAAGGATCAGATTTCTTTGAGGAGCAACAAAGTTGTATTTGATCAGAGAGTATCTAGTGAAGTAGAACAGATATCTGTATCATAAAATTTTAGTTGCAGCTCATTCAAGTCACTTCATTGTTACTTTCTCACAATTGTAGTAGTAATTTTTAAATCTCCTAATAGAATTGATTTAGCAGCCATTTTCTAAATCCTCTAACAAGGTGAACAGTTCTATTGAATTGTTCTAAAGTCCTCTAGCAAGACAACTCCTAGTAGGGTGATTAAATCCTCTAACAAGGTCACACCTAAAAGTGTGTTTTTTAACCTTTAATAGGGTTGGCTCCTAATAGGGCTCATGTCAGAAGAGTAAAAATCAGTAGCTAGTTACTTGGTGGTTTTTCTCATATTGGGTTTCCATGTTAAATCTAGTGTCTCTTGTGTTGATGTTATTTCTTTTATGCATGCATGTTAAATCTTTGTGAATGCTTAAAGATCAGTAATAAGTTAATACACATTACATCTATTGAGTTACAACATTTTTATGTGTGGCTATTGAGTGACAACGGTAACTAGTTTTATAAGACATCTAAGGGATCTATGGATTTATTTTTGTGGTAACTGATTCACTCCCCCCTCTCAGTTACTCCATCTATATTTGCAAAAATTGGTATTAGAGATTTTGGTACTTGCAGAAAGGATTTCAAGGATCTAAGCTAAAAATTAGGATGTCTTACAGGAGGGAAATTCCAAGACTTAACAGGGATAACTTTTCAGCATGGCAAGGTCTCATGAGACTCCATCTGGTTTCCATTGGAGATACATGATTAAAATATCTTGATGAAGAATATGTAACTCCTTCTAGTACACTATATGTTAATGACATTACTGAGAAACATTGCATCTGCCCTAGGCTATGAAGAATTTGATTACATAAAGGATTGTAAAACTTCCTTTGAAATGTGGAACAAGTTGAAGGATATTATGGAGGTGATGATAATGTGAGAAGAGCCAAAGCAAAAAATCTAAGAGAACAATTTGATTAGATGAGGATGAGAGAGGTTGAAAATATTTCCAACTATGTTGAAAGAGTCAAAGTAGTTATCAGTGCAATCAAAGCTTCTGGAGGAGATATTGAGGAGGAAATAATTGTAAGTAAAGTTCTTAGAACATTACTTCCCATTTATGCAATTAGAGTTTTTGCAATTCAAAAAAAAGATGTGAAGCGAATCATAAGATAAATTTAGAGGCCATAGTAGAAAGATTGACTACATTTGAGCTAGATAACTATGACAAGTATGTTCCAGCTTCCAAGAACATTGAATCAATATTTGAAGCCAAGCTAGTAGAAAGATTGACTACATTTGAGCTAGATAACTATGACAAGTATGTTCCAGCTTCCAAGAACATTGAATCAACATTTGAAGCCAAGATTTCGCTCAAAGAAAAGGGCAAGAAGATAAAAGATTCTTAGTTAGAAAGTGAAGAAGAATTGGAACAGAGTTTTGACAGTGATCTTGAGGTGGTTGAAGCTCTACTTGCAAGGAATTATTCTAGAGGCAAAGGGAAACACAAAGGTAAGGTTCCTCTAATCTATTTTTCATGTGAGGAAATTGGTCATATTGTTGCTAGGTGCCCAAACAAGAAAAATAAGGATGAAAAAAAAGGACACAAGTGTAATGGTAAGAAAGATTTCAAATTATTTAAGGACAAAGGTAACAAAACATGTTTCATGGCAAAGGATTCTAATGATTCTGATGATGGTGAAGATGAAATTGTTTACATTTCTATGAAAGATGAATCTAATAATGACGAGGAAGATAAAATTGCACTTATCTCTCATGTGAGAAAAAATGATACATGGATCATAGACAGTGGTTGTTCTCATCATAATAAAACAAAGTTTGAACACTTTGAAGACTATGATAGTGGTAGTGTGAGATTTGGTAATAATGAACCTTGTTGCATAAAAGGAAGAGGAAGAATCTCACTAACCAAAGAGCTTGCATGTGATAATGCCTATTGGGTTGAAGAACTAAAACACAATCAGTTAAGTGTGGCACAACTAATCAATATTGGATTCAAGGTGGAATTCATGCATGGAAAAGCAAGACAATTGGATGAAAAAGGAAAGCTAATTGGATTTGGCATACAAACAAAATGTAACTTGTTCTATCTTGAACTTAGTGAATGTTCATGTTTTATTGCTCAAATTGAAGAAAGTTGGTTATGGCATAGAAGGTTATGTAATGTGAACTTTGATAACCTTGTGAAAATAAGCAAATTTAGAAAAGTAAGAGGCATTCCTAGTATAACGAAACCTAATGTTGGTCTATGCAAGAATTGCCAAATTGGTAAGATGGGAAAGACTAGCTTTAAAAGTAAGAACTATTAGTTTGAAGAAGTTTTAGAAATTGTGCATACTAATTTGTGTGGACCTATTGGAATTGAGAGCTATACTGGAGAAAAGTTCTTCATTCTTTTTGTTGATGATTACTCAAGAATGATGACTATCATGTATCTGAGAGAGAAATCTGAAGCATTTGAAAAGTTCAAGTGGTATTTGGCTAGAGTAGAAAAGGAAATAGGAAAAAGACTAAAATATTTGAGGTCAGATAGAGGTGGTGAATTCATCTCCCATGAGTTCAATAATTTTTGCATTGAAAGGGGAATCAAAAGATAGGTATCAGCACCTAGAACTCCTGAGCAAAATGGAATAATTGGAAGAAGGAATAGATCTATCATGGAATGTGCAAGAACTTTAATGATTGAAAAGAATATTGCTATCAAATACTAGAAGGAAGCTATCAGCACTATAGTTCATACCTTGAACTAAATACAGCTGAAGAAGGACTCATTCAAAATGCCCTATGAGTTATGGTATGGCTATAAACCCAATATAAGTTACCTAAAAGTATTTGGAAGAAAATGTTATATTTGAAAGAATCTAGAAAAGGTAAATTTGATTTGAAGGGTGATGAAGGCATATTTTTTGGATTTCTTGCAAGAGTAAAGCATATAGATGTTTGAATTTGTCTACTCACAAAGTCATATAAAGTGCACATGTGAAAGTTGATGAGTTTGCAGAAAGGACTGAAGAAGAAAGAAAAAAGGAACTTGAAGATTATAGGAGGATTTTTTTCATTGAAATTGATAAAATGCCACATACGTCTGTCAATCAGGAATCTTCTACTCCCAAGTCTTCAATCACTGAGTTGTAAGAAGTTCAAACCAAGCTGTAGGAACCTGAGTCACATTCAGATGCTACTGAGCCAATGCCTATCGAGTTTGAAGGACTCGAGTACCAGACATAATAGCTAGAACTTGAAACTTAAATGCAAGAGGATGAGAATGCAATTCATTCAAAAGGCAAGGAACCTGTATTAGCCAAGTATGTTAAGAGACATTATGCACCAGATCAGATTATTCGAGACAAATCTGAAGGTACTATGACAAGAATTAAGCTAAAAGGTCCTTGATTACTTGTTGATTTTGAACCTAGAAATGTCAAAGATGCATTAGAAACTGAAAGTTGGATTGAGGCTATGAATAAAGAGATAGAGAAGAATAAAACATGGACTCTTGTACCCAGACTTAAAGATAAAAATGTGATTGAAACTGAATGGGTATTTAGAAATAAGTTGAATGAAGATGGTAAGGTATCAAGAAACAAAGCTAGAATGGTATGTAAAGGATACTCTCAAGAAAAAGGACTATATTATGGAGAAACTTTTGTTCCTGTTACAATATTGGAAGGTGTTAGGACCCTACTAGCATATGCTACCTATAATGGATTTAAGGTATATCAGATGGATGTCAAGTCAACATTTCTCAATGGTATACTAGATGAAGAAGTCTACATTGAGAAACTTGAAGGTTTTTTGATCCAGACAAAAATTACATGGTCTACAAATTACACAAAGCATTGTATAGTCTGAAACAAGCCCCTAGAGAATGGAATGAAAGATTGCATAACTACCTTATTCAGATTGATTTTCAAAGAACTAATGATAAAAGTAGCTTGTATATCAAGGAAGGACTAGATAACAAGATTGTTTTGGCAGACATATTTGTGGATGACACTTTATTTATAGGAAATGATGATCTATGCAAATTTTTTTTATAGCAAATGAACAAGGAGTTTGAGATGTGAATGTTTGGTGAGATCAAATTCTTTGTTGGTCTTCAAATTCAATAAAGCAAGAATGACATCTACATCACTCAGTTTAAATACATCAAGGAGATACTCAAAATTTTTTGGTATGGAGGATTGTAAACTAGTTGGGACTGCTATGTCTACTGGACTAAAAGTTACCAAGGATGATGAATCAAAGGAGGTAGATTAGACATTATATAGATCAATGATTGGAAAGTTGTAATATGTAGTTCATACAAGGCCAACTATTGCTCTTGCAATTGGTATTGTAGCAAGATTTTTAGCAAGACCAAGAGAAAATCACATGATGGCAATCAAAAGGATCATGAGATACTTGAAAGGCATTGAAAATTATGGATTGTGGTACAAATTTGGAGGTAATCTAGATTTGAAAGTGTTTACTAATGCAGATTGGGTAGGAAACATTGATGATAGAAAAAGTACAAGTGGAGGAACATTCTTTCATTCAAAGAGGTTGGTTTTTTGGACAATTAAAAAGAAAAATTGTACATCCTAATCTACAGCTAAAGCAGAGTATGTTGTAGTAGTAGTAAACTGTTCTAATATTGTTTGGTTTAAACAATTATTGGAAGGCATAAATATGGAAATCAAATAACCTATTGTTATGTTTTGTGATAATATAAGTGCAATCAACATATCTAAAAATCCAATGATTTATTCAAAAACCAAGCACATTGCAATAAAGTATCACTTTGTCAGAGAATTGGTGTAGGATAAGGAGATCAAATTGGAATATGTCCATACAAAGGAACAAATTTCTAACATATTCACCAATCCATTACCTAAGGATTCATTCTTGTAACTAAGAGGTAAGTTAGGGGTCATTCCCCTATTTGAAGCTCACTAAAATGAAGTTTTAGTGATGCATCAATAGGTATCAAGTTGAAGATCTATTGGTTGATGCAACATAATCATAGAAACATTGCATATGAATCAGTACTCAAGGTACATTGCAATTCATTTGGTTTGTGTTGTCTTTGGCATGTGTTGTCAAAGAGAGAGAGAGTATACTATCATATCTTTCTAAAATTTGAATTTGATTGTGAAGAGTTTGCTGTTTAGAAGCTATGTAATTCCTTCATAGAGGGAGATAGCTATATTAGAGAAGTTTGTGGCATAAAATTTAAGAGGGAGAAATATTCTGTCAGAAAAAGACTTGTTCTCAAATTTCATTATGCTATGACATGTTGTGTTTCCATCAATGCAAAAGAGGGAGATTGTTGGATACAATTGTGCAATTGTGTGTTGTCTTTGATGTTACACAAATGTCATATTAGTTATCAGACAGTTTCTACTGAGCTCACTTGGGCGTTGAAGAATTTTGTGGTAGAAGTTAGTTTCTACCGAGCTTACAAGGTCAGCGAAGGAAAGTCAATTTCTACCTAGCTTACAACGTCAGTGAAGGAAAGTTAGTTTCTACCAAGCTTACAAGGTCAGCAAAGGAAAGTTAGTTTCTACTGAGCTTACAAGGTGAGTGAAGAAAGTTAGTGGTTATCGAGTTCACTTGGTCTCCAAAGGATTTTGCAGGATTCATAGTGTTTACCGAGCTTCACTTGGTTAACACTAGAAATCATTTTTGGAGTAGTGTTTACTGAACATGGTCAACCAATGAAAGATTTTATTATTTTGGGAAATTAAGTTTAATTTTTTCATGTAATGATTGTAGCTGACTGGTGTAATGGTTATTGGTAATTGTAACTTGTCATTGAGCTGACTTGACAATTTGTAAGGTATAAATAAAAGGTCAAGTTGTGGATTCTAATTGTAATGAACAAGCATGCAAGTGAGTTAATTATGTGAAGAAAAAGGTGTGAGTGAATTTTGAAGAAAGATCAGATATCCTTGAGGAGTAGCAAAGTTGTATTCAATCAGAGAGGATCTGGTGAAGCAGAACAAAGATCTATATCAGCAAAGTTCAGTTGCATCTCATTCAGGTCACTTCATTATTACTTTCTCAGAATTGTAGTAGTGATTTCTAAATCTCATAATAGAGTTGGCTTAGTAGCCATTTTTTAAATCCTCTAAAAAGGTGGACAGTTCTATTGAATTGTTCTAAAGTCCTCTAGCAAGGCCACTCCTAGCATGGTGATTGAATCCTCTAACAAGTTCACACCTAACAATGTGTTTTTTAACCTTTAGCAGGGTTGACTCCCAATAGGGCTCACTTCAAAAGAGTGAAAATCAGTAGCTAGTTACTTGGTGGTTTTTCCCATATTAGGTTTCCACAATAAATCTGGTGTCTCTTGTGTTGATGCTATTTCTTTTATGCATGCATGTTAAATCTTTGTGAATGCTTAAAGATCAGTAATAAGTTAATACACAATACATCTACCAAGATACAACATTTTTCTGTGTGGCTGCTAAGTGATAGCAGTAACTAGTTTTATAAGACATCTAAGGGATCTGTGGATTTGTTTTTGTGGTAACTGATTCACCCCCCCTCTCAGTTACTCCATCTATATTTTCAACAAAAAATTGTCAAAGAATGATGATTCAACTAAGGTGAATCAAACATTATATAAGTTTATGATTGACAAATTACAATAAGTAGTACATAGTAGACCTAATATTGCATTATTTGTAGGGATAGTTGCAAGATTCTTTGCCAATCCCTAGGAGAATCATTTGATGGTTGTAAAAAGAATAATGAGATATCTAAAAGGAATAGAGGAATATGGTCTATACCACAAGAAAAATGAGAAATTTGAATTAAGAGCCTATATAGATGCTGATTGGGTTGGAAATATTGATGACAAAAAGAGCATCAGTAGAGGAGCATTTTTTTTAGGCAAGAGTCTGGTTACATGGACTAGCAAGAAATAGAACTACATTTCACAATCTACTGCTAAAGTTGAATATGTTTCTATTGCTATAAATTGTACAAACATTGTATGGATCAAACAACTACTCAAAGGACTGAATGAAGAGATTACTAAACCACTCATACTTTATTGTGATAATACATGTGCTATAAATATATCAAAGAATCTCATGATACACACAAACACTAAGCACATTGCAATCAAGTATCATTACTTGAGAGAATCAATTCAAGATAAAGAGGTGAAGATGGAATATGTTAACACAAAAGAGCAAATTGCTGATATCTTCACAAAGGCATTACCTAAAGATGCTTATGAGTATCTAAGAGGTAGACTAGGGGTGATACCCTTATCAAAGGTTATCTAAGGAACAAGAGGAGAGTGCCCTGCATCAAACAAGTTGATTGACATATGTTACAAATTGATATAGTAGATCTTACTTTAGGAGTTGTCTAAAATAATCAAAGAGTCAAAACTAAAAATCAGTCACAAGCAAGGTGACAAAGGGAAAATCTAAAGAAGTTCATATCTACATATTAAGATGAAAACTTATTGGCATTATTGTCAAAGAGGGAGATATATATAGGATAAGAGAGATATATATAGGATAAGGTAGATAGTAACTAATTATAAGAGATATTGAAGAGAGACATTGTTAATAGCACATAAAGGAACTAAACAATGAGGGAGAACTCCTACAACACAATATGATAGAGAAATTTTGCCTGTTGAGAAAGAAAGTGTATCTGCTGATTACATCTACCTAGTAAGAGGAAGATAATGTAGAGGGATATATAAGGAGTAATCCAGATAGAGTCATAGGATGAGTTGATTGTCTGTTGATTAGAACAAAACATTGATCAAAATAGAACACAATTTTGTAACCTATTCAAAAGATGAAAGTTGTTGATAGAGGGAGAGATTTTAATACAAGGAATTATTTTGTCTTTGGTATTTTGTTGGTCTTACTATTTAAACTAAGTCAGTTTGGTTTGCCATAAATTCCAAAGAGGGAGATTGTTGAAAATATATTGATACAAGTATGATAAATGAGTTTCAACCATTGTTTTGTCTCTAATGCCAAACCTGCTATCTACTGGTAAGACAATTGCTTATATTATTTAAGTAAACAAAGGGTCAAGATATTTTATCACCACCATTAGATCAAAAATAGATCAACGCTCATCATTATGTCACCAATAAGACTTGTATGAAGAATAATCATAGCAACATAATGATGATTCAACACGTGTACCTAGGTGGACTCATAGGGAAAGTCATAAAGGGTAATGATTGGGTTTTAATCATGATTGTTGGTTTAAGATCGATGACCAAAATTCAAAATCATTGTGACCGTTGAGATACAAATTATTTTGATTTGGTGCCAACAATAGAATATGAAGGAAACAAAGAGTTTAACAGGGTTTTTTGAAGCCACATGAAGATGAATGATTTCTAGGTGTTCTTAGAGGTGCCACCAGATTAGATCATCACTAAGAATGATGTCACACATCTATACCATGTTAAAGAATAGATATTTTTCATGTATAATTCATATTTTCTTTCTATTTTGTGACCATTTCTCTACTAGAACTAAGGCATGATAGAAAACTATAAATGTAATTTCTTTTGATAATACACAAGTTAGCAACCTTGATGGTGAATTGGTCTATAATTCCATTTATCCTTTTTTCTTGTCATGTTTTGTGTCCCATGCATAGAGTAGTTTTGCATTAAGATTTGAAAGACAACCATGTATGACTCTATGAATAATTAGCTGAATTCCATCTCACTTTGATGTTTGTAATATAGTGATTCCATTTGCTTTCTTCATACATGGTTATGTTTCTTCTCTTGTTAGTTTCATAACATGTTAGATAATTTCATTAGGAAATGAAATATAAATGTGTATGAATCTATTATTTATTGGTTGGATTCCATTTCATTCAAAGCTGATAGTGAAAGGAATTCCATTCTCCCTGATGTGCATATCTTTTTCATTCCTCTTCTACATTTAGATGGTTAATCTGCATTTAGAATAGAAGTAAGGGTTAGAAATACCAAGATAATCTACTATAGTCATTCCATTGAGTGTGATAGGTTATTCAAATCCATCTTTCTTGAGTTGTTTTTACCTAAAAACAATTTGGTTATCCTTTACTACTCTCAAGTTAAGAGCTTATAATGTCAAAACTTCTAATCTCATAAAACCATATTCATTGCATATCATTGCAAATCATAGGAAGCTATACCTAATAATTTAGAGGGTAGTGATAGAATACATACACTAACCCATTATTTGGTAAACATCCTTTCTTCTATTGAAACATTGGGCATCAAAGAGTCAGGTAATAAAATATAATAGGAGGATAAACTGTTAACCAATAGTTTTTGGTGACTCTGCTAGGGAGATTTAGAAGAAAGATCTAAAGAATTTTCCTTCATATTAATTTGTGATCTAATTACATATATTTGAGTTGCAAGAAATGAATTGTGGTAGTGAGGTGTTTGTCATAAGAACTTGATACTAGTTTTACAGCCTTAGCTTGCTGAAGAAAAGAAGCAAATTCAAAGTTGAAGACTAGTAAGGTAACTTCAAAACACCATTTTTCTAAATATTTGATACACCTTGGACTCCAAATATACTAGGAGTGCCAAGGAGAAAGGAAAGATTTACCCAATATATGAAAGAGCTCAAGAATTCCAATTTTCCTATCCTAGAAGATCTTTGTAGAAGAAGAAGAAGAGCACATGCAAGGGAATCTGTGACTAAACAACTCCAAGATACTCACTTGCCTAAAATTGTTCCTCCTAATAGAACATAGAGAATTCAATCTTCTCCTCCTCTTCTTGTTTTTAGGACCTTAATTCCTCCTACTTTTGATGCTTTGTTGTTGATTGGTGCAACACTTCTAGTTTCTGTTACTTTTTAGATAAACTAGAATATTGTACTAGTAGTTATGACACTTCTTGGGGGAAATGCTATTGGTCCTCTTGCCCTTGGATCTCTAATAATAATTTTCTAAGAGCATTAAGGAGGAAGTTTGAAAAATTTAATGGTGATGGTAACATCTCTGTAGAATAGCATCTAAATGCTTTCCATAAGGCCTTGTGGTGTCATAAATCTTCAACATGAGGATATGGCTGTTAGAATGTTTGTAGATACATTGGTAGACAATACTGCTCATTGGTTTCAAGACCTACCTGTAGGATGCATCACAAATTGGGATACCATGAAAAAAAGGTTTGAGGAACATTAAAAAAGTATAGAGGATGCACAAGTATTGTTGTTACAATTAGCATAGATAAAGCAAGAACACTCAATTTCTATGAGAGATTATAATGCAAGGTTCAATAAACTCATCAAAAGAATACCTGCTACAAGTGCACCCACAAATTATAATAAGAAGACTTTCTCTACTAGCTCTATGCCTCTTGATTTGGGATATTGTAGGACTAGAAAAATAGGTTAAAATGCATAACATACTATGAGAAAATCACAAAACTCAATAATAATATATTAGCACCCACTAGTCTACCATGAAAGCCAAACTAATAGAGAAAGCAATAGAAACCCCCTTTTTTGTTTGTAGCTCCCATGTTCTTCTTTCTTCTCCATTTGATTGTAGCTCCAATTCTCCTATAGTGCACACAAGGTTGAAGCCAAAGCCTATGATGTGGATAATGCCATGAGAATACTTGAAGTGTGATTTTATGTGAGATAGAAAATGCAACATGCAAAGAAGTAGAGACCCAAGGATTCAAAGATTTGGATTTTCAAAACTTAAGCATTTGGATTCAAGAGCCCCAAAATGAGAGAAGAGTGCTCATTTTATAATCAACACTCAAAGTGAGGGCATTGGATTTGTCACCCATATATGTTTGATGTGGCAAGAGATTCCTATGACGCATATGACAGAATATGCCAATTTTTGAGATTCTACGACACATGCAAGTCAAATTTGGAAGAGAATCTATGACGCATCATAAGATTCCTCAACCCACTTAAAGCCAAGAATCTATGACGAATAAGCCAAATAGGGACATGCGTAAGAGGTAATAGTAATTCCTATGAAGCATATGACAGAATATGCCAAAAGTAAGATTCTATGACACACGAGAGTCAAATTTGGAAGAGAATCTATGACACGTCATAAGATTCCTCAACCCACTTAAAGCCAAGAATCTATGATGAATAAGCCAAATAGGGACATGCGTAAGAGATAAGAATATTTGATTATGACAAATCTCAGACAAGTGTCAAAGGAGAATCCACGAGGTGTCACATCCAAGTGTCATGATGATGAAATATTTTATGGAATATTTGAATTAAAAATCCTTTTATTCCACAAAATAAGAATTAATAGAAAATGGAATTAATGATGGAAAATAGAACTTAGGAAATTGTAAATTTCCATGGTTTGCAGATAATGAATCAATTAATTAATAAAATTAATTAATTGAGGATGATAATCAGGAAGAATAATTAGTGAGAATAATAGAATTAAATTATGGGTTATTTAATCCTATAGAGAAAATTAGTAGATGATTGGCCAAATTGATTAAATGAACGCGACCATATCCTTTGATGAAAATGTGATGATGATGGATATCGAATAAGATGATGAAAAGGTAGATGAAAACCATGGTAAAATTAATTGATAGATCAAAATTGATAACATGCCAAGGACACATGACATGAATTAATTGATATGTAACATTTAACCAACATTGTAAATGCTACAGGATTGAAATTGATTAATAAGGTTTGATCATAATAACACTGACGGACACTGTCAATATTATTAAAATGGTTGATGATGCCATGATCTAACATTGAAAGCCTCAACAACGTCAAAGATTGGATGACATGAATGATAGTTTGACCTAGCACTGAGAGCCACGACAGTACTAAGGTCAGATTGATAAGATTGATAAGTTGATAGGTTTCCAAAACACTGAAAGCCACAACAATGCCTAGAAGTGGATAAATGATGATTGATTTGGGATTTTTGATATGTTTCAAGTTGATTAGGACTGATTTTGAGTGATTTCGAGTTGATTTGGGTTGATTTCGAGTTGATTTGGGGTGATTTCGAGTTGATATGAAATTGATGTGAAGAAGGATACAAATGATGAAATATGGTCAATCTAGCCAAAAGATCAAAGTTAGTAGAATGAGAAAATGGGACAAATTAGTATGAAGAAGTGATGAAGTCATAGATGTGAGCCATTTTTGAGTGTTTACATTTTGCCCCTCTTTGATACAATGTGATTTAGAGCGTTGTATCAAAGAATAACTGATGAGAAAGCTACAACATGCCCCAGTAGGAATGATATATATGGGTGCCCCCTCAAAAAATTGACTAAGATAAGCATATGATGAGTCAATTTATCGACAACAAGAATAAAAAACTATAGCAACTAACGGAATGAAAATCAGAGCTAAAATGTGAAAGTTATGAGGCCTAGAGTACAGAACAGGGTCAATTCGTAGCCTGAGAATAATTGCATGGGTTATCACTCAAGAAAGACACAAAATGATGAAAATGATAGTTCACGTTGTTCATAATTAAGATAGGAATCCAATGCAACTAATGGATTGCAATTCTGAGTTAAAATGAAAAAGTTATGGGCTCCGAAGTGCAACATAGGGGCTCCGGGAGCAGTTTTGGGTATCTTAGGTCCCCAACTACACCCAAAACTCAACCAAGTGCATCATTGACACACTTGGTAAGCCCAAGTGTGCCATGACAGTACCAAGTGCGTCAATGATGCACTTGGGAAGCCCAAGTGGTCTCAAAAAGTGAAAAATGTGCCCGAGAAGGCCCTGGGGGCCAAAATCAACATGACGGGGGGCAACGAGGAGCCCAAGAGTAATTGAAAGGATTAACACTCCATAAAGTGTTAAAAAAATGAAAATTATAGCTCATTTTTTTCACAAGGAAGATAGGAGTCCAACGCAACTGACGGTTTGCAAATCGGAGTTGAAACGCAAAAGTTATGGCCTCTGGAGTGCAACCTAGGGGTTCCGGGAGCAGTTCTGGATAACCTAGGTTCCCAAGTGCGCCCAAACTCTACCAAGTGAGTCAATGAAGTAGTTGGCATGACCAAGTGCATAAATGATGTAGTTGGGAGCCCCAACTATGCCCAGATAGTGCAGATTGCACCCTAAAAGGCTCCAGGGCCCATAAATAGCCTAATTGGACTTGGAATGACCCGAAATTGTGCATGCATGCCCAAAATGATGGAAAGATGTCATAACATGAGGGGAAGCATCAAAAATGGTCTTATTTGGTCAAATATGATGAGACAAATGTCAAAATAAGGTTGAACCAGGTGGAAAGCCACAGAAAGGTGATTGACAGCATAGGATGATGCAAGAATGCATGAATGCAAGATGAAGATGATTTGGTGAATTAGAAGACATGATCATGGTGATGGAGAATGAGATGAAGAAGAAAGATGAGATGAGGAGATGTTAGTATGATGGGAAGAATTTTTCTTCTAGAAAGTGCACTATATGTCAAATGGAGCTTTATTTTGATATGGCAAATGGAATGCAACGCATCATGGCATAAAGGGCCAGAGTGCAAATGCAAGCCTTTTGCGTAAACAAGCACAATGCAAACAGAGAATGACCTTGTCCTTCTTGAGGCATATGTACATGCCCCAGACTCTCAAAGGTACATTGTAACAGACAAAAATGGAAAAAGATGACCATGAACCATCCTGGCCACTCTCATAGATCAATTTATATCATCGAGTAGCATAGGGACATGATCAAAGAAAAAAAAAAGAAAAAATAAATCACTCACTAAATAACGTGACCCAAAAGCTATCCTTGTCCATTATTACTTGCTTTTTAGTGTTTTAGGTGTTTAGATGGTGTTTGATAGGTTGATAATGTGATAGCACTATTTGTGGATTTAGTTGATAAGTTCATAGTGATATGTTGGATTGATTGTTGGATTGATTGTTGGTTCCTGTTGCTCAGATATTGTGATTGTCTTGAAAGTGTAGTGCTTTGAGTTTCAATTTGCAAAGTGCAAGTGTGAACACAAAAGGGATGGTTATCCACAGTGAATATGTACAAGGTTTATTGCAAAATTTTGACGAGTTTTGCGATTTTTAGGGTTTTTGAGGATATTTGATTTTTTTGTGTGACTAGTTTCTTTAGGACATTTTACAATTTTTAGGGTTTATTTTAGGAAATTTTATGATTTTTAGTGATTTTCTCAAGACATGTTATGATTTTTAGTGATTTTTTTAAGGATCGTATGTGAATGTTTAGGATTTTTTCAGGACATTATGTGAATGTTTAGGATTTTTTCAGGACATTTTATGATTTTTAGTGATTTTTTCAAGATCATATAAGCATATAAAAGTGTTAGCTCCAATCCATTATGCGATAGATCCAATGGATGAAAAGAACTTAGAGGTATGCCCCTAGTTCAAATTCAAACTTATGCACCATGTAGGTAATATGCCCCCAGACAAGATGCAAATTATGTACAGAGGCCAATGATAGAGCATGTGTGTAGACAGGTGGTACTTAAGCAAGGTAACGAAGGACATTAACTAGTTCGTGAGCCATGATAAGGAACCAAGGATGTCTTGCAATATGAAGGGTATGATCAAGGAATGATAGAGGAGGAAAAGACCAGATGGAATCCTGATAGATGGAGGAGCAATAACTGATTACATATGGCACCTGTTTGCCAGGTTTTCACCATGGTACTTGCCCAAAGCGCCTGATTGCCAGGTTTTCACTTTTGGACGAAATTTTTTCTCTTGACTCAAATTTTCATGCCAAGATGCCTGTTTGCCAGGTTTTCATCAAGGCATCCATTTTTTCATGACTTTTTTCACTTTTTTTTCTTTTCTTTTTTCATGACTTTTTTACTATTTTTTTTGATATTTTTTCAGGACTTTTAGATGAAATCAAGAATGTCATTGACAAATGTTGAGAAGATATTTGTTGTTGGTGCTGCTAGCTAATGAGCTCTGGATCCATGAATGACCCTAACTACATAGGAGTTGTTCCGAGTTTGTAGCTAAAATTAAACCACTAGAAAGGCCTCGAGAGATACCATCGTGTACTGTGTGTAAGACAATGTCTATCTGTTGTGAATCAAGGCATCTAAGGATAATTGGGTCAATAGAAATGTCATGTGGGATGTCACTAATGATGACATATGCAAAGGCTTGTTTTAGATTAAGGTAAAAATAGGTTTTGAAGGGGCCTCGAAACCCTTTACATCAAAAAGAAAGATATACCATGAAGCTCTACCAGGTTTTAAGCGGACCTAAAACTAGTAATACAATTAAACCAAGTCAAGCAAGGACCTAAAACCAACAGAAGTGATCAGAAAGAGAAACCAACGAGGACACTGGAACCTGGAAAAATAGACTGGAAAGCAAGGTGACCTAAGAAGCCTCCCAGACCAGGAAAATCACCAAGGATTGCTGATCAATTTTTTTCTTCTAGTTACAAAGGCTTGAGACCAATGACCTTATATGCAAAGGCTTGTTGGATAAAGGACTAATTTTTGTTATTGGACAAATTAGGTAGCTGGATTTGGGGATAAACAAAGGGATATAAGGGAGGGTTGGGAGGGTTGAGACCAATGACCTTCCGCATGAACACTGATTTAGAGAGCTCCAAAAGATTTTGTGGCATGTTGAACACTGGAACACTGATATTCATGGCATCATATTTTTCATTTTGTATCATTGGGAGCTTCTTAGCTTTTGATTTTTTATGGTCTAATGGTGCCTTTCAGTTTTCACCAAGAGACCTATGCTTGTTATTTCTTTCTCTTTTTTCTTTGTAACTAGAAGGTGGAGTAGGCTCCCCAAAGTATGCCAATGTGTTCTCTTTAGAAGAAATTGCTTCTTTATGATCTTCAATCATAATTCCTTTAAAGTCTATTATGAGAGTGTCCTCATCGTCTAATTGATCAAAAATTGGTGGTCCGCGTTGGTCCCAATCCAAAGGTTCAGGATAACTTGAGGAGATGTCATCATTAGTGTTGAATGGGCTTTGATTGAAGGTAGATATATGGGTAACTAATTCAACTGGGTCATTGGGGTTATGCTCAGAGGCTAGGGGATTGTTGGTTTCAAGTGGGATATCCTCAGATGCCTTTTCATTGTTTGAAACATCCATGGTCTTACATGTAGGTATCGTGGTACTAGGAGGACCTATTCATAATGGTTTAAATCCAAGCCCCAAACTAGGAGGTTGTCCTTCTGTAGTGATAGGTTCCATGATTCGTTGTTTCTGAGATCCAAGACCACTATAGCCATCATAGCCTTGTTTTTGCATGATAGTAAACCCAAGTCCATACTTGTTAGGAAATATCAAAGTGGGTTCTCATTCTGCTTTTGCTTTCTCAATACATATGGATGTATTCTCATTGATAGAAGTATCATTCTTTGTACTAATCTTTGAATGTTGTGCTTGAAGTGGTTGTGATTTACCATGAGATTGGGGAGAAACTAGTGACTCCCTAATGTGAGAGACTTGACACATAAAATATTCTCCCATCTTTAATCTTTATCTTTTCCTTAGCTTTACTGAGTAGTATATTGGCATCCACATACTTAGAGGAATTTGTGGGTTGTGCTTCATTATTTGTTGGGATTTGGAATGCAGTAGCATCTCTTAGATTAGCACAAAACTTGAAAAGATCTGGATCACCAGGGATGGTAACCTCTATGTTGTGATACAAAAACTTCAAACATTGATGATATGTAGAAGGGACTGATTTCATATCATGAAGCCAAGGGCGTCCTAGTATCATGTTGCAATTCATTTCTATATCTAGGACATGGAACAATGTATCTTCAATAGTTGGACCAACTCTGATAGGTAATGTGATAATGCCCTTGGAGAAGCGTTCACCGTCATCATAATCTTTTATTGTGATTCTTCGAGAGGGATCTAAATCATCTTCAGAATAACCCAAATTGTTGACAACCTTAAGAGTATAGATGTTAAGTCCTACTCCTCCATCTATTAAGACACGTATGACTTTGGAATTATGGATGAAGACTTCGAGATAAAGGGGATCATTATGGTTAGGTTTGTCCTTAGGAATATCACGGGGTGAAAAAGTGATATATTGTGATGCGGATAGGTTCCCAACCATGGCTTGAAACTGGGAAACATCAATATTATCTGGGACTACTAACTCCTTATGGGCTTGATCCAAGATCTTCTGATGTTGCGGGGATGCACGCAGTAGGTCCAAAATGGATATTTGTGCAGGGGTTTTTTTGAGTTGTTCAACAAGGCTATAATCAGATGAAGTAGGAGCAGTAGGTCTACTTGGGGGTGCAGGTCTAGTAGAAGCAGTCGGTCTAGCTGGGGCACCAAGTAGGGTAATCTTGCTATAGTGTGTAGTGACAACACAACGAGGGTCTTTAGCCTTCAATGTGAATGTAGATATGTGAAAGTTAGACTCATTAAAGGAATTGATGGTGTAGTCATAGCCGGTGCATGTGTAATTCACATTACCTTGTGAGTTTGAGATTGAACTTGAGGGTTTCTCTTTGTCATGATTACCCAAAGGATATTTGAAAATAGTATGATCAGAGTTGGATGCTAACAGTGATGGATCAAATGTGATGACACAATCATCAATAAGGTCTTGTATTGCATGTTTCAGTTGGAAGCATGATGAAGTTTTGTGTCCTTTGGTGTGATGGTAATCATAATACTTTTTGTCATCCCACCAATCTGCTTTAGTTAATGGTTCATCTTTGATTGGGGGTAGCTATAGGAAGTTATTACTCAGTAACTGTTGTAATGCAATCTCAAGTGGTATTCCCAATGGTGTGAATTTTCTATCCTTGGTTCTAGGATGTCTTTTGTCTTGTGTGGAAGTCTCAGTTTTCTGTTGTTGAGGTGTTGTTTGATTAGGAGTTTGTGAATTTGTAGGGTTTACACCTTTCAAAGTTAGTTGAGGTTGTGCTGTGCTAATTGTGCAGGCATCCACAATACCATCATTAGTCACATTCTTGTTTTTGGAGAAAAATTTTGCCTTGTCATTAGACAAGTTGGTGTTTGTGTTTTCTTTGTTTATCTTGAGGATTCCCTTACGGATAAGAGCATCTTCAATACTAGCCCCTTTTTTCATCAGTTTAGAAATGGTGCTTGGACTCTTGATTTTGAGTTCATACATTAAGTCTGGGACTAAGTTTTCAATGCACAGGTTTACTTGTTGTTCTTTAGGAATGTCTAGTGAGCATTGACTAACTAAGCTTCTCCAACACAGTAAGAATGTGATGAATAATTCTCCTGTCTTCGGTTTAGTTGAGCACAAATCAGAAAGTGTCACCTCATTTGTAATGTTAAAGAAAAAGTGGGAGATAAACTTGTCTGCTAGCTCTAACCAAGATTTGATATTACCAGGAAGTTTGGAGTACCATTCAAGTGTAGGCCCACCTAGAGAATGAGGGAACAATCTCATAAGGTACATGGGCTCATCACTGAGTTCGGTGCATGAAGCACAAAATTCTCAGATGTGATTAATAGGGTTTCCTTTTCCTTGATATTTTTCAAACCTTGGAGCTTCAAAGTGTTTTGGGAATGGAGGCATATACAGACTTTTATCGAATGGGTTAGGATGTAGGTCCCTTTCTATATATAGAGCTTGTTTCTTTTAGACTCCCAATGCCTTGACTTTTTTGGAAAGTTGTTTGAATTTTTGTAATAGTTCTTCATTGGGTTTTTGCATGATAAGCCTTTTGTGTCTATGAGTAGACTGTTTGTTGTGGCGAGAACTATGTCTACTTGGTTCTGACATTTTTGCGTCTGATGAGATTGATGAAGTGTCGCTAGGTGGTGGAGGTATTTTGGCACCTCGAAGACAAAAAGATCCTTGTTGTTGGGGTACTTGTGGTATTTGATGTGGCACTTGTTGTGGGATTGACTGCGATTGTTGTACCATGTGTTGTTGTTGTGTCATGTGTTGTTGTTGTTGTTGGGATACCTTTGTTGGTTGTATGTGAGACCATGTGCGTGCTTGTTGTTGTAGAGGCACATGTTGTTGTTGTAACAAATGTTGCTGGTATGCAATTTGTTGCTCAAGGCATCTTTGGTATTCCAACTATTGCTTGAGTTTCTCTTGTTGTTTAGCAAACATCATTTTTTGTTGTTGGAATTGTTTTTGATAAATTGTGTGTAAGTCAAGTAGGTCCACATGGGATTGCATGTTAGGAATGTTGGATGTTTGCCCCACTTGTGGTTGTTTTTGTTGATATGTGGGATGTGTGTTAAGTGGATGTAGACTTGGTTGTGCCTTGGAAGTGTTGAGTCCTTGTACCATTGTAGGTTGTTGTTGTCATGGGGGTTGACTAAGTCCTTGAGAATTGAACATCATGTTTGTATTGTTCTTTTGGTACCTTTGTGTTTTAGATGTTCCTGCTTGCGACAACATATTGACTTGACTATGAGATAAATTTCTATTGGGAATGGGTGTAATGTCAATAAGACTTTTCCTTTGTGTGTCCATAGGGATGGTTGTGCTTGATGTTTCACATGTTGTATTTATGAGAGGCTCCATAGTGTTTGATGTCATAGCACTGGGTAAAGTTAGGAGCAAAGGTGTACTTTGTTGATTTTCCTCCAAAGAAGGTATGTCCGGCATCCCTAGAGCACGGGTCCCTTTAGGCGCATCTTGTTGTTGCATCATGTGACTAAAATCAAGTCTTAATGTCATTTTTGGGGTGTTTAGGGATTGGTGGTATTTCATCAAACAAGGGGTTGACATTGATGTGTTCAAATGTACTTTGGAGGATTTCAATTGTTGGTTCTAGATGGGATCTTATAGGTACCATTATTATGTTTGAAAACTATAAAGGTTGTTTTCCCTTGTCTAAGTCCAAATTTATCATGGGTTGGATGTTTTCAATTGTTGTGTTGGTTTGATTTTTGGACCTAGGACCTTCCAAGTTTGGATTAAATTTGACAATTTTTTGACCTACCAAACGTTTGAAGTTCTTGAAAAAACTTTTGTCTTGACATGCCCTAGCCATTTCTTCATCAGTGATGCCATAATCAGTGTCAGAGTCATCACTTAGGTGTACAATACCTTGTTGTATGTTTGATGTGTTAGGTTGGCTGAATTCAAATGAATGTGATTGTTCATCTTCAGGTGAGGTTGGTACACTTCCTTCTCCTGGTGGCATTGGCACGAATATAGGTTCAAAGTTAGGACTCCATTGAACCATCCCATGTGTGGGGGAATTTTTTGGAGGAAATCTCATGGTAGGTGCATTGTTCAAGGTTTTTTGTGCCATAGCTTGATTATGAGGATCTTGCGGATACATATTCAAAGGGTCTAATAGTAATGGTTGTGATGCCTCGATTTGGTCTTTGTCAAAGGTTTGTTGGATTTTCTTGCTCTTTTTTTGTCTTGGATGAGGTTTTGGTTGTGCTTGTGCCTTAGAAAACAAAGGTTGATAGAGTTCCTCTAGTCTTTGAGCTGCTTGTCCCCTAGTAAGTGCTGGCATGATACCTAAGAGTGCAAAGAGTGGTGGGTATGCAAGATATGAGTGTTTTTGGGATTTTTAAGTGTTTAGGAATGTTATGAAATGTGAGGAAATGCTAGATGAATTATGGTTTTGATGTGAAAAGTGAAAATGTCCTAGGGATGTTATGCAAATGCAAATGCAAGGTGATGTTTTGAAGTTTGACTAGAGGGTACATGCAAAATGAGGGTAAATGCTCAAGAAGGTAATTTGGTTGATGGACAATTTGATAGGGTTTGGTGGTGAAAATGATGTTAAGGAATTTGATCAATGCAATATGAAGGGGATATACCACTAGGGTAGGTCAAAATGACATTTGGGGATGATAGGGATATGATTATTCTATGACAAGGGTATATGGAAAGTTTTGAACTTAGATAAAACCTTTTGAAAGTATTTTGCCTAAGAGTTTAACCTTGTGATAAAGGACTTTGGATCTTTACCAAAAACTGATAAAAGATGAAAAGATCAAATTGATAAAAGATGAAAAGGTCAAATATATCAAGACATAGATAAATTTTGACCAAAGAAAATGATAAGCAAAGATAAAATGACTAGTCAAGATCCATTATCCGTCAACACTAGGAGATACTCTAAGACTTATACTTTTTCTAGATTTTTGACTAAACTCAAAGGTTTTGGGGGTTCAAAATGATGTTTTGAGGACTCAAAATGATGCTGATGCTGAGAAGATATGTGATACAGACAATGCCTATGATGCAAAAGGGGATTTTGGGTGCAGGATACGGTTTTGGGTCAAGTGCAGAATAGGGAGGTCTAGAGGCTCCTAGATGCAGTTTTGGGGTCCTAAGGTGTAGTTCGGAGGCCCAAAATGGTCATGTAGGTACCCAAGTGCAACCTAACAGTTCCAAGTGTTCCCTAACAGTATTAACTATGTCATTGATGCACTTGGAGCCAGTTTGGGTGCAGTTGGTAGTTTCTGGGCGCAGTTGGTAAGCTAGGAAGAATGTTTGCTGATTCTGAGTAGTATGGTTACCAAACTGACATGCCAGGAAGCTAGGATTCTAGGGTTGATGTTAGGATGGGTTGGGAGATGCAAAATAAAGGTTATTACATATAGAATGATGTATTAAGTGAAGGTGATGACGATTAGGTGCTGTAGAATGCAGATCTGGGCAAGCTAGTGCAAGGGGAGCTAACCAAGTACCTAAGGACACTGCTGAAGCCCCAAAATGTTATTTGGAACCCAAAACTAGATCTCAGGACCACCAAGTGCACCCAAATAGTGTAGAATACATCAATGATGTAGTTGGGGCCTAGTTGGGCCCAGTTGGTAGTTTCTGGGTGCAGTTGGTAAGCTGGGCTGAAATTGAGGCAATTCTGGAAGCTATGGTTTCAGGATTGATGTCACAGAGAGGTAAATGGTGGAGGACAATGTTAGGGCCAGTTTGGATGCTCAAAATGATGATTAGGACACTTGAAATGATGGATAAAGTGGTCAAGATGATGAATAGGTATGCAAAGATGCAAGGTGGTGAATGCAAAGTGCTGATTCTAAGATGGGAGTGCAAAAAACTAAGGAAAGTAAAACTGAACCTAAATGGATGCAATATGAAAAGTCATAGATACTAAATGAGGACTAAAAGGTGAAATATGAAGTCTATATGATGCAAGAGTGAAGCCTGGACTAGGGTTAATGCAAGTGAAATCTATGCAAATATGAGATCTACGTTTTGCCAAGCACATTTAAGAGCACAAGTCGCCATGTTTTCCAAGGTTTGAGTGTGTTGAATCAATGTTTGCAAAGTTTGATAATGTTGAAATGTTCTAGAAATGTGTGATGTTTTGACAAGTTCAAATGATATCTAAGGTGTAAATTTAAAAGTTTGGCTTTTATCTTGATTATTTTTTACACACATGCAAGACACATTAAGACAAGAATAGCTGTTGTAAAAGTTAACAAACACACCACAACCTAGGCTTTTAGGACTGTATCCACTGAATTCCTACTTGAACTAAAGTTCAGCCATGCTTATCCAGAGTAGACAACCTAGGATCTTGGCACCACAGGCTCCCCCTTACAGCACACTCACTTCTTGGGGATACCAAGATCCGCTTCCCAAGGGACATGACTTCCCAAGGGACTGTTGCCTCTACTAAGGACCATGAGAATGTAGGATGCCTTCACAGGCATGGGTGACCCCTTGAGCCAGTGGATAGAAAGGATTTTGGCCACTAAGACATGGTTTTTAGTAAGGGCATTCCATTCGGCAAGTGAATTATAAACTTCCGCAGAAGGTCTCCTAGCCCCGAGAACCGGGGTTTGACGCACCACAAGGGTACCAGAGGAGAGCTATCACGTAGCAATACCGTCGATATAGCTTTCACTATAATCGAGTTTTATATAGTGGCTAGAATGTTGACCTGGCTTTGGCCCATTACCACTCTGAGGTCATCCCCTGGCATACCCAATATCGAGTATCTTGGTCCAAGGCAGGCCTCCTATAGAAGTTACACGGATTTCTCTTACACCCAAGATCCACGAATGGCGAGGGGAGAGGATACATCCAATGCAACTCCTAGGGATCTAACACTATAGACACGCCAGGTAGAAAAGAAAAAAGTTCTTTTTAAGCACCAAACGAAATGTTATCTAATCTAGGAAATCCACACACATTGTTTTGAAAGACACACAAAGTCTTCGACAATGTCCTGCAAACAAAGCATTAGTAGTTTATGATCATGTCTTCATCCCATGATTGCCATGCTGCAAATAGACCATCAATAACACAAAAATCACCTAATATATGTCTTAGAGAGTGATAGGAACTTGAAATGTAGATTTTGATTGGTGCATGTGCTTACTGTGAACCTAGGTGTGTTCTGACAGTGCAAATTGCCCCCCAGAAGGCCAAAATGGCTCTGTACATCCCCAAGTGTGCCCAAATAGTGTATAATGTGTCAATGACATAGTTGGGGCCCAGTTGGGTGCAGTTGATAGTTTTAGGGCGCAGTTGGGAAGTTAGGTGCAGGGTGTGAGGAAATGGGTGCCTAGTCAAGACCTAGAAATTGAAATTTTTAGAGCTACACTCCCAAGTGCACCCAAATAGTGTAGAGTGTGTCAATGACATAGTTGGGGCCTAGATGGGTGCAATTGGTAAGTTGGAAATAGCAGAATGAGATTTTGGTGGTTTTTGGGCTCCTAAAGCTGCCTTTAGGGGTCCCAAGTGGCCCTAGGACAGCAAGCTAACAGAATGCATGAAACAACAACATATGAGCATTTTATTGGACCCTCTAATTAATCTAGGTATAAAAAGGAGGAGCAGATAGTCATTATACCCTTCCAAGTGAGCTCCTTCCTTGCACCTACAAGCATAAAACAAGAAAACCCAAGTTAGATATGCATGTTCACATCGGGTTCACCAAATGTAGGACTAGAAAAATGGGTTAAAATGCATAACATACTATGAGAAAATCACAAAACTCAATAATAATATATTAGCACCCACTAGTCTACCATGAAAGCCAAACTAATAGAGAAAGCAATAGAAACCCCCTTTTTTGTTTGTAGCTCCCATGTTCTTCTTTCTTCTCCAAATGATTGTAGCTCCAATTTGCCTATAGTGCACACAAGGTTGAAGCCAAAGCCTATGATGTGGATAATGCCATGAGAATACTTGAAGTGTGATTTTATGTGAGATAGAAAATGCAACATGCAAAGAAGTAGAGACCCAAGGATTCAAAGATTTGGATTTTCAAAACTTAAGCATTTGGATTCAAGAGCCCCAAAATGAGAGAAGAGTGTTCATTTTATAATCAACACTCAAAGTGAGGGCATTGGATTTGTCACCCATATATGTGCAATGTGGCAAGAGATTCCTATGATGCATATGACAGAATATGCCAATTTTTGAGATTCTATGACACATGCAAGTCAAATTTGGAAGAGAATCTATGACGCATCATAATATTCCTCAACCCACTTAAAGCCAAGAATCTATGACGAATAAGCCAAATAGGGACATGCGTAAGAGGTAATAATAATTCTTATGATGCATATGACAGAATATGCCAAAAGTAAGATTCTATGACACACGAGAGTCAAATTTGGAAGAGAATCTATGACATGTCATAAGATTCCTCAACCCACTTAAAGCCAAGAATCTATGACAAATAAGCCAAATAGGGACATGCGTAAGAGATAAGAATATTTGATTATGACAAATCTCAGCCAAGTGTCAAAGGAGAATCCACGAGGTGTCACATCCAAGTGTCATGATGATGAAATATTTTATGGAATATTTGAATTAAAAATCCTTTTATTCCACAAAATAAGAATTAATAGAAAATGGAATTAATGATGGAAAATAGAACTTAGGAAATTGTAAATTTCCATGGTTTGCAGATAATGAATCAATTAATTAATAAAATTAATTAATTGAGGATGATAATCAGGAAGAATAATTAGTGAGAATAATAGAATTAAATTATGGGTTATTTAATCCTATAGAGAAAATTAGTAGATGATTGGCCAAATTGATTAAATGAACGCGACCGTATCCTTTGATGAAAATGTGATGATGATGGATATTGAATAAGATGATGAAAAGGTAGACCAAAACCATGGTCAAATTAATTGATAGATTGAAATTGATAACATGCCAAGGACACATGACATGAATTAATTGATATGTAACATTTAACCGACATTGTAAATGCTACAGGATTGAAATTGATTGATAAGGTTTGATCATAATAACATTGACAGACACTGTCAATATTATTAAAATGGTTGATGATGCCATGATCTGACATTGAAAGCCTCAACAATGTCAAATATTGGATGACATGAATGATAGTTTGACCTAGCACTAAGAGCCACGACAATACTAAGGTTAGATTGATAAGATTGATAATTTGATAGGTTTCCAAGACATTGAAAGCCACAACAATGCCTAGGAGCGGATAAATGATGATTGATTTGGGATGTTTGATATGTTTCGGGTTGATTAGGACTGATTTTGAGTGATTTTGAGTTGATTTGGGCTGATTTTGAGTTGATTTGGGGTGATTCCAAGTTGATATGAAATTGATGTGAAGAAGGATACAAATGATGAAATATGGTCAATCTGGCCAAAAGATCAAAGTTAGTAGAATGAGAAAATGGGACAAATTAGTATGAAGAAGTGATGAAGTCATAGATGCGAACCATTTTTGAGAGATTATAATGCAAGGTTCAATAAACTCATCAAAAGAATACCTGCTACAAGTGCACCCACAAATTATAATAAGAAGACTTTCTATACTAGCTCTATGCCTCTTGATTTGGGATATAAAATTAGAAGAGAAAATGTAGCAAACTTATAAGCTTCTCAAACACTAGGTGTGGAGATGGAGGATGGCATAATAGCATTTGGTATGTGAAAAAGAGAATTCTAATATAGAACCATGAGTAATACAACTAGTACTTCAAACAATACAAAAGCCATACTTCAAAAATTCTCTAATTAGCTCATTTCATTGAAGAACTAAATCAATAGGCCATCTCATTCTTTTCAGCAACCTCATCAAGAAGGTTATAGAAACCCAAATGGAGGTAAAGCATTGAAAATACCACCTATTCAACAGAGATTAGCAATTGAAGGTACCCCAAAAAGACAAAATATTTGTGCTTTTCATCTAAGGACAGATCATGATGGAGATACATGTACTGACGTGATCAGATATAGGCAGATGGTGGATAATAAAGAATGAACAACTGAATATCCTGAAAGTGAGGGTGATCATACTCCTCATGACAACTCTAAAAACTATTTCTTGGATTATAAATAAGATTTAGAAGAAAGAGGTGACTATTTTGCAACAATAAAAGGAACTTAGTTAACAATAATGACTAGATGTTAGAAGAATAGAAATCAGGCCAACAATTTAGTTCCTATAAAAAATAATGCACCATCAAACAAAGTTGATAAAGATAGTGGCATAGTAACTTCTACTACACAAAAGGAGCACAAAGGTAAGTCAACTAATTCCTTGACATCATACAATACTATGAAGAGGTAAGAATCAAAATATCTCCATTGCAGTACGTGAAGTCTAATCTTGATCAATTGCTAGGATTTTTTGAGCATTGTAATAATAAGGATGTGGGTCATATTAATATTAATGCTAATGTTGATCATCACAATAAAGCTAGCACTATTGGAACTTCTTTGACCGATGAAGATTTTACACTCTCTAAGTTGTTTAAAGAAGAAGAACCTATTGTCTTAACCACATGCCAAAATCAAAAACCAAATCCCTTCTACATTTCCTTGTTTATCAATGAAAATAGATTGAGTAACTGCATCATAGATTCAAAGCCTCTAATAATGTAATGCTTGCTTTTGTAGCAAAATCTTTATGACTTCCACTGACTAAATTTTTTGGTAGATGTTATTCAGTGGATGTAAAACAAGTGTCCTTGCTTGGACATATAAAAGATGCTCAAGTTTCTCTTGTTGCCTATCCTTCCAAAATGCTAAAATCACTATTCTAGTGGCAAATATCCCTATAAGTTATGGCGTGTCCCTAAGTAGAAGTTTCTGCAAGACATGGAGGGAGAGATAAAACTAGATTGGTCTTGTGCCACTATTCAAGTTGGAGATAAAAAGGTAAAGTTAGAACCAAAAGAAAAGGCAAAATTCACTGTCCTAAAATCAGATGACCCTAGATCTTAGATCTTGTATCATGAAATGCAGTTTGGTAATTACATGCTTTTCTTTGACACCCCTAATATTTCAGAAGAATCATAGAAAAATAAAGGTGATCAATTGTGGACTTTGGAATTTGATGATAGTTGTGCTAATGCTAGTTTAGGTGCAGGGGTGGTGTTGACATCACCTAGTGAGGAAATGACTTGTTTGCCTTATAAGTTAGATTACAAAAGTACTAACAATACTGTAGAGAATGAAGCCCTTCTCCTTGTTATAATTATAAAAAAACAAAAAGGAGTTAAGATACTCAAAGCCCAAGGAGATGCAAAATTGGTGGTGAGACAAGTCAAAAACCAATATGTAGTAAATAACTCAAGATTGAGGAACTACTGTAATAAGGTGCGGGATGAAATTTAGAGTTTGGATGCCTTGTCAATTATATCAGTACCAAGGGAATTCAATGCAAGAGCCAATTCTTTGGTAGTTTCTGCATAATTGCTCTTACCACATCTTGATTTCAAATATCAAGTTTATAAAGTAGTTCTATTCAGGCCTAATGTACCTTATAATGAAGATTCATGGAAAGTTTTTGAAGATGATAAAACATACTAAAATTAATTTAAGGGGACAATCCTTTTGAATGCTTATATTTTGAAGGAAGTACTAATGCAAATGGTGGTGATCCAGTGACATGTGACAAAAGTAAATTAGAGGTTGATATAATTCAATTGAAAGGTAATAAGATTCCACCTCATTTAACTTATTTAGAAAGAATTTTTGATAGGCATGATGCATACATAAAGAGAGAAAGAGATAAGAAAGGAAAAACTTGTGGTGAATATGATGGAATTAATATAGGGACAAAAATCAATCCAAATATGATAAACATAGGCAAGTGTTGCACACCAGAGGAGAGGGTAGAGATCATGAAATTACTTATTAAATTTCAAGATGTATTTTCTTGGAGTTATGAAGATCTAAAGAATTTCATGGGTGGAAAGTTCAAACATGAAACCCCTCTTTAACCATAAGCAACACCATTCAGGCAGAAACAAAGAAATGGTAACCCTATAGTTGAAGGAGCAATCTTCAAGGAGATTGACAAAATGTTGCAAGCTAGGATTATATATACTATTCATCATTTTACCTAGGTTGCTAATATTGTGCTAGTGAGGAAAAAGAATGGAGAGATAAGGGTTTGTGTAGATTTCATAAATCTAAATCAAGCCTCACTCAAAGATAATTTTTCTCTGCATAATATGGATCATCTTTTATGAACTATTGCAAGATCAAAACTGATGTCCATGTTAGATGGATTTTCAAGATATAATCAGATTGAGGTAAATGAAGTAGATCAATTGGAAACTACATTTACCACACCATAGGGTACTTTTGAATACAATAGAATACCTTTTGGCTTAATTAAAATAGGTGCAATCTTTTAGTGTGGTATGAATTTAGCCTTTGGTGATTTGAAAGATAGAATTATTGTCATATATCTTGATGATTTGATAGTATTTTCTAAGAAGAGAAAAGATCATATCAAAGATCTAGAAAAAGTGTTACAAAGATGTGGAGATCATGGTGTCTCACTGAATCTAATGAAGTTAGTGTTTTGTGTGATAGAAGGCAAGCTACCTGGTCATATTGTATGCTAAGGAGTGAAGATTGATTTAGATAGAGTTAAACCTATCCAACAATTAAGTCTGGCATTGAGTAAAATTGGAGTGAAGTCTTTCTTTGGCTAGGTAAATTTCTTAAGGAGATTTATTCCTAACTTCTTTGAAATAGTTAAATGTATAGTTGATATGATGAAAGGCAATACAAATTTTAAATGGAGTGATGTTGGGAAAACAAATTTTGAAAATATCAAGGGGGCCATTGCCAAAGCATCCATGCTTGTCCATCCTAACTATACTAAAGAATTCATTATTTACTATTATTCCTTAGAACATATTATGTTAGATATATTAATGAGAGAAAATAAAGAGTGAATACAAGCTCTAATTGGTTTCATGAGTATATTGAAGAATCAAGAACTGAGATAGTCACAGATGGAAAAACATGCATATGCAGTGGTGAGAGCCCTTAAATATTTTATGTTTTATGTGTGGCATTGTTATTCAGTAATATATAAGCCACATCTTGTAGTAAAAAGTATTCTAATACAACAAGAGGTTGGTTGTAATAATAGAGGAGTGTGGATAGGAAAAGTCCAAAAATATGATATAGAAATAAATCCAACCAAACTTGTAAGAGGTAATGCACTCTATAAAGCCTTAATAGAAGATCAACAATTCAAAGAAGAAGATACTCCAAAAGTTCTTATGGTAAGTCTTTAGGATCCTTGGTTCTCAAACATTACTTATTTTCTAACATTTGGTGAATGCCTTGATGGATTGATTACTAATAAAAGAAGAGATATAAAAACAAAAGCCTTGAGGTATGTGATTCATGATGATGTCTTGTACAAGAGAGCAATTGATGGAAATTTTTTGAGATGTGTGGATAAGGAGCAATAGGTAAAATTTTTGACATCATTTCATAATGAGGCATGTGGAGGAAACTTTTCTTCTACTGTCATTGCTTTCAAAATTCTGAGACAATGTTATTATTGGCCCGACATGTTTAAAGATACATAGAAGTGTGTTGCTAACTATGAGAAATGCAAGATGTTTATTGGTAAACTTTAGCTTATTGCCCCACCTCTCAGGCTAGTGATAATTGAAGCTCCTTTTCATAAATGGGGTATAGATTTTATAGGCCTAATCAATCCTCCTTCTAGTCAAGGACAATCATATATATTAACTACCATAGATTATTTCAGTAAATGGGTTGTATTGGTCATGTTTTTACCTCATGTTTTAAGAGCATGTTTTAAAGGCTCTTTCTTATTTGATATTTTCCAATAAAGTAGTTTTTCTCATCACTTTGAGGAGATATTTTGAAAAATAGTTATTTGGCTATGATGAGATTTGATTCTTAGCCACCAAGAAAGAAGAGATACATTTCAATAGTAGTAGCAGGAAGAGTTTCAAGTGGACACATGGCATCATCAAATATAATCTAGAAAATTCTAGTCTATATATTCTCTCCTCCTCTCATTTGTTGGGTCTAAATTTTGGGAATTTTCTCACTATTTGAGAGACCAATAAAGGGGTTCCATTTTTTTACTATGAGACCACAAGATTGGCTCTAGTTTTAGAGTTGTGATACCATTTTCTTCAACATATTTCTCTGTTATGAGCAACTGTTATAATTTCTTATAAGAAAATAGATTATATAATCATTTATTGTGTATATTCTAAGTAATGGCATATACCATGATGCATTGGTTTCAAAGAGATTAATATGAAGCTTCATTTTCTTAGTCTCATTCTGATTCTTTTCTCCTTCCTTTGTTGTCTACAATGTTTTGTGTTTAAGGAAAAAGAGCTTAAACCCCTTTACAATCCTTTAAGGTTGTATGTCTGGAAAGGTTTGCTATTGGAACAAAGAGGCAAGTAAATTCTTATTTACCTTAATAGGGTTGCAAGTTTCACTAGGAGGATATTACAGTGAGTATGATATTTTTAAGGAAGATAGATGTCTATTTACAAGGTGAATGGATAGATCAGATACTTGAATATATGAGTATATCTTAGGTATCCATGTGTATGTTTTGACTTAGCATATGCCCAATAGATAAGGGACTAATTTCTAGGAGATTTCATGTGTTTGCTATTGCATACTTGGGTTGTGTTTATATTCAATATCATTAATCAAAATCTTTTCCCTTTCATGTTGAAGAGCTGAAAAATGTTACCCTCACTCAACTTGTGGATTTAATAGAATTGCAATTTGCTACTGCATATCTTTGTCATTGCATAAGTATAGGAGAAATAAGGGTTTTATCTACTTTATTTATATTGAGTCTATGCTTTGACAACTGGTTCCATATGAATAATCTAATAGGTACGCCTGCCTAGGTTTTGCAGAGCTTGAAGTAGAAGAAGGGTCTAGCCTTATAGTTGGCCTAGTGTCTAAAAGGGTATGTTGAGGATGGGAAGTAGCTTCCCCTAGATGTCTCTTATTCTCATTGAGGTAATTTAAAACCATGTTTTAAAACACCATTAGGTTGAAGCAAAGACAATGAAGAAGACTTCCTCAGAAGTGGTATGTGAGTTTCTCAAAGAACATATCCTAATCAGATTTAGAGTTCCTGTAAAGTTGAAAATGGACAATGCGTCTTATTTATCTTCTTCATAAATCATTAAGTTTTTCTATGATAATGGTATTAAAGTTGGTCATTCCTCTGATTATTTTCCTCAAGGAAATGAACAGGCTAAATCTAGTAATAAAAATATAGTTAATATTTTGAAGAAATTGGTCTTAGATAATAAAAAAAGTTGGCATAAGAAGATTCATGATGCTTTATGGGCTGATCAAACCACACCTAAAAGGGCCATTGGTATCTCACCTTTTGAATTAGTCTATGGAGTGGAAGCTAATTTGCGACTACCTCTAGAGCTTTCTACTTGTAAATTAAAGACTGTGATTAAAGATGTTTTCAAAGATGGATTAGAGAAGATGAACTTGTATCTTACCAAACTACAAGAAGAAAGAAAAGAAATGGTTGATAAGATCACTAAACATCAAGGAAGGATAAAGAATTTGTGTGATAGAAGAGCAAGGCCTAGAAAATTTATGGAAGGTGATTTGGTGTTACTATGGGATAAGAGACATGAGCTAAGAGTTATGCATTCTAAGTTTCAATCTTTGTGGAAAGGGCCTTTTCAGATCATTCAAGTGAATCAAAATAATTCCTTCAAATCAACATATCCCATTGGAGAAAACCTGCCATGTTCTTATAATGGGTAGGATTTGAAGTTGTATTAAATGCAAAATTGAAAGTAGGCAACCCCTGCATAGTAGCTAGACAGATAGGTTTTCCTTTCATGCAATTTGATTTAGCTTAGTTACTTGCTTACCTAGGTAGTTTGTTGCTATTTTCCTAGTTTAGTATTTTTTTTGTTTCCAAGTTGTCACCTTTTGTGTGGAACTAGATATTGCTAGAGTTATTTCAAGCATTATCATGCTTAAATCCCTAGATAGAGCTAGATGTCATCCAAGTTTCAGTTCATATCTTTTTGCTCTATGGTTTTGAGTCAAGTCAAGTGTCAATGTCTTGAGTCTAAATCTAGATTGCCTATAGGATGAACTTCCTTCTCATCATTCCTTTGAGATAACTAGATGTGGGAAATCATATGAGAAATGCACAAGTTCAATGGCTAGGTGATTAGGTTTTTGAGGGTTTGTTATGTATTCCTCTGATGGGAAGGAGGTCTAGATATTTTAATGATCCATCTTTCTTTATTCTTAATCATGTTGGAGACAAAGATTCATGCCATGTTGCAATTTACATGAAAGATATTGTAGATGATCAAGATAGAATACATGAGAAGAAAATAAATCATCAGAAATGATGAAGGAACCCGATCAAAGGTGGTATGACCCTTGTTACAATGAAATCAATGACTTATATTTAATCTACACATCTACATTGAAAATTTGACAAGTCAAATGGATCAAAGACTAAATCCAGATCATTGGATAAAGACTAGATCAACAGATGATGTATTAAAGATATAATTATAAGTATTTTGATGACACTCAAAACTGCATTCCCGTTTTGAGTGTTCATTCCAAATCTTGAGTCACTTTGAGCCCCCTATAAATGCTTCTCATGCATATGTACCTAGTGTTTGTTTTAAGGTCTAAAAGGTGTTTTATGTTTCTAACACCTTGCATTCAGCTTGCATATGCATTCTATGATGATAAACTGACATTCTGAGCCATTATGCATAGTTCCATTTTGAGTAGTCTTTAGTTCTATATTTTCTACCTGTGTCAAACAACAATAGAGGGCCCAATTTGCCTTTGAATATCTTTTACCTAATTAAGATTCATGACTCACCACTTTGAGGATGTTTAGTATGCATATTGGAGAACCTATGTTCCAAGTTTCAAGTCATTTTGACATATTTTGACTAGGTTTTGAATGTCTCAAAGTTGGTTAGTTGCCTCTGTTGTAAATTTGCATATTGTTCATAATTTTGGGAAGCCCTGTTTGACCCATCATAAATTTGATCCAGTTGAACCAAATAATAAAATTCCTTTTGCATCATATTCTAGGAGTTAGAGACTTTATAAATTCTATATTTGAGCTCATGATGAATCCATTTGATTAGTTTTAAAATGTGATTCCATTTTCAATTTATAGAGTTTCATTGATAATTAGATATGCAGATTGATTTGTGCCCCTATTCGAGATGTCATAAATTTAAATATGTGATTTCTTGGATCAAATGGTTTGTTCCCCTACATTCTACTCTAAAAATGCTACAAGTGTGCTAGTTTTCAAACCTTGATGAATCCATCTGCAGACTTTCCCAGGGTCATTCCATTTGCAAAAAATACTTTTTAACTAATGTTTCTAGTCCTGCAAATCCAGATAGCTAACTTCAGACCTACACCAATTTTGCCCAATCATTTTTCATGAGCCTAGATTAGAGGTTTATACTCTCTATATCAGTATCTACCAATACCCCAATTTATAGAACCTCAAGTGTCCATTTGCCCAGTTTTCAAGGCTAAAAATAAACACAATTTTTGGTTTTCTGACATGTTTATTTGCAGGTAATTATAAGTAAGCAACTTTGGAGGTCGATATCTTTTTGCCCTGATGTCATTATGTAACAAGATTTGGCAAACTTGTTGAATGTGTCAGAGAGGTATGAAATCTAGAGTTTTGGAGCCCGACCAGGTGTTTGAGTCAGTTTTTAAAGCCAGGCAATAAGCCTTCTAACACAAAATTCATAGTGGTGCAGAAATGATTTAAAATAAGTATTCAATGGTGAATTTGTGATCAATTTTGATTCCAAATGGTTTGACGTGATTGATAGATCAGTTTACATAATCAGTTGTTCGAAAATGATTTTTTTTTTAGCTAGACCCACTCTGGGGCCCTACTGATTCCATAAGATTAACAATGACTATAAAAGCTATAAAGTGATTATGTGTATGAATATGCTAATTTTATAGTGAGCATGTCATGGAGTTCAAAAAATCTTGAAGTCTTGCATTGAACTTTCATGATCATACCTCAAAGGTCAAGAAATAATGGCAAATTCTATCATAATGGCTTCCCATTGTTAGCATAATGTCCAAGGTAATGTTCCAAAAGACATTTGATTGGTTTCAATGAGTTAGACCATATAAATTCTATTGAGTTTGTAGATGGAAAGAATAGAAAGAGACATTTTCTTGAGAGTTGTTTGATTTCTTTTAGTAATGCAATTGCAATGGATAATACAGTAGCATCCCTTGGTGCTAAGGATAAGTTTATGTATTTACCATTGATTGATGATTAGAAACAATATTTTGAATGGAGCAAATGATTAGAGCATGTAAGAGGAAGTTCCATGCAGGTAGCAGAAGTTTCTAAACACTGCACATAAAGAATAAAGTGACCA
Organism: Cupressus sempervirens; assembly: GCA_028749045.1. Taxonomy (NCBI): domain Eukaryota; kingdom Viridiplantae; phylum Streptophyta; class Pinopsida; order Cupressales; family Cupressaceae; genus Cupressus; species Cupressus sempervirens. The sequence goes on along the minus strand of CM053791.1, from coordinate 80,832,145 downwards.
AGCAGCTAATAACAATGGAGGGGAAAAGTTTTACATCAATAGATTTGAAGAAGGCCAGACCTTTCATGTGAGCATGAAGCCAAACAAAGCCACAGTATGGGAAGGAACGATCCCTATAGGAATCCAAAAAAGATCCTTGGTCACAGCTTATAGCGGAGACAAGACAAAAATGAGAAAGAGCACATGAATGAATAGGAGGTCCACATTTTGTGTAGGGGACACCCAAGAGTAGATATAAAAAGAGCATCCATGTAATTTTGCCAGAGTCTCCAAACATCAGCAATCCATGCCAAGGGGGAGATAGTGTAGTCCATGCCAAAAGAAGAGCTTCAATGTTTAGTGGGAAACTCACACAAAGAAGGGAGGCAAGAAGTTGATATAGATAGGGCACTTCATCATAGCATGGAGGAAATGAAGTAGACCCGTGTGAAAAGGGTATGAAATCCCACAAGCTGCTGCGTATAGGGAAGCTATTAGATTCATAGTCCATATGCAAAATGATTGAAAGCCATAGTGGGTGTGGTCTCTATCCTTTATCCCACATGAGAGGTGTGGAGATAATTTTGTGTTTTTATAACCCTAGTGACTCAAAGGTATGGTGTCTTCAAAAGACACATCTTTGCAAAAGATAGGCACTTGTACATGTCGACGAGTCCTACCCATGGCCAACGTGGAGGAATTAAGTTCTATTGATAGTACAATTGAATTGCCCGATAAAAGTAGAAGTGACAAGCAAAGATCAGATTTTCAAGTTTCCAACACTTTCTATGATGTATCTAATATTTTCTTCAAAGTGGATATTTTGGTAATTGTTTTAATGAGATATTGCAAATATTTGTTCTATCATTTATGGTTTTTAGTTACAGACAGTCAAAGGAAGTTTAGTTTCAACAACATCAGATTGAAGACATTTTTATGGGGACACATGTCAAATTCAACTTCTAGATTCTAAAATATATTCTCTCCTATATATCTTCCTTTTTTTCTCTTTGTAAGGGTTCCAATTTTTATGACTAGTGAGACCACAAGGTTGGCTCCAATTTTAGAGTTGTGATACCAATTTTCTCAATGTTCTTCTATTATGAACAACAGTAGTGTATTTCTTTTGGAAGCATTCATATTATATAGTCATTCATTTTGTATCTACTAAATTTTGGTATACAGATGATGTATTGGTTTCAAGGAAATTAATGCAAGAGCTTAACCTTCTTAGTTTCATTCTGATTCTCATCTCCTTCTTTTGTTATCTATAATATTTTGTGTTTGAGAATGAGAAACTTGAACTCAATTGCAATCCCTTAAGGTTGTATGTCAAGATGAATTTGTTGTTGGAATAAAGATCCATGTAAATGCTTGTTTACATTGACAGGGTTGCAGCTTACACCAGGAGGATTTCATAGTAAGTATGAGAGTTTTATGAAGATAGATGTCTATTTGCAAGTTAGATAGATAGATCAGATATCTAGATATATGAGTATATTAGGATGTCCATCTCTGTGTTAAGGTTTGGTTGATGCCCAATGGATAAGGGGCTAGTCAGCTTAGAGGTTGCATGTTTTCTGCTGTTGCATACCAAGTTATGCTGAGATATCGAAAACTTTAATTGAATACCAATTTACCACTTTATGTTTTGAAGAACTAGAAATGTCAGTCATGGCTTATTTGCTGTTACTTTTTGGTTGTAATTAGCTACCATAATCATGAAGTTTGTTAGCAAATTATAGAAGAATATTGACCATTTTTGCTATAAGGGATATTCTTGCAAAGAAAAGTATCAAGTTAATGAGATAAATCCCTAAGGTTTGCCCACTTTGGCTTAGTAGAGCCTAAAGTGAAGTGAGTCCTAATGACTCTCTTAATGTTGGTCTAGAACTAAGATTTATCCTTGCTGAATATAGGATTTAGCTCATCCTTAGGCTTGTCCCTGTCTTTGTTTCTTGGTATCAAGTTTAAATTCACCTGATATGTTCTTTACTAGAAAGAATTCTAACATATTCAATAGTGAATCTCCTCAGCTATTAGATCTTAAAAAATCCATGATTCTCATTATGTTGCTATGGAAAGTTGTGCAAAGAATAATTATGGTGAGATAGTGACAAGTTGACATCTATTCATGAGACCCAATTGAGGGTAAGGTCGCCAGAAGAGTTATCAACATAGATCAAATTTGAGATCAAGGGATGCCATTATGTTACTATGGAAAGTTTCTCAATTGTTAATCATAGCGATATAATGATAGAATGACATGTGTCCTAATGGGACCATTATATTCGATAGAGTTCGATGAAGTAAAGCACTCCAATGTTAGATCCTCCAAATGGAATAGTACCACCTATTTGCCATGATGTGCATAGTTTGAAAGTTGACCTGCATCACAAAGTAAACAAGGGGTCAAGATCTTTTATCGCCACCATTAGATCAAAAATAGATAAACTCTTTTCATAATGTTGCTATAAAGAGCTATGCAAAGAATTGTGAAGAATGATCATAGTAACATAATGATGATTTGACACATGTACCTAGGTACACCCGAAGAGAAAGTCATAAAGGGAAATGGCTAGGTTTTAATCATGATTATTGGCTTAAAATCAATGGCCAAAATTAAAAATCATTGTGAATATTGAGATGCAAATTATATGGATTTGGCGCCAACAACAAAATATGTAGAAAACAAAGAGTTTAACAGGGTTTTTTGAAGTTGCATGAATATGAATGGTTTCTAGGTATTCCTAGAGGTTCCATGGGATCACCAAGAATGATGTCACACATCTATACCGTGTTGAAGAGTAGATATTTTTCATGTATTATTCATATTTTCTTTCTATTTTGTGACTATTGCTCTACCAAAACTAAGGGATGATAGAAAACTATAAATGCAATTTCTTTTGATAATACATAGGTTGACAAACTTGATGGTGAATTGGTTTGTAATTCCATTTACCCTATTTTCTTGTCATGCTTTGTGGCCCATCCGTAGAGTAGTTATGCATTAAGAGTTGAAAGGCAATCATGTATGATTCTGTGAATAATTAGATGAATTCTATTTCACTTTGATGTTTGCAGTATAGTGATTCCATTTACTTTATTCATACATGGTCATGTTTCTTCTCTTGTTAGTTTCATAACATGTTAGATAGTTTCATTTGGAAATGAAAGATAAATGTGTATGAATCTATTAGTCATTGGTTGTATTCCATTTCATTCAAAGCCGATAGTGAAAGCAATTCCATTTTCCCTCATGTGCATATCTTCTTCATTCCTCTTCTACATTTAGATGGTTAATCTACATTTAGAATATAAGTAAGGGTTAGAAATATTAAGAAAATCTACTACAATCATTCCATTGAGTGTGATAGGTTATTCAAATTAATCTTGCCTAAGTTTTTTGTGCCTACAAATAATTTGGTTATCCTTTACTGCTCTTAGGTTAAGAGCTTATAATGTCCAAAAATCTGATCTCATAAAAACATATTCATTGCATATCATAAGAAGTTTTACCTAATAATTTAGAGGGTAGTGGTAGAATACATACATTGACCTGTTTGTTGGTAAACATCCTTTTGTTTCTCCAAACATTGGGTATCAGAGAACTAGGTTATAAAATCTAATAAGTGGACAAACTATTAACCAACACCTTTATCCAGTTAAGAATTAGAGGCCTTATTTAATGGGTTGACACTTCAAGGTTGAGATAGATCATGATAGCCTAAAATATTTTTTGGAACAAAGAATATCTTTAGAAGAGCAACAAAAATGGGTCACTACGATGTTGGGATATGAATTTAAAATTGTATACAAGAAAGGGAAGGAAAATATTGTGGCTAATACACTTTCTAAAAAGGATGAAAAAGATGAAACCTTGTTGTGTGCCCTTTCAATCTATCAAGAAAATTGGGTTGTAGAAGCCAAAGAAGAGTGGAAAAATGATGTTGCAACAAGTAATCTCATCTAGAAAATAAAAAGTGACCCTAGTATTTTAGATAAGTTTTGTTTAAAGGTGGATATTCTTTGGTATAAAGAGCACTTGTATCTCTACAAGAATTCCACTCTTAAACACAAAATTCTCAAAGATCTACATGCGTCCCCAGTTGGTGGTCATTTAGGATATTTGAAGACATATCATTGGGTCAAGCAAGATTTTTTTTGGGAATGGCTAAAGGTGATGTTCAAAAATTTATGGAAAATTACTTGGTCTATCAAAGAAAGAAGGGGGAAATAATTAAGACACTAGGTCTCTTGCAGCCTATATATATTTCTAGCCAATGTTGGGAAATGGTATCCATGGACTTCCCAAATCTAAAGGTCATTTTATCATCATGGTAGTAGTTAGTTGCCTCACTAAATATGCACATTTCATTTCATTATTGCATCCTTTTACAACAAGTATAGTGGTAAGAGTTTTCTTGGAGAATATCCAAAAGCTACATGGTACACCTAAGGTTATTGTTAGTGATCATGATCCTATATTTATTAGTCACTTTTGGAAAGATTTATTCTCATGTTTGGTACGTAATTGGCTCATAGTTCTTCATACCATCCTCAATTAGATGGTTAAACTAAGGCTGTTAATAAATTTTTGGAGGGATATCTACGTTGTTTCACTTCAAAGAATCAATCTCAATGGGTAGATTGGCTACCACTTGCATAATGGTGGTACAATACTTCTTTTCATAGCCCATAAAAATGTCTCCATTTTTGGCACTTTGTGGATATCATCCTCCTTCTATCATATCATCATTAAAGGTGTTACTAAGAGTTCAAGTAGTAGAGGACCACTTTTCTTCATCAAAAATAGGTACTTTTAGGACTCAAGGAGAATTTAGCTATGGCACAAAATCAAATGAAACAACAAGTGGACCAACATCATAGTGAAAGAAATTTTGAAGTTTGGGACTGAGTCTTCTTGAGATTGTAGCCTTATAAAAAAATAGTTAATATTAGATTGGTTTTGACATATGAGTGACAATATACTTAAGTCATTTACTTAGTTTATGCCAAACAAGCAATACATACCGAGCATTAGTTACCAAATAGTACATGTCGAGTGAGAGATATATAGTATGTACCAAGTAACTAGTAAGTGCTGAGTCACTCAAGTGACAAGAAGATAGTAAGTGTTAAGTCATTTAGATGTTGAGTGATCAATGGATTCTGAGTCATTTAGAGACCAAGTTACAACATTGAAGTTGCAGTTGATGCCAAGCATTAGGGACTTCAAATGCCGAGTAATAAAGTTTTGATATAGTTGTTTGTAATGACACAAACTACTATGTAAACCATTTTACAGATGACTTGAGGATTATTTTGCAGTCCTAGATGATAAGAATGAATATTTATTGAGAATTCCTATGCATAACATGCAACCAATAAAAAAAAGGAAGGATTAAGTGACATATTCGGTGAATCACAATCATTGATTCATACCTAACCCTAAGTCACCTAGGTCTTCTTAAGGAGGAAAAACCCTAAAAATTTTATGTGTGTGGAAGGAGAAAAGAGAGAAGTTTGCATGTGCAAAGAAAGCATTCATGGTGACTAAGGTATGGTGATCTAAGATATATTGTAGAATCAGTTAAAGGAGAATAGAGGGAAAAAGGAGTTAAAGGATAGAAGAGATACATTTGAGAGGTGATCTATTATCTAGCAGTAGAGTACTAATTTTAGGATTATTGTTGAGACATTCTAATAGGTAAATCAATTAAATCTCTTAACAGAGTGGTCTTAATAGGCTATTGCAAATCCTTTAATAGGGTTCTTACTTCATTCTAAGTTAAAGTCCTTTTACTAGGCACACTTCTAACATGGTGTTGAAATCCTTTAACTTGGAAATATCTAACAATATTGTAGGCCTTTAATAAGGAAAAACTTTCAAAGAGTAGATCATGTTTCATGATAATAAATTGTAACCTTAATTGGATATACTTTATTACTATAGTATTGGATATTTATGGTTTGATGCCCACCCCAATTTTACCTTTTTCTTGGAGGGTTCCTAGGTAACCAAATATCTTGTGTCATACATGTGTTGAATGCTTATCTAATTTCAAGTTATGGATGTATATGCTTAATTTGGTATTTTAGTTTACATGCATAGATTGTGAGGTGGATATGTGGTAAATAATTTTAAGATTAAAGTTTTAGTTGTTGATTCACCCCACCTCTTAGAGTTTACTTTTCCCATTGTATTTCCAACACAAATATTGATGAAGCAATAAAATAATAATAATAAGTTATCTCCACAATATTATGGACCATACCAAATCATGCAAAATATTGATAGTGTTGCCTACAAGCTTGAGTTGCTTCCAAAAAAAAATATACATCTAGTTTTTCATATTTCTTATTTGAAGAAGTTAATTGGTCAGAATATTCATACTCAAATAGTACTACCAGAGCTTGGTTAAGAATAAAGAATAATTTTGGAACTAGATTGCATTCTTCAAACATACATGAAGAAGCTAAGGAATAAAATCCTCACTTAGTATCTCATCCAATGGAAGAAATTATTAGTTAAAGAGGCCACATGGGAGGATAAGGAGTTCATTGAAAAGAATCCACACTTGGTTAGCATTGAGGGAAATGCTTCTTTCAAAAGAGGGGGCATGCTACGCCCTTAATACTAGTATATATAGGGTTATGAATAGTCAAATTGTGGCTATCTTAATCCTTAATTAAGTCATGTAATCATTATTATATTATTATTTAGGTAGGTAGCTCAACCTAGGTGTTATGTAGGGTTGTGTCTATTCAGTCTAACCATAATTAGGTATACATAGGAGGTTGTGACTCTTATTTCAAGATTATATTGTGAAGTATGTTATCATTGGAGATATTTGGAGGTTTCCCCCTTGAAGTGACCTATTACTCTTAGTTATTATCAAGTATTTATATAATATTTCATATTATTTCTTCTATCATGCAAGTTATTTCATCATAGAAAACTCCAGTAGGATTGGTAGCCACAAAATGATCCACTAAGAAAAAGTATCGTATAAAAGATTTTGACCTTGTTAGGATTCTATTACATGCATCTAGTGTATATGTCTTTATTAGAGGACTTGAACTTTTTAAAGGTCTCAACCAAGATATTAGGAGTTTTATTACAAAATACAATCACAACTCTATAACAATATACAACTTTACAAGTTAGAAAGAGAAAATACCAAAAGTCTAACTATATTCATATCTCAACTATCTCTTTGGTCCTTTATTTTTCCTTTCATATGATCATGCTAATAAACCTATGTTATGCTTTGATTATCAAAACTTAATATAACCAACATTAATAAAGGTCACATATCATAAACATAACATATCATACTCATTCGTCTCTTTTCTAATCAGACAATTCTTCCTTTATACCCTTTTCGCTGAACTCTTTATCCTATCGGTCTAAATAATCAAATAAGATGCTTCCAAACATATTATCATAATCTTTTAACTAATGGTTAACATCTACAATGTCATCCTATATTGCCAAGTTCTTGAATTGACAATTCAATTCAATGCCTTGGCCACAATAATCATTATGTCTCATGTACTTTGCATCTACAATAAAAAATATCATCTAATTATTCATCCAAAACATGTTCCAACTAACATAGTTACATTAGAAAACTTAATTATATCTTATACACTCTCTACTCTATCATATCCAAAATTGTAGCTTTCTATTTGCTTTCAGTGAAGCTTACTAACAAAAACAATCTAACTGTGACCTATTTTTCTTTGTCATACTTTGCCAACTTCATACTAATATAAACAAATTGTATCTTCATCATGGGTGACCTTAACTATGCATAGAATTTCCATTATTGATAACATTATGTTACTTTATCCAACTTTCCAACAATTCCTTCATTGTTTTAATCTCATCTAGTTAATTTATTTGTACTTAATAAACACTCAATCAAAAATATTAAAATTAAGGGAAATAATATCCTATTGAAATTAGTCCTTAGAGTATACATCTTGAAAAGGAACTTACATTTGGCATTGACATCCCTTACATCCTCTTTGGTTGTGTTGATCTAGTTTGAGTCCTTTAAGGGGTTGTTCTTAAGGGCTATTATTTTGCTTTCCATAATGTGGCATATAAAATAAAGAGTCAATTTATCATTTCACATATCTACACTTCATCTATCAACTTACCCTAAAATTTAAGTTATATTCTTGTGAAGTTGACATCTAACCCTCCATTTTTATTTTCAGTGTTAGATGTCCTTTCTAAGCTAGGTTTACTTTGTTTCATTGTAAGTAGCTAATTAGTTTTATTTTTTATTATACTTAAATTATAGTATTCATTTTTTCACTTACACCTTACTTTGCATTATTGCATTACAACTCCTCAATTCAGGTTTTAGATCTTGCATTCATTTCAATTAATGAAAAAAATTACAAAAAAAAAAAATTCATTTAGTGCTTTTCAATGGCTTCTGGATTCGATTGTGTTGAGATTTTTTGCATCAAAATTTCAAATCACACTCTGTGATCCATCACTAGGATGAAACCAAGAATTTATTTATTCTTTCTTCTCTCTTATGCTTGCTTTTATCTTGATGATGGATCACAAATTGTGATTTGAAATGTTGATGTAAAAAAAATCAACACAAAAAAATCCATAAGCTATTGCAAAGTATTTTTATGGATTGTGGAAATTTGTTCTCATTATTTCATTTAGTGGTTAGATTTATTGCCATTAGCTTGCATTCCCTATTTATCACCAAAACATAAGAAAAAATTATAATAACAAATTGTATATCATTATGTGTCTTTGATAGTAGGTCTCATTTTTGTTTCTTCTCCATAGGAATCTTTCTTACACTTTTTGCTTTCATTGTTAGACCTACTTTATATGCATTGTGACATTTTGCATTTAATTCTTTTCTACATCATTAGTTTCCTTCTTTGTCCACAAGCTTCATCACTTCAATCTCACTTATATCATTTCATTTAGAAGAGTTCATAGACTCACATGTTCTTTTTATCCTAAATCTTTTTTATTTTCTTAAAATTTTGATGAGATCACCATGCCTCCTCATGATCCTAATCCTAGAGTGGAACACAAGTACTCTCATTCTTACCATGACTATAGTTATGCCTTAAATATTTCTCCTAATCAAGTCCAAAATCTTACCAATGAATTGGATACATTATCAAATGGTTAGTTCAAGAGAACGACAATCTTGATGTTGCATCCATTATAGAAGCTACAAGTAAACTCTTTCAAAATTATGAACATGGAATTAACCTCTTGTATAGATTTTCTACCTCATTGATTCCAATGTTAAAAATTTAATGGATAGTTTCCAATAGATATGATATTTCATGTTGATACTTCTCTACCAATTTCTACTTCTATTCTTAGAGTTCCTACTTATTCTCCACCTCTTGTTAACACTTTTATTAAGGTCTCCAATCCTACCACTATGAATCTCCATAAACTCACTCTTCCTATGAGTGTCCCACCCATTTTATTTCCTTCATCTATACCTTGCTATCATATTTTTCTCTTTACATATTTGAACCCTCTTCCAAGAACTTTCACAATGCTTCATACCTCTTCTAACATTCCTTATGTATCCTATAACTTTGCTAAAAATTCTAACGTATGTCTTCTTATCATTTCCTCTACTAGTTCCAAATTTGATAACCTAGCTCAAATGGTTTATTCCTTGCAACAAAAACTTTCTTCATTGACTTAATCCAAATTCAATATTACCATGTGTGAAATTTCTACTCTTTTATCCTTTTACATCATCCAAATTGTTATTATTCCAAATATTCATGAGAGTTATAATGGTAAGTGTGACCATATGACTTAGGTTGAAACTTTATAAACCTCATGTAGTGATTTTCCTCATGACTATAGGTTATCAATGTATTGCTCTTTGCCTCCTTATTCCATTTATTCTTTTCAAAAATTCACTAATCTTTTATTTCAACAATTTGAAAACATATTTCCTCAAATTTCTTTTACTAACTTAATGCATTGTAAACAATGAGTTAAAGAAAGAGTTAGTAACTCTAGTGGTTGGTTCAAACATTTGCCTTCTCAGATTTCTTATCATATGCCTAATGTTGATATATAATGAATATTTATCTCTAATTTGAAAAAATGCATTAGAGATAAGATTCTTTTTACTTAATTACCTAATTTTTTATAATTATGTGCAGTGCTTCATAATTATCAAATTTGAGTGATTAATTTTGATAGAAACACTCCAATGGCTCTTGTTTCGATTGATAAGAGTGATGTTGCATCTCATCCTAGCAAGTTCCATAATCCAAACAATGAGATCAAGATAAATCAATCATCAAATATAGTAGATGGTCAAGTGATAGTGTTATACAAAGGTGTGTCTCCTTTTTCCTCTATTTTTAGACCTAATCATATTCACCTTTTCATAATTTGATGATAAAGTTACTTAATACTAACATAATTAAGCTTCCTACAATTAGACCATTGGACATTATAAAACCTAAACTCATAATTTGTTTAATATAAATTCTTATTTTCATTAAAGGTACTATTCCTTGAAAAAAACTATCCAAGATCTTATTAGTTCTATTTTCATATTGGTTGGTGATAATACTAATAATGGAAACAAGTCAATTGTACCTCCTAATAAAAACTTACAAATTTACACTAATCCTTTAGACTTCCACTCCACTAATACTATCACCCAACCCTATCCATCCACTACACATATTATTTGTAATCATTTTTTCAACTATATTGAACACATTAAACCTAAACCTAAGCCTCATTCTCCACCTAAACAAGAATCTCAATCTAAACGTAAACTTTGCAATATGTTCAATTATGATAAAATGATAAAAAGGTCATGATGGTCCTCTTGCATTACCACTAGAATAGCTCATATGCCTTCCTATGGTGTTCTCATTGATCCTTCTTCTATGAAAAATGTTGTAATTGAAGAACACATTTCATAAATAATTGCACAAGGATTTCCATGATCCCTGCATTTTTACTTTTTGATCCCTTTAGGGCACACAAATCCTTATGCTTGGATCATCTTTTATTGCATTTCCTTTTAAGTTACACAAGTCTCTAAGGGTGTATCCTTAATGGGTTGAACATCATACCATACAAACTTGCTAGAGTGTCAATGTCATCTTTTTTCGTAGAATGCATTTTTCTGTGATTTACAGTAAGAGACACAAATATTACTTGGAAAGTTAATCAAAATACTTTTTTATTTTTCATCAATATCTCTTTTTTTTATTTTTTACTTGATGAGGATTCAAGTATATTGGGAGCTTAATTTCTTCTTTGTCTCCTTAGTCTTTATAAGCTATTATTATTATTATTATTGATCTACTTTACCATGGGTTTGAGTTTGATTTACACTCTTGATGAAGTGGAGGATAAATATACATCTAAAAAGGTGTATACTTTCTTTGTAATGTTATACACACTTGATGTTGATGAATGAAGTGGTTTTGATGAAGAACATGTTAGATAACTGAGCTATGAATTATATGTAGAAGAGTTAGATCAATTTTTATATTGTCATTAATATCAAGCTGATTGACAATACTGATTCATGTAAGTTGTAAATCATCTGAAGCATGTGGTGTTGAATAGAGAAATGCATGGTAAAGTAAGAATGTGAAATTATATTGTTTTGTTAAGTATGTGAACTTAATCAAGAAATAAGAATATGAAATGATATTATGTTGTTAAGTTTGTGAAATTAATCAAGAGACTAATGAATTGGTATATTGTAAGATAATATTGATTTGATTGCTTTAAATAATATGATGAAGAGTTAAGATAATGCACAAGTAAGTTAGTTTGGTCAGTAAGAAAGGAATAACATTGTAAAGTGAAGAGTTATGAAATCAATGAGTTACACTAAGCTAGAAATGGTGGTTGGTAAAAGGAGAAAAAAGGTTAAGTAAAGAAGATATTGTTAACTAAGTAGAAGATGTTATTGAGAAGGTTTGGTTATCAAGTGAGAATAGTGTTAACCAACCATAATGTTAATCAAGTAATGGAGGTGTTTGATGAAGAAAAAACTTTGTTTGGTAAAGAAAAACAATTCATGAAAGACTGATTAAGAGACGACATCAAGTGATGATCTTGACTATTCTACAAGATTATAAGGTATCAAAAAAGTTAGTTAGCAAGATCAATGGAAAAAATTGACAAGGAAAGATCATACGATGAAGATTCAAGAAGTATTTTGTGATCCAAGAAATGTTCAAGTTCCCAAGTGAAGATACAACTAGAAAGATCCAAAGTATATACCTAAAGCCAAAATCAAAGAACCTAAGTTGGTAATTAATTGTGTAAATGAGAGGAAATCATGGGAAATATAAAGATGGAGATTAAGTGGAAAAAAATTGCCTATATAAGGACTGGACAAACAAGTTCAATTTTTTTTTCTTAGGTGTTGGTAAAGTTCTTGAATGAATTGATCATACCAAGCAGATCTTAAGTGTAAAGTGAAGTGGATTGATGATGTTAGTGTGGAGAGAAGTTAGTGAAGTAAATATATGATAAAAATGGAGGTAGTTGCATATTTATCATATAATTTTACTATTAATTTGTAACAATTGTAGCAAAAAATCTCTTATCTGAGTGGACTTAATAGTTCTATTTATAAATTCTTTTATAAGGTAACATTCATGAGAATGTTCTAAGTCCTTTAGATAGGCCACTCATTTTAGAGTGATAAGGTCTAGATGATATTTGGTATAAATATCCTAACAAGGCCACATCTTGAAAATATGTATGCAACCTTTGATAGGATTTTCTCTTAATTGAGCTCACTTCAGAAGTGTAAATTATTCTGGGTGGCTAGTCCTAGGTATTTTTTTCCCTAACTAGTTTTCTATGTTAAAAAAAATTGTGCCAATGAATGTTTATAAGTTATTTTATGTTTATCATATGCACATTTTTGTTTTTATTACGTAAAAATAGGTTTTAAAGGACCCAAAACCTTTAACAAAGTATCAAAGAAGAACTATCAAAAGAGTTCAAAAAATAAAAGGCCTTAGAGAACAAACAAGTGGACACATAAACATGAGGCCAAGTATAGCTATGCAGAAAAAGATAGAAAAAGGAAAGCAAAAGGATAGATCCTAGACAACTATAGAGTTTTAAACAAGTTTGTAGCTTAGTTTGTCAAAATGTTCGTATTTTTCGTAGAAGCTTTCATTTCATCTAGCTTTTTCACTTCCACTCCTTCATTATTCTTGTAATTGGCCCTTATGTGCTTGCTTGGTCCCTAGTCCTCATTTGCAATAGAGGAGTCATGTCCTTTAGCGTGATCCATCTTGTTCAACAATGTATTGAAGTTATAAGCCACAGTCTTCAAAATGCTGCAATTTAGGTTACCCAATTTCTTGATCATTTTTTCCATATTACTAACTCTAACATCTAGGCTCTCCATCCTTTTTTGGACATATTTATTTTCCTATTCCAGGTTCTTGATTTTGGTTTCAATTGGTGGCACCCATTTCATTAAGTTTTTAACTTCTTCCACATTGCCAATGACTTTAAATAGCCTATCAATATGCTGGCCCAACATACACTCCCCCCTTGCTGTCCTATTGAGCTGCTTAAAATCCTTTGAAATCTCTTGCATTTACTATTTAAGGGTTCTAACATCCTTCAAAATCAACCATGGGTTACACATGAAACCCTTTAGGAACCCCTTCTCACCTTCTTCCCTGTTATGTTCAAAATATTGCTCCTATTCTCCTTGTTTATTATTATCAAATTCTAGCTCCTTGAGAGCATTGTCATCACCCTCATCCGGAGCTGATGCCATTTTTCTTTTTCTAGTGACAAAGATCCTTCCGCATTCTTACCCCTATTACCTAAGATGTTACCTATAGTTTGTCTCTTCTGAAAGCCCTCTCTCATATCCTCCTTGTAGTTTCTGTCTTGATTTGACTCACTCTTACCCTTCCTAATTTTCTTCTTGGAAGTGCTACCAAAATCCCCTTTCATGTTCTGATTTACATCCACCTCATCCACTTCATCCTTGGTATTTGTTACCTATTTTGCCTCCCACCAAAATTTGAATTCAAATTCTTGAGCCCACCCAATGGTCATCTTCCATATTTAAGTATTATTTATATGAAATGGAAATATTGAAAAAATAAAACATTTAAAACTTTATGGTATTTCTTTTTTTCCTATTCTATTTTTGGTTACCCACAACTTTTCACACCGTCAGATCTTTGGCAATCTATGATGGGTGCTTTCCCGCATTCTCAAGATGAACTACCTTTAAGTAATGCAGGGAAGACCCTTTGTGATGCATGGTAGGTAAGGAAAATATTCTTGCATGGGTCATAGAAAGGAAGAAGGTCAGTCCAAATAGCAATTTGATTGGCACCCGCTTTTCCACATTCTATGTTTTGTTAGACTTCCTAACAATGTGGGCAAGTGCTAGGTTGCCATGTGTTCATGTGGGCCCAAAGGAATAAAAGCTAAAGTTGAAATGATGTCACATCTTCTTAGATGTCCCTTCCACCATCAGATTCAAATAGATTGAGGGTTGGCGCTTCCCTGCATCATGAAAGTGCAAGGATGTTAAGTAATGTGGGCAAGCACCTCGCTGCTGCATGTCTTTCTTGGGTCAGGTTAGTTTTGTTTGCCACAGAGTGATGCTAGATGGGGCTGGGTCAGGCTGAGTCAGACGTTGAGTCATTTGTGGGCCTAGGAATTTTTGAGGGGCAAGCGTAGTATGATAAGATCTTTCATGATCGATGATCTCATGGAGATCAACGATTGGGGCTTTCTCGCATTCTAGAGATGTGAGGAAGTTAAACATTGTGGGAAAGTTCCTGAGGTACATGTGTCCTTGTAGGCCTGGGGAGATAACATTGTAGTTAGCATTGGTAGTTAAGGCTACCAGTTGGGAGACATCACGATCAAGGTTTTGAAAAGGTGGCTCGGTTAGTCAGTTAAATGTGGTCAACCATGTGGAGACTTTGTGAGGTGGTAAAATGAAATGAAATCATTGGTCCATGTGGCTCATTTTGGTTATAGGACTTGTTTGACCTATTGAATTTGCTAATTCATGAGCTAAAAATGGAGGGGATCAAGTTTTGTTGCACGATTTTATCCTCATGATCAATTCCAACCACTCTCAAATGAATGTTGAACCTAGTAAACAGCAAGAAAACACTCCACCATCCTAGCTTATCCATATTTTTTGTTAGAATGGTTTAATGGCACCATTTCCTATCTTCTTGAGGCCCTATTTTGACAGAATATAAGATTTCATTATGTTTGAATCCATGCCCAGATCAGATTTTCTCTAGATCTTTATCAAGACTTAATGATGGTAGTTGTGGAGTAACTTTAGTTAGAAAATATCTTAGTTATGCCTAAGCTATAAAGGAAATTTTTGTAGATTTTGTTCTAGTCGACTCTTCTCTATTTTCTCTGATATTGCTCTACAACTTCAGTGTAAATTCCCTTTGACTCTGAATTGTATGACATTCTACCTTATCTCCTTCAAGCATTAATGAAAAGTGAAAGAACTATTTTCCTCTCATTGGTGTATTGTGGATATCTATATTCTTGCATGACTGTATCTCTTTTGGCCTATGAATGGTATATAAGTGAATCCTCTCTTTCCTTGTGTCATTCATTTGGGTTTCCCGATCTGCATGTGATTGTTAGATTAAAGCAAGTTTGGATGTGTGCATCTTTTGGTGCCATGATGGTTCAATAGTACATGTATGAGTAGAGATTGGTTTGAACACTCTATTTTGGTGCATCACCCCCTTAGGTTAGAATAGGTAGATTTTCTTCTATGCATTCCTTCTCCCTTTTCCTCTCCAAGAGTAGTTAGGTGCACCTTGATAGTAAAGGAAGCTGACCTTCTCCAAAGACTCAACCTCACAGTTCAAGTCCCATAGCTTGGAGGTTGTTTCCATGTTTCACAAGGTTGTCCTTAGGTAAAAACTTTGGACATGGGTGCAAAATTTTGTGACAACAATTTTCGGCACGCCCGGTGGGATAATATTCAAAAAATTTCAAGTCTACTAGTGTCAAAAGGAAGATTTCAATATTAATATCAAGGAGATAGTACTAGCTTTGGTATATAAACCTTCAAGAGGCTCATTCTTCAAGTACTTGGTGACTCTGAGCTTTGAATACATCTAGTTCCAAAAGAAAGTTGCAATAGCTCATGCCCAAAGCTGAAACAAGGGCATCTTCTAGAGGTAAATTTTAGTACCAAGAGATTTTGTTTTCAAATTCTAGAAGAAGGAAGACTAGAGTATCTTTATCACCAGTTAGGAGTACAATAGCAACAAATACACCTACAAGATTCATCTCTACTCCTCTTGCTATTAGATCTTAATCTAGATTGCCATCAACACATATCAATAGATCACTTGTCTATATGGAACAACCCAGGGATCATGCTTTGGCCACCTTTAGTGGTGGAAGTCCTCTTTTATTGACACAAAGACATGACATACCAATAGCTGCACTCAAAAGTATACCAGAATTTACTGGTGAAACTTCTATCTCTCCCTCAGAACATATTCAAGAAGTTACAAATGTCTATAATATCCATGGTATTATAGAGGATGATGTTGTAGTTAGGCTTCTAGCCTCATCCTTGAAAGGAAAAACACTACAATGGTATAGAGGTTTGGCTCACGGTTCTATACCAGATTGGGATGGATTAGGAGCAAGACTATGTAAACACTTTGAGGACAAAAGTGACCATTTAGCACTTTTAGAATAGTTGACAACTATAAAGAGATCCCCCCCATGAATGTATGACTGATTTTAACTATAGATTTCAAAAGACATGGGATAGAATACCTACTTCAGTAAAGCCTACCGCTGGTAATGCCTTCTTGCATTACCTTAGAGCTTTTAATAGTGACATTGCCACTACAATCCAAACTATGGGAGGAGATACCTTGCCTAATGCTTATGACATAGCAATAAAGTTAGAAAACATCCTAATACAAGGAGGTAAGCTAGCTCAAAGGCCTCCTATGCCTTTCTTTCCTGATGTTCCAAATCACCAACCAACAATGGCTCCTCTTCCCACAACTTCCACATCACAATCCCTTTCTCTAGTCCCTCAAGCTTCCACATCTTCAAATGGAATAGATGAAATCAAGGAGATGTTGCAATCTATGATGTTGAACATAGAGAACATAGATAAAAGATTGCAGGGCCAAGATAAGAAGATGGAGGACAACTTCTCTGTGATGCAGAAAGTGAGCAACAAGGTGGTGACTTTAGAGAGATAGCAAACTCAAGGTAGTAAGGCTCATCAATTACACTATCAAACTTTGAACAATAGTAGGCCTCCAAATCATAATCATGGGAACAATTCTTTTGATCAGAATAGACAAATGGCCATGCTTCAACCTCAAATGTAAACCAAAGTAGGGCCATAGTTCCTCAAAACAACATGGCCCAAGATCAGGATTTTTGTCCATCCTGTAACTACTCCTATGCTCGTTGCATGTGTTAGAAGGCTGAATCTTATTTGGCTTTGACCATCCAAGAGCCTACAATAGGACAATCATACAAGGAGGACCAATTTAAAGATGCCTTGTACATGCAAGGACAAGGTGATTGCTCCTTTATGAATCATCAGATGGAGGAACATTGTAATGTAAACCAGGATTCCATTACTCACAACACTAGGAGCAAAATAAGAGCTATTGAAGATGCTACCCCTCCTCCTCCCAATCAAGCCTCAAATTCAAATACAATAGCTCATGAACAAGCAGTAAATGATCAATCGAATACCTTTTAGCAGCAAAGGTGAAATAATGGTAGGAAGAATGTAAGTGATCCTCAGGTTGTTCCATCTCAACCTCCTACAAATGCAACTCCCAAGGCTTCTACCAAAGTACCTACCATGTCATTTAGTGTGGTAAAACAAATGAAGAAGAAAAATGTGAATATGTCCATGTGGGATGCTATTGCTACTATACCCATGCAAAAGAGGTTGCTGCAACAAGAATTGGAAAGTATTGAACCAAACGATCACCCACCTAGCATGGAAAGTGCCAGAAGCCTAGTATAGCCATCAAGGGAAGAAGAAACAAGTAAAAGAGTTAGACCTCCTCCATTTTATGTTTCTCTAATTATAGGGGCTAAACTAATCCACAATTGCATGATTGATTCAGGGGCTAGTAGTTAAGTGATGCCTAGGTGTGTTGCTGATGCTTTGGAAATGAAATATGAGCCCATTGGTAAGGGTGTATTACAGTTGGATGGTAGTACTATCAATATTGATGGGATCCTTATGAATGTGGAAATGGCCCTACATGCATGCCTTGGTTGTATTGTAACTCAAGATATATCCATTGCTGAAGTCAAGCCACATTTTTCCATTTGTTTGTCAAGAGACTTCACTACCCAAAAAGGTGGTTACATATCTTCTGATTGGTCATATATATATTTTAGGACAAGATAGGGGACCTGTTGGGATGAAAAATTTCATGCTTCATTTTTAGTCCCATTTCAAATTTTGAGAAATTAAGCCCTATAAGTGCCCTTTTGATGAGATTGTACTCGGCTATCAGTATGAGGCCTACATGGTGTTCAATGTTTCTAACACCTTCCATTCAGCCTGTCTACCTTTTCCATGAAGATAAACTAACATTTCAAGTCATTTGCTGAAGTTTTTTTTGAGAAATTATCAAATCTGCATTTTCACTTAAGTGTCAGACAATGACAGGAGGCTGTGTTTGCATCTGAATATCTCACACCCAGAAAGGTTTTGTGACTCACCACTTTGGGAGTATCTAGTTCCATACCTGAGAACCTATGTTTCAGGTTTTGAGTCATTTTGAGTCTGTTTTACTAGGTTTTGAATCCCTCAAAGTTGGTCAGTTACTATTTTCATGTTTTTGCAAAATATTCAAAATTCTGGGAAGCCCTGTTTGGAAAGCTATAACTTTTGACCAGTTGATTGAAATGTTGAAATTCCTATTGCATTGCATTATATACATCAAAGACTTGTTATGCTTCAAGTTTCATCTCATGAAGAATCTGTTTGATCAATTTTCAAGCGTGATTCCAAATGGAATTTCTAAAGTTTTACTGGTGTCATTATTTGCAGATTTGTCAGTACCCTTGTTCATGATGTCATACTTCAAAACTCATGATTGGTGAGATCAAATGGATTGTACCATTGTGTTTTTCTCTAAAAATACTTCAAGTGTGTCAGTTTTCAAGTCATGACGAATCCATATGCACACTTTTCTAGGTCAATTCTAATTGCCAAAATCACTTTTTAGTTAGTGTTCCTAGTTGCAAAATTCTAAGTAGCTTACTTTGAATGTCTACCATTTGTGTCCTATTATTCATCATGAACCTAAATCTCACATCCATAATGTCCTCATGACAGAGAACCAGTTCCCAAGTTTCCAGATCCCCAAGTGCCCATATGTCCAGTTTTCTAGGCCACTTCCAAATGCAATTTTTAGCTTTCTGACATGTTTAATTGCAAGTAATTTCAAGTGAGCAACTTCAGAGGTCAATTTCTTTTGACCCTGATGTCATCTTGCAGTGAGTTTTTGCAGGCCTGTTGAACATGTCAGAGAGAACAAAGATCCTGAGTTTTGGAGCTTGGTCAGGTGTTTATGTCAGTTTTTAAGGCTAGTCAACAGACCTCCTGGCACAAATTTGACAAGTTGGCAAAAGGTGATAAAGTGAGTTTTATTTGATTAATCAGTGATCAAACTTAATTCAAATCAGTTTGAGATGTTCGGTTGGTCAGTCTGGAGTATCAAGTGTTTGAAAATGAATTTTTTTTTTAGCTGAACCCACTTTGGGGCCTGACTAAATTCATCAGAGTTGGGACAACTGTTAAGGATTTGGTTGTTGATATGGTGAGTAAGTCGAATGCTTCTAAAATGGAAAACATGGGGTTGAGAATTGAAATTGATAAACAAATGGCAGAGGTGATGAGGATGCCTTTTTGAGAATGAGTCCCCGGAGGTACTGTTTTCTCTCTGCTTGGCTGAACAAGATAGAACTCAGTTAAAAGAAATAATGTTTACAAATTCTCACTGGTTTTCATTTGAAGAGGAGTCCAAGGGAACACCAATAATGCTTCTAGTTTACTCACCTGTAAGGATGGATGATAATCGCTCTCAATGATTTCTAATAAACAACTACCTTTGATGCCAATATATGTAGTGATCTGCATGGACTAAAAATTCATAATAAGAGAAGCTACCATATTAATAGAGAAAGAGCTTAAGGCCAAGTTTGAGGGGCCATGCAAGGTTGTCAAGGATGTTCTTGGTGCTAATTGAAAAAGAGAGTGGTTTTTGATCATGCTGCTATTTGGTTATAGGAGAATATGGATGGACCACCAACATGGAGAGTAAAGAGTAATAGAGCTTCATGAATAGATTGAAGAAAGCTATGGCAAGAATAAGCTGAAGCCACTGCAAAAAAATTGAACCCACGCCATCAAAGAAAATTCACCCATGCATGAGAACAGAACAACACGATGGCATTCCAGAATTAGTTGGAAATAATGCAAAAAGGTTTTGCTGAGAAAATTTCTTTGTTAGAAGTAGAAAGAAGTTCCTGTGTCTGCAATGCTCTATGCTATGCCAAATCTTAAAAAGGTTGAAAGACAAAAAAACAATGGAGATGTTGAACTCAAAGTGCCCAAACTGATGATGAGGACCTAGTGCAAGGAGGAACAAAGTTCATGTTTTCAAAGGAAGTCGACAAGTGAAGATACCCCCGTGACTAGCTCAGAGTAGCTAAACACATAAAAGAAGGGCTAGAACCATTTCTTATAGTGAAAGCTGACCATAAGGCAAAGCAAGAAGATCATGCATTTAAAGGGTTTTCTGTGCAATCAAACATGAAATCCCCACATGGCTAAGAAAAAATAGAGCCTACCATTTTAAAAGGAACTTCAAAAAAATCACATAACAAGGGGAAGCTACAACATTAAACAAGAAACCATACACAATATCAGAGTAGCCAACACAGAAGAAGTCTCATGTCTTGAACAGGGAGTCCCATGTTTTGTGAGGAAGGAGGTCACAGTTAAAAAAGGGCTTCCAATAGCAGAGAAATCTCCAAAAAATGGGGTGTCCCAAGTAATTAAAAACATAAATACATGCCATTGAAGCAGATAAAAGCTTCACACCAAGCCGCAACACAGAGAGAAGATCTTACGCTAAGGCTAAAAGGTCCACGTGGGCAATGAAATAAGAAGTAGCAGCCATGAAAGAAGGAAAATCATGCCAGAGCCCACGTGGGTTAAGAGGCCATTTTGTGCCATGTGTTTGGGAGCTAGCGATAGGAGGAGTTCTCCATGAGCATTTGAAGGGCAGAATAAAAACAAGCCCACACAAATCTAAGCAAGGCAACTCCACAGCATGTAAAGGAGTACTTGTGCTAAGAAGAAGGCAAGTGAGTTTGAATTGTTACTTGTAGGGTAGAAAAGAACCAAACACAACCAAAGAGAAGAGGAGTCATCTTTAGAAGATGAATGCCACCAAAATGTGGTTTGAAGCTGGAGAAAGGTGAA
This sequence comes from Cupressus sempervirens, assembly GCA_028749045.1. Classification (NCBI taxonomy): domain Eukaryota; kingdom Viridiplantae; phylum Streptophyta; class Pinopsida; order Cupressales; family Cupressaceae; genus Cupressus; species Cupressus sempervirens. Next base: position 80,810,603 of record CM053791.1, on the reverse strand, counting down.
AGGTATGTGTGGCAGAGTCTGTTGTTGTCTAGACGTGGTCAACATTTTGAGTAAGCTCTATGAATGTGACATGTGGCAATTGTTTGAGAGATTGGGAGGCACATTTTAAAGCTTCTCGATGCTATGGGAATGTCTTCAACATATGCTCGGGAAGCAATTTTTGAACCTCTTCGGTGCTACGACTACAAAAGGTTCCTCGATAAAGCGTAAGGCAAGTTTGAAACCTTTTTGGTAATACACAAGGTACAAGAGTGAAGTAAGCACGTAAAGCCAAAAATTTGGAGCGTATGGTCAAGAAGTGATTTTTTTGAGGTCCTGATGCTCTGCGCATGAACGTAAAGACGTAAAGGGCAGTGTTCAACATGAGAACGAGAGGCATTTTTTAGAAGATTTTGCTCTTACGAGAGTGGAAAGCGTATGGTCGTAAAAGAAAGTTGAAGAGTCTCTGGGGCTACGGGATATGTGAAAGGTTAATATTAATATCCTATCTTTATTGAATGCGTATAAACGTAAATCCATTCCGATGTTATGAGGATGAAAAGATGGGTCCAAGCAAATAAGAATCTGCCACGTGGCATCACAGTAATCAAGGGATGAAGAGAGTTGAATATAAAATCAAATTCAAAATTTTTCAACGCATGATTTGTTCAAGTGATGAATTTAAAAAAATTTAAAATTTTTATATAGTTCAACTATGTAAATTTTTTAAATTTTTGAATTTTAATGTTTGTTCACAGTCCAGGAGCCTAAATTTCAAATGGCTATAATAGGGGTGTTTTTTATCAAAAGTATGCAGTGTAGCATACCGTTGGAATTGGGAGGAAGTAAATTTTCTAAATTTGGGATCAGATTATGCATAGGTCTTCGCAAGTTTAGTCTATAAGCAGATTTTCAATTTTTAGAGGCATTCTCAGTGCAATGACTGCTTTTCATCATGAAGCATCAGAGTTTGTTACAGAGCCATTTGGAAGGTTTGGTAAAGTCTGAATGTGAAGAAAATCAATTCCAGAAGATTTTATTAGCTTTTAGAAGTCGAATTTTAAACTAATTTTCACTTTTACCATAGGTAAAGATCAAGAATCAAATCAAAAATTTGTTCAATCATACTTTTTAGATATTTGATGCTTTTGGAGCCATAACTGAAAAGGATTTGATTCAACAGTCGAGGGGAAAGATTAGAGAGTTGTTTTAACCTGATTGAGAAGGTTTTCCAGCTTGACAGATGTCAGTGGCAGATTCAGATCCGGGAATTATCTTCTCCTATCTCTTTCTTTCTCTCATCTTTTGTAAGGGTTGGAATTTTGGAAAGTTTTCTCTGGAATGGGAACACTTAGTAGAATTGGCCTTGGAATTGATGAAGTTTGAGTGGAAGACCTGAGATGTGCTAGTTCTAGACCATGAAGCTATGCTTTGGCTGTGATACCCCCTTCCCATCCCATCAGCTTCTCATTCCCATCAATTTCTCTCTTGTATGACAGCATTTGTTATTATACAATCTAGTTTATTAGGTGATTTGTGAATTAATTTCATGCATTTTCATGTATTATTTCAAGGAAATAAATACAAAGAACAACAAGGGTTTAGTTTCAGTTTAAATCTTGTCTCCATTCTCAGTGAGTTGTAATATTTTATGATCTTTGAACAAAGAGCCTAGGTCATAGTTGCAGTCCTTTAAGGTTGTATGTTGTTTCACTGTTGCTTGTAATTCAAGGAATTATGTAAATGCTTCATAGATTCAACAAGGTTGCAGATTTATTGAGAAGGATATAGGTAAGCATGAGATTTAAGTTGAACATTGATGTCTATTAGCATGGTTAATGGAGAGATCATATATCTGAATATATGAATAAGTATCAGATATCAAAATGCATGAGGGAGATTCATGAATTTTCCCAATGGATCAGGCACTGATCAGATATAGGGTCATTAAGTTGTTGTCCATGCATGGTTTTCATCTGCTTTCCCCCACCCACATAAAATCAAAATCAAAATCATCTTTACATTTTATGGTAAAGGACCTAAATGTTATGCCCTCACTCAGCTTGTGAATATTCCAGACTTGCATTTAGCTATTGCATATCTGTGTCAGTTCATGCGTTACTAGGATATAATAAGGGCTTGTATCTGCTTAATAGATTTAGGGATATGTTTTTGCACTGGTATGGTATCAATTGAATCTCAGGTCTATCTACCTAGGTCTAGCAGAGCCTGAAGTAGAAGAAGGGTCATGCCTTATAGTTGGCTCGTTGTCAAAAATGGCATGTTTAAAATGGGAGTTAGCTGCCCCTAGATGTGTCACTTTCTTAGTGGGATAATTGAAAACCCTCCAACATTTTTAAACACCAACAGGACCAAAGCTTCAATCAGAGTAGAGCCTCAAGCCCTCCATCATATTAAACCCTACACCCCTAATCTCATCAACATGAATTGCACTATCATAGAAATGGATGAGAATGACATAATGAATGAGCCCACTACTTCCCTAGTAGAGATACCTAATTTTCTCTTAGATGAATGGGCTAATGCATATTAATGTGATCCTATGTTAGAAACCCTTGAGACAAGCCTCAGTACATATTTAATATTAGAGAAGGATGCTCTAGTTCCCAATCTTGTGGAGACTAAAGAGGATGTGAGTGAGATAGGGAGTATGCACTTTGATGGATCAAAGAATAAGAATGGATTAGGGGCTAGTGTGATGTTGATTTCTCCTACAGAAGTAAGGTACTACTTCTCCTTTAGGCTCCAGTTTAGTTGCACTAATAATGTGGCCGAGTATGAATCCTTGATTTAGGGTCTCCTACTTGCTCAGAAAAGAGGAATTCAAGCCTTAAGTGTATACGAAGATAGTGAGTTGGTAATCAAGTGAGAAATTAGAATATCACCAAGAATGGTTTTCTCAAGTCTTATAAAAATAGGGTATGGGATTTTCTTGAGAGTTTTGATGCATTTAATATTCAAAGCATCCCTAGAAAAGAAAATAGACATGCTGATAGACTTGCAAAAATAGGTGAATCTCATGATGTGCCAGGGAATCTTGAGGAGAAGAAGAAGAAAAAAATCAAGATGGTAGTAAGGCTTTCCATCCCTGATGAACAAATTGTAATCTTCTTATAAAATGAAGAAAATTTTTTAGATAGAAACTAGTCGAGACTATAGGATCAGTATGGTGATCAAATCATTAATCTCAATTCCAAAAAATTGCCTAAGGGTCTCATTACTTTAAAGAGTGCTTTCAATCCTAATGACCAAACAAGAGGCAAAGTCATGAACCTAGCTGCTGACGAAGATGATCACATCCTAGTCACAGTTGCTAATGGAAAATCCTTAAACATGGGGAAGGTATGTTCTGAGATTGAGCAAGAAAGTTTTATTCATCTATGTCAAGAATTTAATGATGTATTTGCCTGGACATATGATGATTTAAAGGGTTTTTACCCAAGGTTATTTCAGCATACCATAGATTTAATTGATAATGTCAAACTAGGAAGACAAAAATAGAGGCTAGTGAATCCCAAAATTGAACCCTTAATGAGAAAAGAGCTATCCAAATTGATTGAGGCCAATATATTCTTCCCCATCAAGCACTAATCATGGGTAGAAAACCTTGTCCTTGTTAGGAAGAAGAATGGAGAAATTAGATTGTGTGTGGACTTTAGGGACCTTAACCAAGCTTTTCTTAAAGATCACCATCCTCTCCCTTCCATGGAGCAGATTTTGTCCAAAGTCAGTGGTTCAAAGAGGTTTTCATTTCTTGATGGATTTTTTTGCTACAATCAAGTGCTGGTCAAAGAGTCTGATAGGTACAAGACTGCATTTACTACCAAATGGGGTACCTATGCTTATTGCAGGATGCCATTTGGGATAACCAATGCAGGTGCTACATTTCAGAAGGCAATGGAGATGGCCTTCAAAAATGTGATTGGAAAGTTTGTATTAGTTTACCTTGATGATATCATAGTGTATTCAAAGAGTTTAGAAGATCATTTTGATCATTTAAGATAGGTGTTCTTAAGGTGTAGAGCATTTGGGGTATCCCTTAACCCGAGCAAGTGTGTCTTTGCTACCAGTCAAGGAAAATTATTAGGACACATTGTATCTGAGGATGGTTTAACTATTGATCCAGAAAGAACAAAAACAATACTTTCTCTCCCTCTTCTTAAAAATAGGAAATGGTTGTAAAGTTTCCTTAGTAGGATAAATTTTTTGAGAAGATTTATCACTAATCTTGCTACCATGTTAAAACCCCTTATAGCTATGCTTAAGAAAAATATGATCTTTGGGACCAAGGAAGGGAAGGAAAGTTTTGAAGAGATCAAGGTAGCCATAGCCTCAACCCATACTCTCATTAATCCAAATTTTGAAAAAGATTTCATCCTTTATACCCTAGGTGGTGAGAATTATATACTAGAATTGGTTCATTGATCTGAATTAAGAATTTAGATTACAATACCTAGTCTCAAATGTGCAGTATTGTGATTTAATTGAAAATAATTAAAATGCAAGAATAGATTTTTGAAAGCCAAAAAGTGATCCATTCCATTTGAAAATAGAGTTTACACAAGTTTTATGGATCCCAAGGGTCACCACTATCCCTTGGAAATGAAAATGAAAATTCCAAAAGCTAATTAATTACAAAATAAACTCCAAAAAACTCTAAAAATAACAAAAATATATTTGACAAATTGTGTCCACTTGTAGAAGTCATAACTTTCTACTTGTAACTTGAAATCATGAACCATTAGAATATCTAGAAAGATATTTAAAATTTATACATTTAGTGGCCAAAGGTTTAAGTGTAGCTACACTATCGAATCCTAGAAATGCCTTAGAGGTCTTTGAAAATGCAAAATACTAGAACATAGAAAATAAAAAATAAAAGATTTCAGTACTTTTCCATTTTTGCTTTTGCCAACATCCTCTGTATCTTCCTGGATTGTGTTCTAATTAATAGATGTAGAAAATGAAGCTAGATTTATTCACATGTAAGCCACTTTTATTGTTGAAGAAATTTTCCTTTTACTACACTATACAAACATATTGTCTGGCTCCTCAGATTCTTCATGATGACCGCCACAATTTGATTACTTTGGAGTCAATTAATAGCTTCTTGATTCAACTCTATATGACATATTTGTTGTAAGGCCCCTTCCCTAGTACCTTAGCTATCTTAATAACAAGAATATCATTAGGCCTAAGAGGAATAAAGGAGATAAGATGTTATGTACTGTCACTTGTGAATGATAGACTATTACCACACACCTTATGATAGAATGATGGTATGAAGGTCCTAGAATCTAAGTATTCCTTGATTTATAATGAACCTAAAATCTTATTTAGACTGATGTATATTGTAGTCATTTTTGTGCTAAGTATCATGTTTGAATTACATTAGGTTGATAAGCTAAGACCGTATGGAATAAAGACTTGAGGTGCCATAACCTAGAAAACTATGTCAGTGAGTTCTTGGTATTTGATGGTCTATTAAGATAATTAAATTAGATGACTAGTATGGAAAGATGAATTTACACCCACTCTTGGGAATAATATTTATAGTCATAAGATAAAACTATTATCAAATTTTGGATAAAGGTCTACACAGAAGAACACTATATGATGTAATGTGATGAGTTAATTAGGTGGATGTCTTGGTATTTATAAGGAAATATTTTACAAACCAATAAAATATAATTGACTTATTTTATGATTGGATCCTAAAACTATGTGACATGGCTATGCAAACATCCTATCTACTTGACATAATTGATACACTTTATAATTATCTCATAATGATAATAGGATATTGGCAGTGACCAAATGATATTTAACTGAATCAAAGGATATTAGCTGAGATGTTTTGATGATTTTTACCTAAAATATGTATTTGGTACTAATTACCATGTCACTTGATTTTATAGTATAAATTCAACATTCCATCACAATGTTAGGAAATGGATTTTGAATAGATAATGTTGATATGCAGATTTTGATATCTTAACATTTTAAATGTTTATATTGAAATTACTAAGTAAAGGAATTCCATTGAATTATGTTAATATGAATTACACAAGATTTAAATTCTTATGCATTTATGATATGTATTTTATATTACCTCCTTGGACTATTGATGCTTGAGTTTAGTGTGCAGGAATTGGAACCATGAAATTTTTTGGGAGAAACAAGTTCCAAACCAGTGTGAACACAGTTTAACTAAGGTGAATCTTTGGAAGATTCAAAAGTCTCATTGTGAAAGTATTTTGATTCATAAATGTAAGTTTTCTTGTATGTAGAAATGTTTAATCATAAATATGCATTAGGGGCATGTCATGGTGATGTGGAATGTGCTTTTACGTGACTTGACACTTGTGGACCTTATGTGTAATTGACATGTCATTCAGAGCTTGGGTCATGGTGGTATTTTACCCTAAAACTAATTACCTTGTTAATGAGTAAGTAAACCCACTTGACAAGGGGTAGGATGGGTCACAATCAAAGGAAATTCGAATTTGGACTTGGCTAGGATTTTGAGGGGTCATTAGTTGGTCCCAAAGTATCTTTTATGTGAAAATGAGTTTCCCATATGATAGTATAACATGTTAGGGACCTAATTTTGACCATGATAGTGACTAGAAAGCCTGGGGGGCCCCTTTACCCATGCATTCTTCCATCAATTCGAAATTGGAGTTTTTCACATGTGTTCTCTCCCATGTTTTCACTAAGTCAAATATAGAAAACTTAGAGGAAAAAAATTTTGTAAGAAGTGGCTTTGTGTCTTTGCTAAAATAGATAATGGGAAGGCCTTATTAGAGAGTTTTGGACAAACTAGTGGGGTGTTTACCCACTCTCTAAGTTTAGAGATAGCTAGGGTTTTGGAGGAAGACTAAGGGAGCTCTACAAACTGGTATCATTTCCTTTAGCTTGGACCAAGGTTGGTGTTCGAACCATAATCATTTTTATTTTAGCATTACATAATGAATCTACAAGCATGGAGTTTTTTTATGGGATCATGTATTTCTATTGTGAATCTTTGTATTGTGTTGTGATGGTGTGATTGTCCATTATGTTTCATGAAATTCCTTGATGTTCTTTCTTGAAACTCCTTGTTTTGATTTGAATGTCAAGTGTTGTTATGGGTGTGAGGACTTCACTCACCCTTTGGGAAGGGAAGAGAAGTCCAGGGTGAAGGGATTAGTTGGGCTTGAAATATAGTTGAGAACCTTGGAGTATGGGCTCCATTGTATGCCATGTTTGTTCATATTTGGCTTTGACGGTGATAAGGAAAGATGGTGTAGAAAGGAATTTAATGGAGTATGGACTTCAAGGAAGCTATAGCTATTGGTAGTTTGTTTGGAGGATGTTTGTGGAAGCCCCAAAAGGGCATATAATTTTTATTGATTTGTGAAAAGCCCTGAAAGGGAAAGAAAAATTGTTATTGTAGATATGGTATGATATGGCAAGTCTCCTTTTTGAAAGCACACCCTCATGCTATGTTCAAGGTTTGAATGGTGAATCAATGTGCAAGCCATGGGAGGGATTTTTTTGTGTTATGTGATATGTTTTATGCATTGTCAAGTTTTGTGTGTATGTATCCCATTTGGAATTGTTTCCCCTACTCGATGGGTGGCTTCATAGAAGCCTGGGATGGGAGGTGAGTCCCCATGGTTCCTAGTTGTGTGGGTTTGAAGGTTCTATGAAGATGGATTCCTTGAAGATATTAGGGTTTCACCCTTGACAATGCAGAAAATTCAAGTGTATAGAGAGACCAATCTTCCCATGTTATCACAAAAGGTGTTGTGATGTTAAGTCTCCGTGTTGTTTTTTCAATATGATGTAACATGAAATTTTCATATTATTGTATCTTGTTGAAATGGTGTAAGGATAGATTGAGAAATTGTATATGGTTACTTGTAAGGAAATATTTATTGTAAGTTTTTACATTATGTGGTTTGATGTAATTTGGAGAATCATGTAAATGAGACACTTCTTATAAATCAATTGGTGGAGATATTTCATAATGGTTATGTTTCTTTTGATATAGTTGATTTAAATCAAAACATAGATGATTGCATTGTAAGTTTACATGTTGTCAAATTTTGATGGTTCATTTTATGTGTTAAAAAATTAAAAATTATTGCTGCATGTAGATTTGTAGAATATGACTCATAAAGTTTAAAATTCAATAAGTAAATAGACTTCCATAGAACCCACAAGAAGAGGCATTAATTAGTATGTTAAGATTGATGTTAAACTTAATACCTAAAACAATCTCACATCACAAAATATTTTAGCAAGGAGAAGGAATGGGTAGAAATCATTGTATAAGACTTCATAAAATGAATAGGCCTATATGTGCATAAATTACCCTGTAGATTTTGTATGGGAGAGACAAATAAGTCTCCTCCCTATTACAGTCTAATATTTTAATCCAAGGAATATCCCTTCGATTCTTCCAAAAAGGTTTCATGAAGGTCAACCCCCTAACCAAGAAGAAAAAAATAAAATAAAAATAATAAACTTAAGATAAAACCAATATACCATAGACCCATATAAATCATGTGACCCTTGGGTCATCATTTTTGAAGATGACACACACACACACACACACACACACACACACACACACACACACACACACACACACACACACACACACACACACACACACGTATGTATGTATGTATTTATGTATGTATGTATAATTTAGGACTATGTTAGTTCAAAGATCATGTAAGACTAGACACCTATTGCTAAAACTAGAAAGTAAAAATGAGAAATACCCAGAAAATAATAAATTAATTTCAAATAAATAAACAAAGAAATATAAACTCAAACACTCCCAAGTGCTTACCTTTTTCTTGGGAATATTTGGCACATGTGACAAGGGTTATGGGGAAGGAAACCATTTATGACATGAAGTCAGACCCTAATCCCAAGCACCTCCACCTTGGACCAAGGGAAGTGCATCCTCCTAGAGGAGAGTGTGATGGGGCCTTGAAAAAGTGGCTTCAACATGATTGGGTTTCATCTCCCTAGGTGCCAAGTTTGAGGGGACATAAGTAATTTAAAATAACAAAGAAAAAAAACTTAAACCAATGCCTTCACCTCTTCTAAAAAACACTTGTAGAAGCTCATGTTATATGGTTTGACATTGACATAAAGTCAAGAAAAGCTTCCCTAGGCATGCACTTTGGGCAATGGGAAGAAGGCCACCCACCTAGGGAGTAGTCAACTTGAGAAAAAGGGGGTTAGACTTAGGGTGAAGAAAAGTTTATGACATGTTTTGGGATTAGGGTTAATGCATTGGAAAGAGGATAAAGTGTAAGTGGTAAGTTAGGAACTTGTAGGGAATAGTTGTAGGAGGAGAATGTAGGTTCATTTTATTTATTTAATAAGGTAAACAATGATTTAGTTGGGATTGAGACATTTGTATTATAGGTTAGATGGAAATGTTGGGACATGGGATTGTGATGTTGAACCTAAGAAAAGAAAGTTACGATTAGGGGTTAATTAACTAATAATGTATGTTATTAATGGGAATAATTGGAAATGCATTTTATTAATTGGGATTACTAGGATTTATTCAATAAATCATAAAGTAACTATGTTATAGATTAATTTCTTTGTAATGAATAGACATTGGATTATAGGATTAATATAGTAATTATAAATTAACAAATTTATATATAGGTATTAGTGGATGGATAAGTATATGTAATGGTAATAATTAAAGTAGTTGGTAACTAGACGATGTTTATAGTTAGAATATAATTTTATTAATTGAAGGTATAAACTAAGAATCATAGTTAAGAGTAACAATTTATAGTTGATAATAGAATCGTAATACTCAATTAGATCATTATATATTCCTTATTTATTTCATTAAATCATAATAGTATGACTTCCAGATAATAATAAAGGACCAGTAAATAGTAATTTATTTCAGAATTTTGATAGGGAATAAATGATAAACAATTTAAAATACCTTGTTGTAAAACATCTTTGCCAAAGCAACTATGGAACCATTATAACCACATCAATGCAAAAATTGTGCTTCCCAATTGCATCCATAATGTCTCACCTCGAGGATAGGATGCAAATAAGAAATGATAACATCACCTACCTATTTTTTCATAACCTAGATTGTCATTTAATGTTAGGAGATAATTTGGTACCACCATGGAGAACTGAAGTACATGATTTCAATGAAAACAAATTCTGTTACATCAATTAAATTTTCCATCTACAAAATCAATGATTGAATCAAAAATTTTCCAATACCCTCGAGGAAATATAAATTGCTATTCGGATAACTCATCATTCAATGGAACCTTCATAACAAGTATAGATCTATACATAAATGCTATAGTTCACCTTTAAAAAAGAAATTGTTGGTTGTGTTTTGCCTCATAAATTTAGGGCATGACATTTCTTTAGCAACATCTATAATTTCTAGTAAAGGAGGGAAATATGGCTTCAATAATTCTACGTTAAAGAATGGATGAACACCAAAAATGGAGGCAAGTTGAGTTCAAATGCATTTTCACCAACTTTATTGATGATCTTACAATGACCACAATGAAGAGGATGAAGATTCCTATGAGGGCCTTGTAATCATTGCTTCTAGAAATGAAACCATACCTTATCCCCAACCTAAAAATTATGAGGAGTTCAATGCTCATTATGCCTCTATTTATACTTCTTGGCGGTCTACTCCAAATTTTCACGAACTTGATTCTCCAAATGATGAATTTTATCAATGAAATTTACTACTTTTTCCTTCTCCTTATCCAATAATTGTACCAAGTCAAGTTGCATAACTGGAATAGAAACATTTATTGGTGTTAAGAGTTGATAACCAAGACAAACTTCAAATGGGCTATGGCTAGTTAAATTATGAATTTTCCTATTGTAGCTATATTGTACATATGAAAGTCTCTCATCCCATGTATGAGAATTTTTGGAGTGATACATACACAAGATTTGAATAATTATTTGATTAACAACCTCAGTTTGACCATCTATTTGATGATGGAATACAATAGACTTTTTTAGTTTTGTGTCTATCATTGCCCATGATGAAAACACTTTTTTTTCCAAGAAATCAACTATCCATATTTGAAATTACACTTTTTGGTAGCCGAAAATGAACCCAAACATTCTCAAAAAAGAGTTTTTCAATTTCTTCTATCGAGATTGCCTTTCTATACGTCTCCAAGATTGCTATTTTAAAAAATATTTCTACTACAAATTTTACACAATCATGACCATGTTTGGTGGTAGGAAGACCAGACATAAAATCCATAGAAATTGAATGCCAAGGCTTATATGGAATAGGAAGTGGTGAATATAAACCCAACTTATGATATGAAAGCTTTGCAATGACACACACTATACATGCTTGAATGTATTCTATCACATCATTTTTCTTTTTTTGGCCAATTAAAATATCTTTACATTATAATAATAGTCTTACCTATTCCACAATTATCAGTAACCTTATTGTAGTGAGCTTCCCATATTAACTTCTTATATTCTTCCTCATGAACAAAAATTTGGCCAAAGAGGCAAAGCATTTCATCTTCCAAGTTATAATCATCCACATGTTTACCTTCCACAAGCTAAGTATTAACATCACAAAATTCATTATCTTGTCCATACAAGTGGGCCCAATTTTCTATTTGGTGACCACATGATTCTAATACCATACTTATTCCTACAATTGGAGGCCTACTTAGACAATATATTACCTTATTGGTGCTTCCTTTCTTATGAAAAATGTTGAGATGAAATTGCTGAAGATAAGTTGTGTTGACTTTACAGTCATGTTTGTTATTAGTGAGACACACTTATTTAGATTATAAGTATCTACTAGGCATATTACATATAGTTAATAGAGTTAACCAAGCATTTTAGACTCTACCAAGTTCTATAGTTGCTACAGAGTCCAAGGGACGATATTCAGTTTGCACCAAGCAGTTTCTACCATAATGGTGATCAGTAGTGTAAACCAAGATTCATAAGGTTTACCAAGTTCCTTAGTGCAAATTGAGTAAGGTCGAGTTACAATCCTTACCGAGCAAGGTCAGGTTTCAAGACTCTATCAAGAAAGGTTGGGAGTAACTAAGTTTTGTATGGAAACTGACTCTACCAAGGATTCAATGCAAGCAAAGTGGAGGCCAGTTTTTCATTTGAGCGAATAATCATACCAAGCATTTATGGCAATTGAAAGGAAAAATTTGATAAAAGGATTTAACTGATCCACCTATTAGGATGAAACAATGGCTAATCTTTGATTTGCAACTTGGTTTTCTGAATGAGATTCATTTGAGTGTAATGATAAAAAAGATGAGGAAATTGATGATGAAGAAGTTACACATTATGATAACATTAATGATGAGGAAGAGGAACAGGGATAGGAAGCTACCAAGGAAAATTTACTTGATGTTTAGAACATAGAGGAGACCAACCCCAAGAAAATTGCATTGCACACATGCAAAGTGTTGCAAGAAAATTGGGACAAGACAATGGTGTTGATTTTGAAGGTACATTCAGAGTTCTTGTCAGATTTTGGCATTACGATATAGTCTATAGCATACATCTTTGGTATTAATGTCAAAAGTGGGAGAAGATGTATATTGTAAAGAGGAGAAGATATAATATAAGATGAAGTATACATAAAGGGGGAGAAAATTTATATATCAGATGTGAAAAAAAATGTAAAGTATATTGTGTGTGTGTGTGTGTATATATATATGTACAGATACTTAGAGATACATAGAGTACTCTATTGAGTTGGAGACATAAGGTGATGTATAAATGATGTTCTTGAAATCCAATTTTGATTGGTAAGTGTTTTTGTCACTAATGCCAAAGGGGGATATTGTTGACATTACAGTCATGTTTGTTATAAGTGACACATTCTTATTTAGATTATAAGTATTGATAGGATGTATTTTATAGTTAATGGAGTTAACGAAGCATTTTAGACTCTACCAAGTTCTATAGTTGCTACCAAGTCCAAGGGATAGTATTTAGTTTTATTATATATGTATAGATACTTAGAGATACATAGAGTACTCTATTGAGTTGGAGACATAAGGTGATGTATAAATGATGTTCTTGAAATTCAGTTTTGATTGGTAAGTGTTTTTGTCACTAATGCCAAACAGGGATATTGTTGACATTATAGTCATGTTTTTTATAAGTGACACACTCTTATTTAGATTATAAGTATCGACCGAGTGTATTTTATAGTTAATGGAGTTAACCAAGCATTTTAGACTCTACCAAGTTCTATAGTTGCTACCAAGTCCAAGGGATAGTATTTAGTTTGTATTGAGAAATTTCTACCATAATGGTGATCAACAGTGTAAACTGAGCTTCATAAGTTTTACCGAGTTCCTCAATGCAAACTGAGTTGTGAAGTGCTTACCCAGTTTGCAGTATTCACTGACTCACTAGTGTAGACCAAATTCAAATTACTTGGAAGTGATTAGTATGAAATGAGCTTCTACATCTACTGAATGTATGATGATGCCAAGCATTGACTGTGGATGCCAAGTATCAAAACCTCACTAAGCTAGTCTTCAAAACCCAAGTTCTTGTAGTTGGGTTGACTTTGTGTAAACTTGTATTGTAGCTGACTTTGTTGATTTGTAAATTGGATTGGTATACATGTAATGTATTGTATCACATCCAATAGATAAGAATGGAAGTAAGATAAATAGTAGAGAATAGGAGAAGTGTGAAAGACAAGGCTAAAATAGTATAAGGAGCAACAAAGATTTATCTATCACAACAATGTGATCATTACACTCAAAGGAATCTCATTTAGCAAAGCAAGTTGTAGATCAAAGATCAGCCACTATTTCATCCTAAAAGGTAGATTAGTTAAATCCTTTCACAAGGTAGACTTAATAGACTTTTGTAAATATCTTTACCAAGTGGATACTTTATTGTATATTTGTAAATCCTTTTTCAAGGTAGACCTAACAGTTCTTATTGCTCCTAATAGGGAAGATCATTAGAAGTGATCATTGTACGCTTTATTAGGCCAACTTTATACTGCAGTACTAAAGCTTGTGGGTATCATCCCCACCCCAATTTTACTTTCTATTTGGAAGGTTTCTGGGTCACCAAATTATGTGTCAAAGTGTTATGAATGCTTTGATGTTTTCAATTATTCATGCTAAGAATTAGAATAGAACACTCATAAAGGATTAATTGGTAAATAAGGATTAAGTTCTTTTTCTTACTAATTCACCCCTCCCCTCTTAGTAACTTAGCCTATCATATATATTTCCAACAAAATTGACCATCTTTGGTGCCTATCATGCTATAATTTACTTTGTTGCAAAAATTGAAGGGGTTTGTGATCTATGTGGATGATAGTCTCCATTCCTAATACACAATATTTCCATTGCTTGTAATCTTTAACAGTAACATATAATTATTTATAATAGGTGGGATATTTGTGCACTAGATTAGAAAAAGTCTCACTATGGTAGGCAACTATATGTCCATGTTGCATGCGGAATGCTCCTAGGACATATTCTGATGCATCAATTTGTATTTCAAAAGACTATTATAAATCAGGAAGAGATAAAACTGGTGCAAATTATAATTTTTTTTAACTCCTCAAATGCTTGTTGTTGAGAACTTGTCCCCTTGAATTTTTCTTTCATACCCCCTTGTAATGGCTGATTCAAAGGCCAAGACAAATATGAAAATCCAAACACAAATCTGTGATAAAACTTAGCTAACCTAAGAAGCTACACAACTCCATAAGATTACTTAGAGAAGGTCAAACTTTAATCACTTGGATCTTTTTAGGATCATCATGAACACCCTCACTATCAATAACATATCCCAAGTACTTAATACTTTTCTAACATAAATAACATTTTTCCTTATTTGCATAGAGTCCATGGTCTTGTAATGCAGAAAATATATGTTCCACATGTTGTAGATATTCTTTGCAAGTTTTACTAAAAATTAGAATATCATTAAGATATACAACTAGAAAAGAGTTAGTGAATAGCCTAAGCACATCATTCATCATCCTCATAAATGTGGTTGGGGCATCTGTGAGGTGAAAAGGCATCACCAACCATTCGAATAGGTCCTCTTTATATTTAAAACAACCTTCCAAACATCTATTGGATCAATTAATACTTTATGGTACCTAGATTTCAAGTCAATTTTAGTGAAGAATTTCACCCCTCTAAGATGGTCTAAGAGATCATCTATCTGAGGAATTGGACATCTATTTTTTTATAGTGGTCTTATTCAATGATCTATAATAAATACAAAGTCTTCATGTACCATCCTTTTTCTTTGCAAGAACAATTGGGCTACCATTGGGAGATGCACTTGGGTAGATATATCCTTTTTGAATCAATTCTTGTATCTACCTTTTTATCTCATCATTTTCTAGAACTAACCTCTTATATATTGGCTCATTAGGCAATGGGGTTCTTAGTATCAAATCAATAGAGTATCTAAATTGGAAATGTGAGGGTACCCCTATTGGTAACTAAAACACATTATGATATTTTGTTAAAATCTAATCTATTGATCTTTGTTTTTTTCTTGTGATGGACAACATGGAATGAGAATTACACACATTTTTCTTTTGTTCTATAAAATAGATCATTAATAACACAAATGTACTAGTTTGAGCTATTAATCTTCTACATTGTTTTTGACTAATCAAAGATGCAGAGTGTGTAGGACTTACCTTTAGAATCCAGTAATTTTGTCCAACTAATTTTATTCTCACAATTCATGGCCTAGAATAATACACCCCATGACATTGATACATGTGTGGTCTCCATAACAAAATATTACACATCAAGAGGAGCTACATCATAAATGTTGAAAACAGATTGATAAAAGTATGAGAATGTGTTTCCATCATTGTTTTGTTGCTGATGTCAAACATGCTACTTGCTGGTAGGAAAATTGATTAGTTGATTTGAGTACTATCATATGTTTGATTGATGAGGAAGATTTGATCAAATGAGATAAAAAAAGCACCTAGAGAAAAGGTTGAGTTATGGTATGCAAAAGGGAGTACAAAGATCAATTGAGATAGTGATAATATAGTGCATTGTTTATCTACTTAAGGTTGCAAAGGTTGGATGCACTAACAAAGTCTAGAAGAACAAGTGAGGAGAATTGAGTTTTCCAAGCTTGACCAAGTGGACAGTAGGTACTGAGAAAAGTTAGTGCAAGCTGAGCAAAGTCAAAGTCTAGTGTATGCTAAGTGATACAATGTATGCCAAATAAAGTTTAGTTGATGCTAAGCACCAATAAAATTTAGTGTTCATCAAGTGATCTAGTTCAAGACAAGTGGAAGAACAATATGGAAGCTGAGTGACAACATATTGATGCCAAGTGTCAGTATTCATGTTAAATTATGAATTTGATGAATTTGAGCCAACTATTTTGTTTTCTTGAATTTTTTGAAGTGTGTGGAAGATAACTATGATGAGTTGGTGGCACAAAATTTATGGTAAACCAATTTGAGAAAAATTCAAAGAGGAACAAAGGAGAAGTTTCTAGAAGGGGCTAAAATGAAAAGATGGGTAGATTCATTGAATCCTACCTAATCCTAAAATGGACAATAGAGGATGAATGACAAATATCTTAATTATATATAGAGATGGCTGGTTAGAAGCAAGATTGGTCAATATTTGAGAACCTATGTTAGATAAGAGGTCTAAGGTATTGCTTCATTTAGAGACTAAACATAAGAGACTACTATTGGAAATAACAACAAGAAGGATTAAGAGTATGAATGCTTGGAGGGTGAACAAGCTATCAGAGCTGAAGTGTGTGAAGGCCAAGCAAAATGGAGGACTAAAACATAGATATATAATCTGCAAGTTAGTTGTAATTTGTTATCAGATCAAGCCTTACTATTAATTTATAATCATTGCACTAGTCTAGGGTAAATCCTTTGGATTTTATGGGACTTAAATTTGCATTCTCCATTTTGAGTACCATTCTAATTTTTGAGTCATTTTGAGCCCTATAAATGCATTTTTGTGCTTATGGACTTGACTATCATATTAAGACCTAAGAGGTGTTTTATGTTTCTAATATCTTGCATTCAACATATATATATGTGTGTGTGTGTGTGTGTTATAATGATAAACTGACATTCCAAATCATTCTGTGAAGTTTTGTTTGAGCAGTGTTCATTTTTGCATTTTTGCCTAAGTGTCAAATAGTGACAAGAGGCCTAGTTTGTATTCAAATATCTTGTACCTGGTAATGTTTCATGACTTTCCACCTTGGCATTATTTAGTATGCATATCAATGAACCTATGTTTCAATTTTTGAGTCACTTTGATATGTTTTGAATAGGTTTTAAATCCCTCAAAGTTGGTTACTTATCTCTGTCATATTGATGCATTTTTCTTAGAAATCTGGGAAGCCCTGTTTGACCAATTATAACTTTTACCTAGTTGACCATACTAAGAAAATTCCTTTTGCATTGCATTTTAGAGGTCACACAATTTCTATGCTCTAGTTTTGAGCTTGTGATGAATCCATTTGATTAGTTTTCAAATACAATTTTGAATGCAATTTATAACTTTTTACTGGTGTCATAAAATGCAAATTGTTCAGTACCCTTGTTTGGGATGTTGTAACTCTAATTTTTAAATAGATGAGATAAAATAGTTTGTTTCAATGCATTCTACTCCAAAAATAATTCAAGTGTGCCAGTTTGTAAACCTTGACCAATCCATCTACACACTTTCCCAAGGCCATTCCATTTGCAAAAAACACTTTTCTACTAATGTTTCCAATCCTGCAATTTTGAGTACCCCACTTCACATGCTCGCCAAATGCATCTTGTTATTCGTCATGAGCCCAAATCATAGAATTATATTTCCCTCATGGAAATGAACTATTTCCCTCATGAAAATGAACTATTTCCCTAGTTTTGGTTCTATTTAGCATCCATTTGCACCATTCTCGAAGCTAAAACCAAATGCGTTTTATGGTTTTTTAACATGTTCATTTGTAGGCAATTTCAAGTAGGCATTTTTAAAAGTCAATATCTTTTGTTTGAATAATTTTCTTAAGAAGAAATCTGATAGGGTACAAGAAAGCACAACAAAGAACCAACATTTCAATTTTTAGAGCCCAATTATCTATCTGGGTTAGTTTTTAAAGCCAATTTTTAGGCCTTCCTATCAGCGAATCATAATTTGTAGTTAAGTGATAAAATGAGTTATAAATGATGGTTTAGAAGTTGTGTTCAATTCTAATAATTTTGAAATGCTCATTAGATAAGTTTGCAACATCATTTGTTTGAAAATAATTTTTTTAGCTAGACCCATTTTGGAGCCCAACTAAGTCCATCAGACGAGCCTGAGTGTCATGGCATTCTAGAGGTGCCTCAGGGTTTTAAAATTGTTTTGATTTGTAAAGAGGTGATATGGTGGTCAAGTATGAATAGAAAAGTATCATCATGATGAGGCCAAACTTCGTCCACAATTTCAATCCAACAATGAAGGAAGTTAAACTTGTCGGGGTGTCCAAGTGCTCACATTATCTTCATCTTTAGTTCAACATTATAATCAAATGGACTTATAATATGAGACCATTTCACAAGGCAACTAACACATTTTAAAAAAAAGTTTTGAGGGCCCCTTTTCTACAATATTTTTGTTTGAAAATTTATGAGTGATAGTTACTATGGACTTATACCTTTCTCACACCACAATCAATTACAATAGAATACATATCAGTGTGCACTAGGAAAGAAAGCAAAGGGAGTACAACTTACAATTAATTGGGAAAAATAGGTGCACTTTTATATCTATTGATATATCCCCTATGCCATCAGAGGTGTCCCTTCTCCTTTTCCTCTCTTCCAAATTGCTAGACCTTGTAACCCATAGATGGTGAGGAAGAGGAGACACAATCCATCATTATAGGTAGTATTTGTTAGCATGTGAGTATGGATGTGAGAAGGAAAGAACTTCCATTTTGTTGGAAGAGTTTGGGGAGGTGACATAAACCATAGGATAGAGCAACCATGACATCAAGTGCTGAGGAATACCACCACAACAGAAGAAATGGAGCATCCATGATATTATGAACAACCACCCCCCCCAATTTGAGGATGATTTGCTACATAAAAGTCTAGAGGCTTTATTTATGAGGAAGCCCCTAGTAGAAGGGAGATGACAAAGCTCCATAGTAGGAGCAAAGAAATCTATAGTGGGAGCTAGAGAAAAGCTTAACAACAAAAATGGCATGTGAATTCCCCCATGTTAAAGAAGTAGTCCATGTTAAGGGAGCCACAATGGGGTAGTGTTGGAGTAGGATATGTAAGTGGAGATGCCCATCATAGCAGGGTAACCACATCTTAAAAAAATAGGGCATCCACAATAGGATGCAGATCCTCCACTAGCATGAAGTGGAATGCTAGTAGTCTTTGATGGTGCATGACATTGAAGGTAGATTTTGATGAAAAAATAGAAACACCCATGATATTAAACTAGAGAAAAGGTATCATGCTTGATAAAAGTATGCAAAGGTAATTGAAGAAATAAAATTTCCTACCTTTGCCTACTTCTACATAACCATTTCAAGTTTTTTGTTTATCCCACATGTATTTTGTGAGGAAGACTTTTCTTATTTTGTACCCAAGTACTCAAATCACTAGTATCTAAAAAGACACCCACCTTTTGAAGGTAGAGCTCGCATGGAGGGGCCTACCATGGCTAGGGGAAATGTGAAGTCAAATAGATTTTGACCTTTGGTGCCATAGGGCATCTTTGAAAAGGTTGATCATAAGATTAGGAATGTTGCAAAGTGGACTCACAATGTTATGATCATATCGTGAGGTTGGGAGCAAGAGGTCAAAGGGCTGCAATGCTATGATGAGATTAGGAGATTGCAAGGCAATTTTAAAGGATTTAAGATATTACGACATTGTATGATCGAGGATGTAAAGTGGAAGCCTTAAGATGCTATGACTAGGAATGCCCATCGAGAGATTAGAGGCCTAAAAATGAAGATCTAAGATATTATGAAGTTGCCAAATTCTATGAGATCATAAAGGGAAATTTGCTTGGTTTTGATCTTACACTTGAGAAAGATGTGGGGCCTACTCAAATGGTGATGGTCAAATAAGAAATTGACACTTGGCACATGTGGATTAAGGGAATGGAAAATAAATAAAAAATAGAGTTCACAGATGTTCAATGCATCAAAATTTCAAAAAGTAAAGGATTTAATTGATTTAAGATTTTATATAGTTTTAACTATGTAATTTTTTAAAATTTTAAAATTTTATTAATAGTTCATGGCCTAGGGCCTAAAATTTCAAATGGAGCATAGAGGCATGATTTTTATTCAAAATGAATAGTGTAATATATCGTTGGAATTGACAAGAGATGAAATATCCTTTTTTGTAGTTGGTTTTTATAGAGGTATTCACTAGAAGAAGCTATAGGAAGATTTGTATTTTTGGGGCATCCCCAGTGAAAAAGGTAGATTTGATGTTTTTAGATGAAGTAATATTAGGATTAGATCAGATTTTGACATGATCAAGTGCCCTGAGTAGCTGTAAAGGTAGAATTGAATGTTTTAAAGGAAGTTGGAAGCAATGAAGTTTTTGCTGATAGTACAGTTAAATTTCATAACAAAAGAAGAGCATGACAAATCAAGACCAGATTTGAAGCTTCGACACAATTTATGATGTGTATTTGATATTTCTCTAGAGGATATTTTGCTGATTACTTTAAGGAGATATATATCAGATATTTTGTTACAATAATTAATGATTTTTGATTACCAGTAGATGAAGAGAATTAGTCTCAACAATATCAAGATGAAGACAATTTCAGTAGGACACATGTCAGAATTAGATTGAAGATCCAAAACCTTATTCTCCTTTATAAATTCTTCTTCCTTGCTCATTATAAAAGTTCCAATTTTTATGATAGTGAGACCACAAGGTTGGCTCTAGTTTTAAGGTTTGTGATACCATTCTTAGTATTCCTCTACTATGAACAACAACAGTGTATTTCTTTTGAGGCATTTTTATACTTTACAATCATTCCTAGGTGTTATTTTCTAAGTTTTGACATACAGATGATGTGTTGATTTCAAGGAACAAATACAAAGTTTTATTGGAAATTTTATTGTAAAGTTCATCTCCTTTTCTATGAGTTTTGTAGTTTTTTGTGATATATTCCCAAAGTGAATATCATCCATTTGTAGCTTGTGTTGAAGTTGTATGTTGTTGCATGTCTTCCTACCTGAGTAATTTTCTTGATATGCCAATGACAAAACTACAAGGGTTATAGGAGGATTTGATAAGTACAAACTTCATTTGAAAATTGATTTCTATTTGCAAGCCAAATAGATAGATCAAATGTCTAGATATATGAGTATACTTTAGGTGTCCATGTGTATGTTAAGGTTTAGTTGATGCCCAATGGATAAGGGACTAATTAGCTTAGAGGTGACATGTTCTTTGTTGTTGCATACTTGAGTTACGTTGAGATCCAAATCTTTAATCGAATATAAATTTACCTTTTTTATGTATTGAAGAACTAAATTTTTTGATCATTATTTATTTGCATCTACTTTTTGCTTGTAGTTAGCTACTATGATGAAGAAGTTTATTAGCAAGTGATGGAATAACATTTACCATTTCTACTATAGGGGATAGTATTGTAGAGAAGAGTATAAAGTTAATAAGATCAATCCCTAAGATTTGCCCACCTTGGCCCTATAGAGCCTAAAGTGAAGTGAGTCCTGATGATTCTATTAATCTTGGCCCATAACTAAGATTTAGCCTTGTTGAATATAAGATTTAGCTCATCCTTAGGCTTATCCATATCTTTTGTTTCCTAGTATCACATTTAAACCCACTTGATATGTTCCTTACCAGAAAGAACTCCAACAGGATTAAGGTTGACCTAATAATCATTTGTAAATCCTTTAATCGACTGACATTCCAAGTGAATGGTCTAAAGTCCTCTACCAAGGCTCACTCTTAGTAGGGTAATTGAAATCCTCTAACTAGGTCACATTTAACAGTGTGTACTATAAACTAGAGTTGGCCTTTCACAGGGAATCAATTAAAAAGAGTGAGAATGAGTAGCATGTTACTGGTGATTTTTCCCAAATTGGGTTTCCATATAAAATCATTGTATCAAATATGTTATTGAATCTGTTATGTTTCATGCTTACATTTTTGCAAAGTTGATTTGATAGTAATCTACAAAGTTTAAGGTGATTTTATGATGTAATGAATGCATGCATGAATATGTTTTATGGATATGGGTTCACTAAGATGTGAAATGTTTTTTTTGTATATTTGGACCTTGGATAACTAATTCACCCCCTCTCTTAGTTATTCTAAGGAATTCCAAAAATTGGTATCAAAGCCATCTGCTTAAGAGGACTAGTTTGAAGGTGCTAGAAGCAAAAGATAAAGATGTCAAAAAGAGAACTATCCAAGTTAACAAGGACAATTTTCTTGCATGGAAAATTTTGATGAAGCTACATCTAGGAGGTCTTGGAGACCATGCACAATCTACCATCGCCACTGAGCATGTTAATCCTGCTCAAGCCCTAACTGCTAAAGATCTAAAAAAGAAGAAAGAACACAATTAGGAAATGTTAGAGACTTCCTCTGCCCTAAGTTATGCCATGTTTGATGACATCGAAGGTTGTGATAGTGAAAAGAATATGTTAGATGCTCTTCACACCATCTATGGAGGTGATGAAAATATTTTGAGAGCCAACTCTGGAAGTCTTAGAGGTAAGTTTGATGAAATGAGAATGCAAGAAGGTGAGAATTTTGTTCAATATTTCTCTAGGATAAAATATGTTGTTAATGTTATTAGAGGATCTACTGGTAAGATAAATGATGAAGCTATATTAAGCAAAGTTTTGAGAACACTAATGCCTATCTATGCTATTAGAGTTTGTACAATACAAGAACTAAGATGTATACCAAGTTCTAATATGAATCTTGAAGGGTTGGTAGGTAGGCTTAATTCTTTTGAGCTATCCAATTTTAACAACTTCAAATCTAACAATGTTGAATTTGCTGTCAAAGCTAAACTGTCACTGAAGAAACACACCTAATAAGAAGAAGAAGTATAAGGTAAAATATGTTTCTAGTGATAGTGATAAAGATGAGGAGGATGTAGAACAACTTGAAGCACTTCTAGCAAGGATATTTCATAGAGGTACATGCAAATTCAAAGGTAAGTTACCTATCATGTGTTTTAATTGCAATGAAGTTTGTCATATTACTACTAGATGTCCGAAGAAGAAGAACTATAAAGGTGGAGACAAGTACAAAACTAGAAGAGATGATGAAAAAAATGATTACAAAGATAAAGGAAATAAGTCTTTCTACATTTTCAAAGAGGAAACCAAAGATGGATCTAATGATCATGATGATGAAGCTGTGTATGTTGCAATGAAGGATAATTCTAATGAGGATGAGGCAACTGCACTAGTGTCTTGTGTGAAATAGAATAATAGATAGATCACATCAACATTCCAATCATGTTTGTTATTAGTGACATATACTTATTTAGATTGTAAGTATCTACCAAGAATATTGTATAGTTAACAAGTATTAACCAAGTTCTATAGTTGCTACCGAGTCCTCTAACAGATTCTAGTTTGCGCTGAGTAGTTACTACTATGGTGATGATCAATAGTGTAAACCAAGCATCTCAGTGTATGCCAAGTTTACTACTGCAAATTGGGTTGTGCAATGCTTATTGAGTTCCTAGTTGATGTGATTTGAGTCTAGTGTTAACCAAGCTACTAAATGTTAACCAAGTGACTCAGTTTATATTGAGCTCATAGTGATAGCATTGACCAAGCTATGAAGTGTGAATCAAATGATTCAATCTATATGACGAGTTTCATAGTATTTGTCAAGTCACAAGTACAAACTGAGTTCAAGACTACTTGGAAGTGATTAGTATGGATTGAGCTTCTACATCTATTGAGTGCATGACAATGCCAAGAATTGACAGTGGATGCCGAGTATTAGAACCTCAGTGAGTCAATCTTTAGAACCCAAGTTTCTACACTTTGGCTGACTTTGTAATATTTGTGTAAACTTGTATTGTGCCAAACTTTGTAATTTGTAATTTGGACTAGTATATATGTAATGTATTGGATCACATCCAAATTAATGAATACAAGTAATGTAATAATCACTAAAGAGTAGAAGAGAAAAATACAAAGTCTATAATAGTATAAGGAGCAACAAAGATTCATCTATCATAGTGAGGTGATTTGTACACTCAGAAGAATCTCATTCAGCAAACCAAGTTTTAGATCAGAGATCAGCCACTACTTCATCCTAATAGGTGGATCAATCAAATCCTTTAACAAGGTAGACCTAACACTCTTGTGTAAATCTCTTTACCAAGTACATACTTCATTGTATGTTTGTAAATCCTTCTACAAGGTGGACCTAGCAATCCTTATTACTCCTAATAGGGCAGATCATCAGAAGTGATCATTATAAGCCTTAACTAGCCAACTTTATATTGCAGTACTAAAGCTTATGGGTATCATCCCTACCCTAGTTTTACTTTCTATTTGGAAGGTTTTTGGGTTACCAAATTGTGTGTCAAAAGTGTTATGAATGCTTTGATGTTTTTAGTTTCTTATGCATGCAATTAGATCAAAATTCACATGAATGATTAATTACTAATTAAGGATTAATTTTTATTGGTTACCAATTCACCCCTCCCCTCTCAATAACTTAGCCTTTCATAATATTTCCAATAATTGGTATCAAATTATTGTGGTTCTTAGAGAAAAAGTTTAACAACTTGAGAAAAGATCAAAGGCAATGGAGGTATTCAAACTTGACAAGGCTATTGAAAATGAGAAACTAGACTTGGAATTGGCTATTAGACAACTCAAGAAAGAAAAAGAGCAACTCTCAGAATCCCTGAAAAGAAGAAAAGGTCTTGCAATACAGATGAATGATCCACTCTACATTGAAGACATCCTTTCAAGCAATTTAGATGAAGTTGATGAATCATTCAAAGAACTATTTGAAAAGAATGGTACTCTTCAAGAAGAAGTAAGAAAACTAAGAAGAGAGCAAGAAATTTAGTTAATTAGATTATGTGAAGTCATATAAGAGAAAAACAAGATAAGTGAAGAGATAGAAGGAAAGAACAATGAAATTTAGCACCTATCCCTTCAGCAAGCAGACTTCATTGATTAGCTCACCAATGCAAATGAAGAAATCATGGACCTAAGCTCAAAGATTGAAAGATTATAGAATAATGTAAACACTGAAAGGAAAGCCAATGAAAGAATGATGAAATCTCAAGTAGATATGAATTAGTTGAATGAGAAAAGTCATTGCAGACAAAAAGGAAAAACAAGAATTAGATATACAGAAGAAGGTGAATCATCCAAGCAAGGAGCTCAAAGGAAACAAAAACCTACTTGCAGTCCCTATGGTAAGATAGGTCATACATCAAAAAAATGTTGGAGCAATGGGAAAGAAATATTCAATGGAAAATGCTATAGTTGTAACCAACATGGTCATAGGACAAATGATTGCAAAGAAAAAAACAAGATTTGAAGGCAAATGTCACAAATGTAAGAAGCATGGGCACAACTCATCAGAATGAAAAACCAAGATATTGAATCTAGCAGAACAAATTGTAAAATCTATATTTGGTTGGGACTAAAACACTTGGTGTAGATGTCAAAACAATGGAGAATTCGAACACATTGAAATGAATTATGAGAAGCATCACTTGAGGAAAAAAGATACTACCAAAAGATGTTTCATTTGTATAGAACTTGGTCATCTTGCCAAGAACTGTATGAATACTAGAAGAATTGAAGATGAAAAGAAGGAAAAAGCTGATAACATTAGGAAGCAGATGAGACAATAATGAGTTTCAAAATCTAAAAATGCAAGTTTGAGCAATAATGATCAAGTCACTCAAAAATCGGGTGACTCCACTATTTCCACTTGATTTCTCAAAGGAGAATTGGAACTAGGATACTGAAGAAGACATCTAATATTAGTTCTAGTTGATAGGAAAAAAGATCCATATCAACATTCAAGATGCAAAGGGATCACCGAGTAAGAGCTGGAAGTCATGATCAAGTTACCATCCTTACCGTGCGAGGTCAGGTTATAAATTCAACAGAGCAAGGTAAAGAGTAACTAAGTTTTGTATGGTTATCTAGTCACAAAAGAATACTGAACATTCAATGCAAGTGAAGTGGATGACAATCTATCACTTGAGCGAACAATTATACTAGGCATTTATGGTGAAATTTGATAAAAAGGGTAAAATCAAGATCATTTCTCATTGTGAATTTTTGAGAGCTATTTGTGAAGAGCTATCTTCTAAGCATTCAAGAAATTTGAGAGATTTGTAATTGGAAGTTTTTGAATTCCCTCAAACCCTATCAAGAAAAGATGGCATCCACTAGAAACAAGTCAAAGAAAGGTTTAGACATGTTGGTTATGGGTGTGGAATGGAAGGCACCAGAATTTAAGTTGACTCTTACCATTGCAAAAACCTTAGATTCAAGTGGTGCACAATCAAAAATTCCTCCAAAGGTAATATTAGTTAATGGTATTTGTTCAAATTTCAAATTTTCTATTCAAGATATCATAACATTAGAGATGGATGAATGTTTAAAGGAGTTATGCATTGATGGTGTGTTGAAACTCGAGCATCAACATCTTGAGACAAAAGGTTTAACTCATATTCCCCATATGCCACAAGATTTCCAAGTAAAATGGATAAGATTTATCCTTAGTCATGTACACAAAAATTAGCTATGGTTGGAACAACCAATATTGATAACCAAGAAGATGATCCATAGGATCACTGGTGTTCCCATGTTGTCAAAAGCTAAAACAATTAAAACCCTAAGTCGGGTTGAACTAGAGAAGAAAACTCTAGCTGAATGAGATGGAAGGGGAATGAAGATAAGCTATGTCACTAACATGGAATTAAATTTTGGTATTCATGTCATAGATCACAAAATCTATAGTTCAAGTAGGTTAAATAGTGTATCTTGTGAAGTAGTTGATTTGGCATACAAGGTGGTAAAAAACAACATGTGACTTGACCTTACCAAGTTACTTCTGAATTAGTTCAATAAGAACATGGAGAGAATTATGACTTCCATAAACAATCCATGTAAGTTCATTTCATTATTTACTTGTTTATTTTCTATTTTTATAAATTCTTCCCATCAAAAGGTATAGTAGTTTGGAGAAAAGATGTACTAGTTCGATATCAAATTAATGAGTATATTGCTGAAATGGGAGAGAATTATGCAAGCATTATGGACAACTACTTTGATGAATTTAAGGAAAAGATGAATAATAGATTTAGGATTCCAAGAAAGTGAGTTGAGGATTAAAAAAATGATATTTTTTTAATGGTTGATAGTGATAAAGTATACATTCAGGTAGTTAGGCCAAGAGTAGCATGGGTAAAGTCTCTAGGATATGAGGTAAATAGTGATGAAATCAAAGATATAATTGAGGCATTGATAAATGAGCTTGTTGATCCTAACTCTAATTATTTTGGTACTTATACTGAGGTAAAGGCTAGAATAGAGCTAGATATCAAACTTCCTTAGGCAATTAACAAGGGCAAGAAGAGGATTGCCAAACTGAAAACCGGTTCCACTCTTATGTTAATTGAAGGAAAAAATGAGGATGAAGAAGTAGAAGATAAAGAAAAGTTAGAAGAAGAAGAGCCACTAAAGAAGAAAGGTAAGGTATTCATTACCAAGCCTGCAAAGAAATCTAATTCTATGTTCACCAGAAGAGCATCCAAGAAGAAAGAAGATAAAGAAGGGGGAGACATAATCTTCAAGAGGTCTCCACCCACATTTGAGGAAAGAATAAAAGAATTAGAATTAGGATATGGCATTACAAATTTCAAGGCACTAAAATATGAGACCAAGACTTTAGAGGAGTAGAAGAAAATAAAATATATACTAATATCCAAGATGGGTAATTGGAAGTACTCACCTAATTAGCTAGCTCAACAAATTCCTAATGCTTTGATGGAAAAGATTAAGCTAAGATGGGAGCATGCCATGCACACTAGAAAATATTTATATGAGAAAACCTTAAGGAAAATCATGCCAAATTTGGATGATAAGGAGGTGAAAGAATCTATGAAGAAAAATGAAGAAAAGTTAACTTTAAGATTCAATACTTGTCTTATACTATTTAAAGACATTGAGGATGTTGTAAAGAATGCTACACACACATGGAAAATGTCTATCTAATTCATAAGTTGAGTGATTTTGTAGTCAGTGTAAGTGATAATGAGGAGAAAGATGAAGAGATTGATAATGAAGAGGTGACTCATTTTGATAATGTAGATGATGAAGAGGAACAAGGACATGAAGCTACCGAGGAAGATGCACAAGATGTTGAGGAGACTAACCCAGTAAAGATTGCTGTAGTGGTCATAGACTGACTTCCTCATTCTCCAAGAAAAACATTGAAAACACCAAGCCTAGAGAAAGCTTTAGTAGGATTGACCAGCATTGAAAGCACAGACACTCAATCAATCCTTGCACCTATCCAGCTTAGTACTGCATTGATACAAGTGCCAAGAACTTCATATATTGAGCAGCAAGCTCTTTCCTCAACATCAATTTTGGCTACATTAGGTATTTCTACTATTTCAATGAGTACAATATCCACTATTTTACCAAGGTCCACCATTTCAACAATTGTTTGCATTTGTAGTACGTAAGTAATAAGTGCAAGGATAGTTGAGATCAAGCCTCAACTGAGCACAAAATTTTTGGGAAAAGGAAAAGAAAAGGAAGAAGATATAGATCTTGATGAGGAGATTGCCATTCCTAAATGAGACATCTAAAATCTAAATCCAGATCAGATGCATGTTTTTGGGGAACTTCTTCAAAAGAAAGCCAAGCAAAAATGGCTTAGGGAGGAAATAAATAAGGAATTTAAGATAATTGAAGATGCTAAAAATATTCTAGTAGAGGCTCTATGCATAGAGGTTAATACTTCTCAATCAATTTTGTATTAGTTAGTAGAGGTGGTCTAGAAATATAATGAAGATTTGGATAGATAGGATAAAGTGTTGTAGAAAGCCAAGAAAAAATTTGAGTATAAAGTTTGAAAACTTATTGCTCAACAAATTGCCATTCATCAAGTAGAATTATCTACTATTCTAGGCTCTCTAGAGACCTCCTACATTAATGTATCTTTAATTTTTGGTAAACTATGTGATATATCAATTTTCACAAAAGAAATAAGAGATAAATTATCAAAAATTGATGAGGATCTTAAGGCAAGTGCACAATAGTTGCAACTTGACCCAAGTTCATGCTCTACCCACTTCAATAAGATCAGACTCCTAATAGATAAGCAAGAATAATTGCTAAAAGAAGAGGCAAGAATAAGATTTACATTGATAGAAATTCAGAACATGATTCTCCAAGACATGGATGCATTGTAAAAGCACATTGCACATTAAAAAAAACTCATCCATGAAAATAACTTCTCCATTGTAGACCACATGATAGAATTGTTAGCAAAAGTGCAGATTGCATTGCACACATGCAAGGTTTTGCAAGGAAATTGGGACAAGACTTTGGCATTTATCTTGAAGGTACATTCTAATTTCTTGTCACATTTTGGCATTACTTTATAAATACATAGAACATAAATCTTTGGAATTAATGTCAAAAAGGGGGAGAAGATTGAATGAAAAGATGAAAGAAGATTGTAGAGAAAATGTATATTGTATAAATGGAGAAGATGTATTGTGTAAAGATGTATAGTATACTGTATATTATGTATGGGGGAGCATTACCATATATAGAAATATATCTCTTACAAAACCAATTTTAAAAAATATCAAAAATAGTATACTCTACCAAGTTGGAGACATAAGGTTATAGATATAATATGTTCTTGAACATTCTTGAATTCAGTTTTGACTAATAAGTTTTTTTGTCACTAATGCCAAAAGGGGAGATTGTTGACATTCCAATCATGTTTGTTATTAGTGACATATACTTATTAAGATTGTAAGTATCTATTGAGCATATTGTATAGTTAACAAGTATTAAGTAAGTTCTACAGTTGCTACTGAGTCCTTTGGAAAGTTTCCTATTTGTGCTGAGTAGTTACTACTATGATGATGATCAATAGTGTAAACTGAGCATCTTAGTGTATGTCAAGTTTACCAATGCAAATCAAGTTGTGCAATGCTTACCAAGTTTGTAGTTGATGTGATGTGAGTCTAGTGTTAACTAAGCTACCTAGTGTTAATCAAGTGACTCAGTTTATAGTGAGCTTGTAGTGATAGCGCCAAGCTATGTAGTGTGAATCAAATGATTTAGTTTATATGCTGAGTTTCATAGTATTTGTTGAGTCACAAGTTCAGACCAAGTTCAAGACTACTAGGAAGTGATCAGTATGGAATGAGCTTCTATGTCTACTAAGTGCATGATGATGTCAAGCATTAACAATGGATGGCAAGTATCAAAACCTCATCGAGTCACTCTTTAGAACATGAGTTTCTACACTTTGGTTAACTTTGTAATATTTGTGTAAACTTGTATTGTGGCTGACTTTGTAATTTGTAAGTTGGATTGGTATATATGTAATGTATTATATCACATCCAAAGTAATGAATACAAGCAATGTAATAATCAACGAAAAGTAGAACAAAAAATTACAAAGGCTATAATAGTCCAAGGAGCAACACAGATTCATTTATCATAGTGAGGTAATTTTTACACCTAAAGGAATCTCATTCAGCAAACCAAGTTGTAGATCAGAGATCAACCACTGCTTCATCCTAATAGGTGGATTAGTCAAATCCTTTAACAAGGTAGACCTAATAGTCTTGTGTAAATGTCTTTACTGAGTACACACTTCATCGTGTGTTTGTAAATCCTTTTACAAGGTGGACCTAGCAGTCCTTATTGCTCCTAATAGGGAAAATCATTAGAAGTGATCATTGTAAGCCTTAATCAACCAACTTTATGCTACAATACTAAAGCTTGTGGATATCATCCCCACCCCAGTTTTACTTTCTATTTGGAAGGTTTCTAGGTTACCAAATTGTGTGTCAAAAGTGTTATGAATGCTTTAATGTTTTTAGTTTCTCATGCATGCAATTAGATCAGAATTCACATGAAGGATTAATTACTAAGGATTAAATTTTATTGGTTACTAATTCCCTCTCCCCTCTCAATAAATTACCCTTTCATAATATTTCAAATAGATCACTGATAGTGGGTGTTCACATCACATGACTGGAGATAAAAGTACATTACCTTGAATTATTATGATGGAAATAGTGTAAGGTTTGGTAATGATGTACCTTATTTGATAAAAGGAAGAGGTTCTATCAAACTCATTGAAAAGATTTTATGTAAAAATTCTTATTATGTTGAAGGACTTAACTATAATTTGTTGAGTGTGTCACAACTTAATAGTTTAGGTTGCAAGGTTGAGTTTGAGAAAAATATTGCTAAGATATATGACATTGATGGAAAACTAATGGGAAAAGGTGATCAAACTAGAGGTAATCTATTCTATCTTGATATTGATGATGCTACTTGTCTAGTTGTAGAATTTGATGATGTGTGGCTATGGAACAAGAGGTAATTTCATGTAAATTTTAATAACTTGGTTAGTATTAGTAACCCAAGAAGAGTCAGAGGTTTGCCTATGTTGAAGAAACTTGACAATATAATTTGTAAACAATATTAGTTAGGCAAAATGAAAAAGTCTAGTTTAAGGAGTAAGACTCACACCTCTAAAAGAATCTTGGAGATCAGTCATACTAAATTGTGTGGACCAATTAATGTGCAAAGATACAAAAGTGATAAGTAAATTATGATGTTTGTTGATGATTATTCTAGGATGATGAAAATTATGTTTTTGAAATAGAAATCTAATACTTTCCAAATGTTTAAGTAGTACATAGAGAGAATTGAGAAGGAAATAGGTAAACGTATGAAATTTTAGAGATCTTATAGAGGAGGAGAATTTACATCAAATGAGTTTGATATGTTTTGTAATGATAGAGGAATCAAAAGATAGAAATCTGCCCCTAGAACCCCTCCACAAAATAGAATTGTTGAAAGGAGGAATAGATCTATAATGGACCATGATAAGACACTCATGATGGAGAAAATTTTTTCTTTGAAATATTGGAGAGAGGCTATAAGTACAACTATCTATACCTTGAATCATGTGCAATTCAAGAAAGGTACTCATTCAACACCTTTTGAACTATGGTATGGATACTCCCCCAATGTAAAATATTTTAAGGTATTTGGAAGCAATTTTTATATTCTCAAAGATTTCAAGAATGAAAAATTAGAGGAAAAAAGTTAAGATAGTGTTGGCACTCAAAATTGTAGCCCAAATTTTGAGCATCGTTGAGAAAATTGAGCCCTATAAACACTTTTTGATGCACATGTACCCGACTATCAGTTTGAGGCCTAAGTAGTGTTCAATGCTTCTAGCACCTTCCATTTAGCCTATCCACATGTTCCATGAAGTTAAATTGACATTCTGAGTCATTTTGTGAAGTCCTATTTTGAGCAAATGTCAATTCTGCATTCACTTTAGTGTCAAATAATGACAGGAGGCTGTGTTTGTAATTGAATATCTCACACCCATAAATGTTTTGTGATTCAATGCTTTGGGAGTGTCTAGTGTCCATATCAAAGAACCTATATTTCATATTTTGAGTCATTTCGAGTCCGTTTGACTAACTATTTTCATGCATTTGCACATTGCACATAATTCTGGGAAGCCCTGTTTGACGAGTTATAACTTTGACCCAGTTGATTGAAATGCTAAAATTCCTTTTGTGTTGTATTGTAGATTTCAGAGAATTGTTATGTTTCAAGTTTCAACTTATGAAAAATCCATTTGATTAGTTTTCAAATGCGATTCCAAATGCAATTTCTATCTCTTTATTGGTGTCAACATTTGTAGATTTTTCAGGACCCCTGTTCGTGATGTCATAATTCCAAATCTGTGATAAATGAGATCAAATGGATTGTACCATTGTGTTTTCCTCCAAAAATACTCCAAGAACACCAATTTTTAGGTCTTGACGAATCCATTTGCATACTTTTCCAGGTCAATTCCATTTGCATACTTTTCCAGGTCAATTCCATTTGCAAAAAAATGCTTTTTGTCAATGTTTCCAGTTTGCAAATTCTGACTAGCCCACTTTGACCACTTGCCATTTGCATCTTGTTATTTGTCAAGGGCCCAAATCATAGATTCATACTCTCCTTGTGATAGAGAAACAATGCCCCATTTTTCGTCTTCCCAAGTGTCAGTTTGCCCAGTTTTCAAGGCTAATTTCGAACCCAGTTTATTGCTTTCTAATGTGTTTAATTGCGAGTAATTCTGAGAAGGAAACTTTGACAGAGAATATCTTTTGACCCCAAATTTCTCATGAGATGAGATTTGACAGGGTGCAAGAGTGTGTAACAGAGAGTCAGTGTGCCAGGTTTTAGAGCTCGATTAGGTGTTTGGATCAATTTTTAAGGCCAGTCAACGGACCTCCTGAAGAAAAATTGACAAGTTGCAAAAAGATGTAAAATGAGCTTCAAATTCATTTTCAGTGGTCAAATTTGTTTTCAAATCAATGCCAGAAGGCGAAGGAGTTAGTTTTGCAATTTAGCTGTTCAAAAACAAAATTTTTTTTTAGTCGGACTCACTTGGGGCTCAACTAATTCTACTAGGATTGATAGGTTTTGAGGCGAATAGAGGATTTTTTGAATGGGTAAAGTTATGCATGATTACATAAGAGAAAGGTGCATATAATAAAATAAGTAATGTAAAAAATTCATGCTTCGAATGTCATGAAATTATGGAGGTGTAGACTCAGCAGATTGATAGGCATTTATTTTAAAAAGGGGCAATGATGATAATGATTTTAATCATTATAAACCTTTCAAAGTTGCTGACTAACAAAGGAGAGTGATACAGTCTTGAAGAACTTCTAATAACATTACTATACGTTGTTGGTAAATTGCCTATTGATCTTGATGCATTGAAGATTTGTAATGATTGGGAAATCAGTATACCATTTGCATAACCATAAGAACATAGACATTTAGGTGTTCAAGGAGCTTCTGTAAATTGAGATGGATTCTAAGTGGAAAAAGCTTACACTTGCAAGGTCATTGATGGATTAGGACATACTGTCAAGTTGTTCAATATTAGGAAATATGAGAAGGCACAAAAATGGAACTCACAAACCCTATATTGTAGTCAAATGTGCTTCAATCTCATAAAATTTTTTGATGACAAAAATGGTACACTATATACAAGTCCTTGCTTTAAATCTCAGCTTGCATTCTTCAATCTTTTAGTCTATTGGCAAAGTAAACTAGTGGAGTTATTTATGGAAAGATAAAAGATAAAAGAGCATTTGTTTAAAAGAGGAGGGGCTTATCATTGTGCTTCATTTCCATAGTAACAATGGCAGATTTGAAAAGATTTGTAAATAAAGTGTTCTTGCCAGTGCAAGTAAGCCTTGGATCATTTCAGATCATGAAGAAAATGCCTCTTTGGCCAGTCATACATTGCACCTTTTCCTCCTCACTCAACTTCTTCTATTTCCCTTACACTGGTTAAAGCCTCAAGCAATTTAGAGGGTGAGTTAATAAAAAAAATGATCTCTCATACGACCAAGGTCCTACAGATGATGGATGAGGCAAGGCATGTGAAGAGATTAAAAGTGACATTACAAAAAAGGAGGTAGTGTGAAGGAGAATTCGCAGTCAAAGTTACGAAAGATGGTAGGAGTCTGAATAAAGAGAAGATGCCACAAGCCGCCAGTAAACAAATGAAAAACTCATGCCATAGCCAAGCCACGTAAGAACTAGAAATAGAGGTGCCATGTAGAGCATAAAAACAAAGTAGTCCATAGCTAATGAAGAGGAGAATACCTATATGAATGATTCAATGCAGTCAAAGGAAACTAAAAAAGGAAAACATTCCAGCAAAGGTAAACATAGGGAGAACTCCACATAGGAAGAAGACCATGGCTGCAAAAAAAATAAAAGCACATAGCCGGCTAAGAGAGGCGCCCACATGATAGGACATAGCATGTTAAAAAGGGGCTTCCACATATAAAAAAATGTAGGTCAAAGAACAGAGACCCTAGGCAATTATAAAGAAGACCTCATGCCAGGATCAGAGAAGGAGCCATTTTAGAGAAGCTGGAATGATCACAACAAATGATAAAGGCAACCTTTGATTGCAAAGAACAATCACACCTTCAAAAATAAAGATGTCTGCACAAGAAAAGATGTAGCCAATAGATAAACATAGTTTGAATCTACCCATGAAGAGCAACCTACGTAGTCATTGAGGAAGAAGGGCAGTCGAATAACAAATTCCATGCAAAAAAACTAGTAGCCACATCTTTAGGAAAGCCATCCTTTTTAGTGCATAGAGTGTTGTGAGTAGGTAGGCACATTAAATAAACAACCCACACCTTAGACCCATGCATAAAAGAGGTTAGCATCATTTTAAAAAGGCAAGGGAGTTTGCTAAGATTAATAGTTCATAGTTTTAAAAGAAGAAGTTGTCTCATTCCAAGATAGAAACCCCATGCTAAGATAAAAGAATTCCACGTAGGAGTGGGAGAAAGCAACACAAATAAAGAAGTCACTGTATATTGAAAATAGGGCAGGCTGTGCTCAAATATCCCACATTCATGCAGAGGTTGAATTTTAACTCTTTATGTACTAAAGCACACTATAAATGTTGTATCTTAAAAGGATGCCTTTTGGGAGGCTGTTATGTCTGAATGGAGGGACCCGCAGGGATGCCCTGTTGGCATGCAGAGTAAGAAAACTTTTAAACAATGTTGCTGATGTGCTTATGTGGAGGTGATACACAAGATTGCACCATGTGGTGCATCCTGTGGTCACTACATTCCCACAAAAAAAAGTTGAGGGGAAGTTAAGGAATGTGGGAATGTGCCTAGGTGCCACATGGCAGTGGGCTCGAGATGCATGGTGACGAGGTGTCCCTTGTCAACAGATGATATGGCAAATGGGCAGCCAGTGGTAGCGTACCACGTGGCACACGTCAGGGCCCAGGGGGTAATTGAAAATAAAGTATTTTAAATTATTCTTTTTAAAAATGTTTTATTTTAAACAATGGATGCACATCAGTTTTTTTAAAAAATCAAATAGGGCATTAAATCCAATGTTTAGACATTAGAATGTTTTAAATTTTTGAAATTTTAAATTTCAAATAGTTGTAGACCTAGACACTTGTACGAGGGGGGACATTTTTCAAACCAAGATTTTGAAGGTTTTTGGTAGGTGTAATATACACTCCAATATGCCATTGGAACTAAAACGAAATGAACTTTTTAAATCTGAGGTTAGTTTTTGCATAAGTGCTCATTGGTTTGAGCTGTAAGCCAATTTGTGAAGTTTGGGGGATTCTCAACGAAATGAGCAGATTTCAACATTGATCATCAAAATTGGTTAGAGGGCAGTTATGAAGACTATTTGATGCCAAAATTTGGAAAAAATGAATTTGAGAAGATTGTATTGCATATTGGAGGCCTTTTAACCGATTTTGGCTTAACCATGATTTAAAATCCGACGTCAAAAGTGGTTATGATGATGAACAAAATATCTAAGATTCTTTATGCCGTATAGAGCCAGAATGATGGGATTTGATTTTTAGTTATAGAGAGAAGGTAGAGAGAGGCTTTTGATCTTCTTGGGAAGGAATTCTAAGGGTACACTTGTCAGTTGCAGAGCAGATCCAAGAATTCCTTCTTCCTATATATCTCTCATTCTTTCTCATTGTACAGGTTCTAGTTTTTGGGAAGAAAAAGTTCATTGCTATGAGACCATTGGTTTTGATATTTTGACATGTTTCTCTGACTATGAAACCATTCTTTAGCATAATTCTCTCATGTGAATAGCTGCAGTGTAGATAATACAACAAGTTCTAATATGTTAATTTTTGTTTCATGTTTTAATTTTATGCATATGAATGTATAGTTTCAAGGAAATGAATACATACGACCAATATTTTCACTAGTTTCATTTTGGTTTTTATCTCCTATCTCAACAATCTGTAAGTATTATGTGGTCTTGGAACAAAGATCTAAGATCCATTTGCATCCCCTTCAGGTTGTATGTTTGATGTATTTTGCTATTGGACCAAAGGGCCAAGTAAATGCTTGATATGTTTAACAAGGTTACTGGTTACTTGAGAAGGATATTTTGTTAGAATGAGATCTGAATGAACACTGATGTCTGAATCACAAGGTGATTAGATAGATCTAATGTTTGGGTATACAAAACATGTCTTGATGTCACAGATGTATGTTTTGAATTCATGGAATTTCCCAATGGATTAGGCACTGATCAATTATAGGATCACTTGTTATACTTCTGCATATTTGAGGATTTGTTAAAAATCAACATCAATAATCAATTGTATTTCCCTTTCACATTGAAGAACCTAAATGTGATGCCCTCACTCATCTTGTGAATATCATAGAGTTGCAATTTTCTAATATAGATCTATGTTATTACATGAGTTAATAGGAGACATAAGGGTTTTATCTGCTTTATATTAGATCTAGTTTATGCTTTGATAACTTGTACCATATAAAGAATCTATAGGTCCACCTGCCTAGGTCTTGCAGAGCCTGAAGTGAAGATGGAGTTATTCCTTATAGTTTGCCTAAGACTACAGTCAGGTGCATTCATCATAGGAATTTTCTACCCTTAGATTCATTTTTCTGGTATCTTGGTTGTTTGTAAAACTATTAAATCAGGAGCTAACAAAATGGTGACTCTGCTGGGGACTGTATTTAATCTGAATGATAGACAAACCTTGAGAATTTAAAAGAGGAGATTCAATACAGAAGAAGAAGTGCATAAAAAGCTGTAGCAGTAGGTTATCTAATATGTTTTCCAATTTTCTTACTCAAATATCATGCACCCCAGTTGAGCTTTATTCATGGATAGTAGTATGTATTAAAACTAGATGAAAATTGTGTTCTATGAATGTTATAGGTCTATCTTCAATCAATTCAGTTTGCAAATGCTGTTGAGAAAGTTTAGAGTCAAAAATTGAGTTATAAAGCATAGTTTCTTTTCAAGATGGTAATGATTTGCAAGTTTCTCATACATTGAAGGACTGGTTTAGATTTGTCAAGTGACAAATTATGTTTGATTTCTCACATAAGTGAGTCGTGCTCCAATTTATATGTAGTTGAAGGCTAGTGGGTATATTAATCCCATAATGGTTTTCATGCAATTCTCAAATCTCTATACTAGTATGTTCCTAGTTTGATTCTTATCGCAAAATTTTGAAGGACTTTCAGTTGTATGGGTAGATCTAAAACTGTTGATAGATCTTGGAAAGGAATTTTTAAAGTGTTGTTTGCAATCTGTTGTTATAAATAATTGAAGTGTAAAAGTAGATCACAATTGTGATTTCTTTATTCCTCTTGAAGGAAGGTGGTGACTCTACAAAGTTTGATCAGTGGTGTAAAGGATTTTGAGTCTTGCACCTATGCCAAATCAAGAGATCAAAGTTGAGATATTTTGGTTTTAATGTTTTCTTTTAATGGAAGTCAAATGTTAGAATCATTGCCTCTATTTAGTGATATTTAGCACTAGAAGGAAGAGGTAGAAGTTTTACTATATGATGGAGTTAGATTTTAGATCTAAGATTAGTTTGCCAAATTTTGACAGTTAAGAAACTGTGAATAATAACATTGCTATGTTGAATAGACTGGTCTACAAAAGGATTGTCAATCTTATAAGAATTGAGGTAGGAAATACTCAAGGTTTAAATGTCAAACAATGTTATTTAAGGCTTAAGTTAGTAATCAGTAAGATGCCTTTTCATTGTAGACCTAAGGAATCTTCCCTACCTAGTGTTTTCCTTGATGTTCTAGTACCTGATTCAGTCTATTGGCCAGCACCTATAAGATTACAAAGGTTTTTGCAAATTGAAAGATTCATTGAGGAGATGGAAAATGATGATTATAGATTTCATGTTATGTCTTCCGATGATAATGAGTGTGCTGAAAGTCAAGCTACTAATGAATACAACGAGTCATTAGAGAAAGATAATCTATCTTTCGAATGTGAAGAGGTGGATTCAAGTGCAATTAGTGAATCAGGTAATTGCAATTAGCATAATGAAGATGTATATAAAAGTGAAAATAAATTTTGTTACAGTGAATATGAAGTTGAAGAAATTTGTAACAGTAGTAAGGGTAGTTATTTCTATGATAGGAATGAATGTTGTAACAATTTTGATTGTCCAAATTTTATACTAATGATCTTGCTATTGTAAATTCTTCATGCTATTTGGATGATAATCACAGCCGAGGGAAGATTTGTGAGGTAGTCTTCTTGAGCCCTGATGAAATCTCTGATTTGTTGGCTCATGATTTTGAAAATCAAGTAAGTGTTTCTAAGGATCTTCATATTTTTCGTCATAATGTTTCTTCATTCAGTCAAGTCACTTCCCCAAAGTTTGTTGTAGAAAGAGATGTGGAATCCAAACAATCCTTATTAGATTTTGGAGGTTTAGATGACAATACCTCAAATGTCTTTGCACATGATGATTTGTTGGACGTGGAGCATGTTACTGAAGGGAAGTTTAGTATTGTTTCAAATTCTTTTCATGCTGATCTTGTAGAAATTTGTTTTGATGTTTTGTGTGATGAAAGGGAAAATAGTGAAGGTTGTTAGTCTGATTATAGATTTTCTTTATATTCTGATAAGTCTTGTAAAGATAAGTTCAAGGTTTATTCCGATATTTAGTTAGACGAAGAAAATGATTGTGATAATCATAGTTTAGATTAGCACTTTCAGAATGAGTTTTCGTGCTCGGTAACTAATTAGTTGTTTGATGAATGTGAATAGCTTTTAGTGAAAGATAAATATGATCTAGTGAATGACATTATTGCAAGTAGGAAACAATCGGATTTCACATATTCTTCATAGCCAGAGACACAAGGTAAGGTGCAAGTTTTTGGTACATGCAACTTGGTGATTGGTGTAGAATATGAAGTTTTTGTGTTTCCGATCAGCATGCATGAATCATTGTTAGATTTTGATTCTCAGTTTAGTTTGTGTAGTCATGAGCATGCTGATTCTTTTTCTCATAGTGAGCATGGTGTAGAAGTTAATGTTCATTTGTATATGCACTATGAGAACGAAGAAAGATATTTCATTTTGCCAAGTGATGTGATTATAGATGCTAATTTGATTGGTGAAATTGAGAAAGATAATTCTAGATTACCTCAGAGAGATGTAAATGAGAATCAGGTTTTTGACTGAGGTAAAAAGTTTTGAAAATTTTTCAGTGGCCTAGGGCTATCATGTGTACATAGTTAGAGTAGTTTCCTATTTTCAATAAAGCTGTTCGAGAGGAAGTTTTTGAAGTTCAGGTGTGTGGTCTAATTCTTCCAAAGATCTGAATCCTTGCCATGCCTACAAGGGACATGCATCCCTAGACATAGCCACTGTTGGCGCTCAAAATTGTGGCCCAAATTTTGAGCACCGTTGAGAAAATTGAGCCCTATAAACACTTTTTGATGCACATGTACCCGACTGTTAGTTTGAGGCCTAAGAGGTGTTCAATACTTCTAGCACCTTCTATTTAGCCTATCCACATGTTCCATGAAGTTAAATTGATGTTTCGAGTCATTATGTAAAGTCTTGTTTTGAGCAAATGTCAATTCTACATTTTCACTTTAGTGTCAAATAACGACAAGAGGTTGTGTTTGTCATTGAATATCTCGCACCTAGAAATTTTTTGTGATTCAATGATTTGGGAGTGTCTAGTGTCCATATCAAAGAACCTATGTTTCAAATTTTGAGTCATTTCAAGTCTGTTTGACTAGGTTTTGAATCCCTCAAAGTTGGTCAGTTACTATTTTCATGCATTTGCATATTGCACATAATTCTGGGAAGCCCTGTTTGACAAGTTATAAATTTGACCTAGTTGATTGAAATGCTAAAATTCCTTTTGTGTTGTATTTTAGATGTTAGAGACTTGTTATGTTTCAACTTTTAGCTTATGAAAAATTTGTTTGATCAGTTTTCAAACGCGATTCCAAATGCAATTTCTATCTTTTTATTAGTGTCTACATTTGCAGATTTGTCAGGACCCCTATTCATGGTGTCATAATTCCAAATTTGTGATAGATTAGATCAAATGTATTTTACCATTATGTTTTCCTCCAAAAATACTTCAAGCATACCAATTTTTAGATCTTGACGAATCCATTTGCATACTTTTCCAGGTCAATTCCATTTGCAAAAAATTACTTTCTGTCAATGTTTCCAGTTTGCAAATTCTGACTAGCCCACTTTGACCACTTTCCATTTGCGTCCTGTTATTTTTCAAGAGCCCAAATCAAATATTCATACTCTCCTCATGATAGAGAACCAATGCCCTAGTTTTCATCTTCCCAAGTGTCAGTTTACCTAGTTTTCAAGGCCAAATCCAAACCCAGTTTATTGCTTTCTAATGTGTTTAATTGTAGGTAATTCTGAGAAGGTGACTTTGACAGAGAATATCTTTTGACCCCAAATTTTTCATGAGAGGAGATTTGATAGGGTGCAAGAGTGGAACAAGGAGTTAGTGTGCCAGTTGTCAGAGCCTGATCAGGTGTTTGGATCAATTTTTAAGGCTAGTCAACAGACCTCCTGAAGCAAAATTGAAAAGTTGCAAAATGATGTAAAATGAGCTTCAAATTCATTTTCAGTGGTCAAATTTGTTTTCAAATCAATGCCAGAAGGTGAAGGAGTCAGTTTTGCAGTTTAGTTGTTAGGAAACAATTTTTTTTTTAGCCAGACCCACTTGGGGCCAGACTAATTCTACCAGGATTGATAGGTTTTGAGGGGAATAGAGGATTTTCTAAAAGGGAAAAGTTATGCACAATTACATAAGAGAAAGGTGCATATAATAAAAGAAGTAATGTAAAACATTATGCTCTGAATGTCATGAAATTATGGAGGTGTAGAATCAGCAGATTGATAGGCATTTATTTTAAAAAGGGGCAATGATTATAATGATTTTAATCATTATAAACCTTTCAAATTTTTTGACTAACAAAGGATAGCGATAAAGTCTTGAAGAACTTCTAATAACATTACTATATGTTCTTGGTAAATTGCCTATTGATCTTGATGCATTGAAGATTTTTAATGATTGGGAAATCAGTAAACCATTTGCATAATCATAAGAACATAGACATTCAGGTGTTTAGGGAGATTCTTGAAATTGAGATGGATTCTAAGTGGAAAAAGCTTACACTTGCAAGGTTGTTGATGGCTTGGGACACATTGTCAAGTAGTTAAATATTAGTAAATATGAGAAGGCACACAGATGGAACTCACAAAACCTGTATTGTAGTCAAATGTGCTTCAATCTCGTAAAATTTCTTGATGAAAAAACTAGTACACTGTATACAAGTCCTTGTTTTAAATCTCAACTTGCATTCTTCAATCTTTTAGTCTATTGGCAAAGTGAACTAGTGGAGTTATTGATGGAAAGATAAAAGATAAAAGAGCATTTGTTTAGAAGAGGAGGGGCTTATCATTATGCTTCATTTCAATAGTAACAATCGCAGATTTGAAAAGATTTGTAAATAGAGTGTTCTTGCCAGTACAAGTAAGCCTTGGATCATTTCAGATCATGAAGAAAATGCCTCTTTGGCCAGTCATACATTGCACCTTTTCCTCCTCGCTCAACCTCTTTTGTTTCCCTTACACTGGTCAAAGCCTCAAGCAATTTAGAGGGCGAGTTAATAAAAAAAATGATCTCTCATATGACCAAGGTCTTGCAACCGATGGATGAGGCAAGGCATGTGAAGAGATTAAAAGTAGCATTACAAAATAGAGGTAGTACGAAGGAGAAGTCATAGTAAAAGATAAGAGAGACGACAGGAGTCTTAATAAATAGAAGGTGCCACAAGCTACCAGTAAACAAATGAAAAACTCATGCCATAGCCAAACCACATAAGCACTAGAAATAGAGGCACCATATAGAGCATAAAAATAGAGTAGTCCACAACTAATGAAGAGGAGATGCCCTATATGAATGATTCAATGCAGTCAAAGGTAGCTAAAAAAGGAAAACATTGCAGCAGAGGCAAACACAGGGAGAAATCCACATAGGAAGAAGACCATGGCTGCGACAAAAGAATAAAAGCATGTAGCCAGCTAAGAGAGGCACCCACATGACAGTACAAAGCATGTTAAAAAGGGGCTTCCACATATAAAAAATACATGTCAAAGAACAGAGACCCTAGGAAATTATAAAGAAGACCTTGTGTCAAGATTAGAGAAGGAGCCATTTTAAAGAAGTTGGAATGATCACATCAAATAATAAAGGCAGCCTTTGATTGCAAAGAACAATCACACCTTCAAAAATAAAGATGCCTACGCAAGAAAAGATGTAGCCAATAGATAAACGCAGTTTGAATCTACCCATGAAGAGCAGCCTACATAGTCATTGAGAAAGTAAGGTAGTTGAATAATGAATTCCATGCAAGGAAACTAGTAGCCACATCTTTAGGAAAGCCATCCTTTTTAGTGCATAGAGTGTTGTGAGTAGGCAGGCACGCTAAATAAACAACCCACACCCACACATAAAAGAGGTTAGCACCAATTTAAAAAGGCAAGGGAGTCTGCTAAGATTAAAATTTCATAGTTTTAATAGAAGAAGTCATTTCATTCCAAGATAGAAACCTTAGGCTAAGATAAAGTAAGTCCATGAAGGAGTGGTAAAAAGTAACACAAATGAAGAAGTCACTATATGTTGAAAACAGGGCAGGCTGTGCTTAAATATCCCACATTCATGTAGAGGTTGAATTTTAACTCTTTATATACTAAAGCACACTATAAATGTTGTATCTTAAAAGGATGCCTTTTGGGAGGCTATTACATTTGAATGGAGGGACCCGCAAGGATGCCCTATTGGCACATAGAGTAAGCAAACTATTAAACAATGTTGCTTATGTGCTTTTATGGAGGCGATGCACAAGATTGCACCACGTGGCGCATCCTGTGGTTAGTGCATTCTCGCAAAACAAAGTTGAGGGGAAGTTAAGGAATGCAGGAATGCGCCCGGGCACCACATGGTAGTTGGCTCGGGACACATGGTGATAGGGCATGCCTTGGCAGCATAAAATATGGCAAATGGGCATCCAGTGGTAGTGTGCCACGTG
This sequence comes from Cupressus sempervirens, assembly GCA_028749045.1. Taxonomy (NCBI): domain Eukaryota; kingdom Viridiplantae; phylum Streptophyta; class Pinopsida; order Cupressales; family Cupressaceae; genus Cupressus; species Cupressus sempervirens. The sequence continues at coordinate 80,766,297 of CM053791.1, read as the reverse complement.
GCACACGTCAGGGCCCAAGGGGTAATTGAAAATAAAGTGTTTTAAATTGTTCTATTTTAAAATGTTTTATTTTAAAAACAATGGATGCATGTCAGTTTTTTTCTAAATCAATTAGGGCATTAAATCCAACGTTCATACATTATAATGTTTTAAATTTTTGAAATTTGAAATTTGAAATAGTTGCAGACCTAGACACTTGTACCAGGGGGACATTTTTCAAATCAAGATTTTGAAGGTTTTTTTTAGGCAAAATATACACTCCAATATACCACTAGAACTAGAACAAGAAAAACTTTCTAAAATTGAGGTCATTTTTTACACAGGTGCTCACTAGTTCGAGCTGTAAGCCAATTTGTGAATTTTTGGGCATTCTCAACGAAATGAGCAGATTTCAACATTGGTCATCAAAATTGGTTAGAGGGTAGTTATGAAGACTATTTGAAGCCAGAATGTGGAAAAAATGACTTTGAGAAGATTGTATTGCATTTTGAGGCCTTTTAACTAATTTTTGGCTTAACCATGATTTAAAATCTGGCGTCAAAAGTGGTTATGATGATGAACCAAATATCTGAGATTCTTTATGCCTTGTAGAGCCAGAATGATGGGATTTGATTTTTAGTTTTAGAGAGAAGGTAGAGAGAGGCTTTTGATCTTCTTGGGAAGGAATTTTGAGGGTACACTTGTCAGTTGTAGACTAGCTCCAAGAATCCCTGCTTCCTATATAATCCTCATTCTTTCTCATTGTATAGGTTCTAGTTTTTGTCACTGAGAAACTAGTTGGTTCCAGTTTCTGGGAAGAAAAAGTTCATTGCTGTGAGACCATTGGTTCCAGTATTTTGACATGTTTCCTTGACTGTGAAACCATTCTTCATCATAATTCTCTCATGTGAACATCAATAGTACAAATAATACAAGTTCTGATATGTTAAGTTTTTTTCATGTTTTAATTTTATGTATATGAATGTATAGTTTCAAGGAAATGAATACATATGAGCAATATTTTCACTAGTTTCATTCTAGTTTTTGTCTCCTGTCTTAGCAATCTGTAAGTCTTATGTGGTCTTGGAACAAAAATCTAAGATCCATTTGCATCCTCTTTAGGTTGTATGTTTGATGTATTTTTCTGTTGGACCAAAGGGCAAAGTAAATGCTTGATATGTTTAACAAGGTTATTGGTTACTTGAGAAGGATATTTCGTGAGAATGAGATCTGAATGAACAATGATGTCTAAATCACAAGGTGATTAGATAGATCTGATGTCTGGGTATAAAAAATATGTCCTGATGTCACAGATGTATGTTTTGAATTCATGGAATTGCCCAATGGATTAGACACTGATTAGTTATAGGATCACTTGTTATACTTCTGCATATTTGAGGATTTGTTAAAAATCAACATCAATAATCAATTGTATTTCCCTTTCATGTTGAAGAACCTAAATGTGATGCCCTCACGCAGCTTGTGAATATCATAGAGATGCAATTTTCTACTGTAGATTTGTGTTATTACACAAGTTAATAGGAGAAATAAGGGTTTTATCTGCTTTATATTAGATTTAGTGTATGCTTTGATAACTGGTACCATATAAAGAAATTATAGGTCCACCTGCCTAGGTCTTGCAGAGCCTGAAGTGAAGAAGGAGTTATGCCTTATAGTTGGCCCAAGACTGTAGTCAAGTGTATCTTTCATAGAAATTTTCTAGCCTTAGATGCATTTGTTTGGTTTCTTGGTTGTTTGTAAAATTGTTAAATCAGGAGCCAACAGATAGTATATTCCTTGCCTATTCCACAACAACTAAATCTTATAAGTGTTTAAATACTAACACTAACAAAGTTATGGAAAGTTCAAATTTGAAATTTGATGAATATAAAAAAGTACATGATGCTGACCTATGAAGGAACTAGAGGAATACAAATCATTTGTATACTTTTATGAAGGTATGCCTACTGATGAAGATGCTGTAAATCAAATTGCAAACCAATATCAAGTTTCACTAACTATCGAGTCACATACAATGAATGCTAAGTTGCATTTAGGAACCTAGTTACATAATGAATTTGAGACACATTCTAATTTTGAGATTAGTGTACATTAAAAAGATGTTAAATTAGCTTATAGAGAAGTACATAGTGATTCAAAAATTGATAGACCAAATGAGGAAAACAATGCAGAGCCATGATTGTCAAAGTATGTCAAAAGACATCACCTTCTTGCACAAATTATTAAAGATAAAGATGCAAGACTAATGAAAAGGAACACGTTGAGAATTGATACTGTTGGAATTATGATATATTTGTCATTAGTTACAACACTTATTCAATTCTGAATGCTTACTAACCTTATCACTCAGTCTACAAGTTTATACTAAGCATTCCTTTGGAAACTAAGCATATGGGCAGTTCAGCAGTGTTTGCCAAGTTCATAGTGGTTACCGAGTAGAACAGTTTTCTCCAAGTAGTTAGTGGTCATTGAGCTTCGCAGTGTTTACTGAGTGATCAAGGTAAATGAAGGACTTAGTGTTTATCGAGTGATCAAGGTAAATGAAGAAACTTAGTGTTTATCGAGTGATCAAGGTAAACAAAGGACTTAGTGTTTATCGAGTGATCAAGGTAAATGAAGGAACTTAGTGTTTATCGAGTGATCAAGGTAAATGAAAGACTTAGTGTTTACCAAGTGATCAAGGTAAACAAAGAACTTAGTATTTACCAAGTAAACAAGGTAAATGAAGGAATCAGTATTTACCAAGTGAAGAAGGTTATCAATGGATTCAATTTTTATCGAGTGACACAATATTCACCGAGTCACCAATGGTTACCAAGTTCCAAGCTACTTAGAATGATTAGCATGAACCGTGCCTCTACTCTTACCAAGTGCATGATGATGCAGTGTATTGTAGTGGATGCCGAGTATCAGAAGGTCACCAAGTCAGTTTGAGGAACCCAAGTTTTCTACTATCTAGCTGACTTAGTAAAGATTTGTTCACTTGTGTTTGGCCGACCTTGCTAGTGTAAATATTGGAATGGTATATATCATTTGAAGAGAAGCAATCTTGTATGTCATTGTTGGTAATATATTGCAATATTTTGAGAAGAAGGAAAGTGAATCAACAACAGAACAAAGGAATACAACAAGGTCAACATAGATACAAAAAAGTTATATCTATCACATCAGGTGATCAGAGCATAAAGGATCTTATTAGCAATCAGTTGTAACCAGATCCACTATTTCAATCTAACAGGTGAATCAGTTTGTAAATCCTTTAACAGGGTAGACTTAACAGTCTTTTATAAATATCCTAATAGAGTGCATACTTCATTATATGTTTGTAAATCCTCTAACAAGGTGGATCTAGCAATCCTACTTACTCCTAATAGGGTAGATCATCAGAAGTGATCATTGTAAGCCTTAACAGGCCAACTTTATATTGCAGTATTGAAGTTTTGTGGGTATCATCCCCACCCTAGTTTTACTTTCTAATTGGAAGGTTTCTAGGTTACCAAATCAGTGTGTTCATGTGTTATAAATGTTTATCTTTGCATGCATACAGTAGATTAGATGGATGAATGGTGAATATGTTATTATGCAGAATAAATTTAAAGTTTTAGAGTTATTGATTCACCCCTCCCCTCTCAGTAACCTTGTTAGTCTTGATTATTTCAACCAATTGGTATCAGAGCCTTGTGGTTCTTAGGATAAAGTTTGATAGCTTGAGCAGAGATCAAGGAAAATGGAGATATTTAGACTTGACAAATCTATTGAGAATGAAAAGCTAGATCTGGAAATGGCCATGGCTCAACTCAAAGAAGCAAAGGAGCATCTTTCTCAATCTCTGAAAAGAAGGAACTTGCAAGAAAAATGAATGATCATTAGTATATTGAAGAAAAGATTGAAGACCTTTTACCATCAAGTAGTTCAAATGAAGCTAATGAAGCAATCAAGGAACTCCTAGCAAAGAATTGTTCTCTATAGGAAGAAGTAAGAAAGCTCAAAAGAGAACAAGAAATCCAATCCATTAGGCTATGTGAAGTTTTGGAACAGAGAAATAAGGAAAATGAAGACTTAGAGGTAAGAAATAATCAATCCCTTCAACATGAAGATCTTATAGGTCAACTATCTAATGCAAATGAAGAAATTATGAATCTAAGATTTGAGAATGAAAGTTTGAGAAATGATTTAATCATTGAAAGACAAATCAATGCAAGCTTACAAAGTGATCTGAGATCTGAAAGACAAATCAATGAAAGTTTGGAAAATGACTTAAATGTTGAAAAGCAAGTCAATGAAAGGATGATAAAATCTCAAGCAAATATGGATCAATTGAATCAGAAAAATGAGCAGAATCTTCATAGAAAAAAAGGTAAAGCTAGTCTTGGATACAAGGAAGAAGGTGAAACCTCCAAACAAGGTGCTCAAAGGAATCAAAGACCCACTTGCAATCACTGTGGCAAGATAGGACATACATCAAACAAATGTTGGAGCAATTGTAAAAGAAAATTCAATGGTAAATGCTACAACTGCAATTAGCATGGTTACAAAGCAAATGAATGCAAAGAGAAACCAAAATTTGAAGGAAAATGTCACAAATGCAAGAAACAAGGTCACAAGGCATCTGAGTGTAGGTCTAAATCATTCAATCCAACAGAAAAAATTGTCAATGCATTATTTGGTTGGGACTACAATACTTGGTGCATATGTCATTATTGTGGAGAATATGGACATATTGGAATTAACTGTGCAAGGCATCACCTAAGGAAGAAATATACTACTATAAGATGTTATACATGTACCGAACTTGGTCATATATCCAAGAATTTCATGAACATAGGAATAATTGAAGATGAAAAGAAAGCCAGAGCTGACAACATTTGAAAATAGATGAGACACCAATGGATTCCTAAATCTACTGAGCCAGAAAGTTCAAATAATGGCAATGTCACTCAAGAAGTGGGTGACTCCACCATTTCTAATTAGACTCATCAGGGAAGATCAAGGACTACATCTTCAAGCAATATCCTAAGCAGTTCTAGAATGAAGGAGTGCAACTGGCAAGTCAGTATATTAGATACACGATATAGTTCATTGTGGTGCATCTACTGAGCAAGGTTGGTTTTAGACTTAACCGAGCTAGGTCATGAATATGAAAAGTTTTGTTTGTTCAACGAGTTGCAAGGTTTATCAAGTAAGTCGGTGACTATCTGAAAAACCCTAGGTCATCTCAGCTACCTTCATACCTGAGCATTAATGGAAAATTTTTCATTAAAAAGGAAGAATTTGATCTCATTTTTCATCGCAAATTTAGAATATACAGAGCGAAGAATTTGTTTTACGAAATCATTCACGCACCAAGCAACAATGGCATCCACAAGCACCAACAACAACAAGGCAAAGAGAGGCTCTAAAATGCTTGTGAAATGAGTGGAATGGAAAACACCTAGCTTCAAGCTTGTTCCTGCCATAGCTAAATCACTCGACCCGCACGGATCCCAATCATAGATTCCACCAAAGGTACTACTTATAAATGACATTTGTACTCATTTCAAATGCACTATTTAAGAGATAGGGACACTAGATATGGATAATGCCCTAGCCAAGTTATGTGTGGATGGAACCCTCAAACCCGAGCACAAGCATCTGGAAACCAAAGGTTTGATCCATATCCCGCACTTGCCAAGGAACTTTCAAATGAAATGGATAAGATAAATTTTAAGCCGTGTGCATAATGGTTAGTTGTGGTTAGAGCAACCCATCCTAATAATGAAGAAGATGATTCATAAGATCACAGGTTTACCTATGTTGGAAAAATCCAAAACCACTAAAACCCTAACTCGGGATGAACTTTAGAAGTTAACCCTAGCTAAATGGGATGGAAGAGGATTGAAACTTAACAATGTATCTAATGCAAAGCTAAGATTTTGAATTCATTTAATTGCATATAAGATGTATAGTTCCAGTAGATTGAATAGTGTGCCCTGTGAGGCTATGGACTTAGCCTATAAGATTGTGAAGAAGAATATGGAGTTTGACCTAGCAAATGTGCTATTGAAACAACTAAATAAGAGCATGGATAGTAAAAGGACCTCAAAAACCAACTCTTGTAAATTTGGTTCTTTGTTAGTTTGTTTATTTTTTTTTATGTACAAAAGTTTTTCCCTTCTAAAGGTACAGTTGTATGTAGAAAAGATTTTCCAGTTTTGTATCAGATAAATGAGTTTATTGCAGAAATGGGTATAAATTTTGATAAGGTAATGGATAACTATTTTGAAAACTTCAAAGAGAGGATGAATAATAGATTCAGAATTCCTCCCAAGCTTGTTGAAGATTATAAGGATGATGTATGCTTCATGGTTGACTATGACAAGGTATATATTCAAGCAGTTAGACCCCGAGTTGCATGGGTGAAACCTCTTCCCTATGAGGTAAATATTGATGAAAGCAGAGATATTATAGAAGCATTGGTAAATGAGCTAGTAGACCCAAGGCAAATTTTTTTGGGAATATATGATGAAGCTAAGGCCAAAATTAAGCTTGAAATCAAGCTACCATAGGCCATAAGCAAGGGCAAGAGGAAAATAGCCAAATTGAAAACTTCAACTGGTCCTCTTATGCTCACTGAGGGAAAAGGTGAGGATGAAATAGGTGAAGAAGAAGGAGGAGAAGAAGAAGGAGAAGAAGAATCTGCAAAAGAATAGCCAAAGAAGAAAGGTAAGGTAATCATTACCAAACCTAAGAAAAAGCCTACTGTAGTATTTACCAAAAGAACCAGAAAAGGTAAGCTAGAACCTATACTAGTCAGGCATGCACCCACATTTGAGCAAAGGCTCAAACAGTTCAAAGAAGGAGCTAGCATCACAAATTTCAAGGCATTGAAATTTGAAACTAGAACATATGCTGAGAAAATGCAAATTGAGGAACTGGTACTCAATAAAATGGGTAAATGGAAATACTCCCCAGACTAGATTGCCCCTCAAATCTCAAAAGAACTACTAGAGAGATTGCAACCGAGATGGGAGTCAGCCACCCAAACGGTAAAAGATATTTATGAGCAATCCCTAAAGAATCTTTGACCAAGTCTCATTGGAGCAGAAGTAAAAAGTGAAATGAAAAGCCATGAAGGTAAAATGATGATCAGATTCCACACCTATTTGATTTTGATTAAAGACATTGAACATGCTGTAAATGATGCTACAAACATGTGGAAAAACATCTATCATCTACATAAGCCCAGTGAAGACCCAGTAGAAATCAAAGATGATGATAACAACAACGATGATGAGTTTGAGAGCACTCCATCCATCACAGTCTCACCAGGAGAGCTGCATGCACTGATGGAAGATAAAGAGGAAGAAGACAAGGAGGAAGAAGCTGAAGAGGAAGATAAGGAGGAAGATGGTCTGGTGAAAATTGCAACAGCAGTTATTGCATCCCTTCCTCACTCTCCACCTAAAACTATGACATCATCAAGGTTGGAGTCAACTTTAACAAGTTTGATAACATCGACATCAGATTTATCATCTGCACCTGCCACATCTCAGCTCCAGGTATCATCAATGGAAGTGTCTACCACTTCATCTACCAAGCTACATTCCTCTTCTTTAGATACCGAGATAGCCTCCTTAGCTCCATCATCATCAGTCAGTATAGTAGTAAGTTCCACAATTTTGTCAATTCCAATTTGTTCCACAATTTTGTCAGCATTATCTACATCTACTTCAGACCCAGTTAGTTCAGATACTGCATTACCAAGTGTATCACCATTTTTGGCAAGTGCTCCAAGTTTTGATCCAGTATATACTCCTATAGGCACTCAACCCTCAAGCATCCCAGTTTTCACTACTAGTCCTTCCATCTCTACTATTGTGTCTATTCCTAAGGTCAAACCAGTCATCACAGAAGTCAAAAAAAAGAAACCATTAAGACTTATGATCACTGGAAAGGAAATTCCTAAAGATATTGACTTAGACACAGACATAGTAATCCAAAAGATTGACTATGAAAATGCTACCATTGAAGAAATGAGGTATGCTAGTCAACTAATTAAGATGAAGGCTACACAGAAGAAGCTAAGGTCTGAAAGGGATAAGGAATATAGAATAATTGAGAATGCCCGAAATATAATTACAGAAGCTATAGATGTTGAAGTAGATTCTACTCAACACATTTTGATTTAGTTAGAAGAGGCTGTAAATAAATTCAATGAGGACACCTCTAGTCAAGAAAAGTTGATGGAGAAGATGAAAAAGAAGTTTGATAATAAGGTGCTTGAGCACATTGCTCAGCATATAGCAATAAAACAGGTTGAATTAACCACAGTTTTGGTCAACATTGAAAATTCTTTTAATAATGTAACATCTCTTTTTGCTAAGCTTTGTGATGTTACCGAGTATACTAAGGAGATAAGAGAGAAATTGAATAAGATAGATGAGGATCTGAAGGAAAGTGCATAAAACCTAAATCTTGACCCTAGTTCAAGCTCATCTCATCACCTCAGGATCAAATTTTTGTCAGAGAAGTAGGAAGAATTGTTGAGAGAAGAGGCAAGGATCCGATCTACATTGTTAGATATTTAGAATATAATCCTTCCCATCATGGACACAATGCAAAAGCACATTGCACATTCAAAAACATTGATCCATGACAACAATTTCTCTATTGCAGAACATGTGATTGAACTCTTTGCAGAAGTTCAAGTAGCTCTATCCACATGCAAAATCCTGCAAAAGAATTGGGATAAAACTCTGCAACTCATTCTCCAGGTACATTCTGAGTTCATCTCACATTTTGGTGTCTCTATGTAAATACATTATTTTATTCTTTGGCATTATTGTCAAAAAGGGGGAGAAAGAGATACTCAGGAAGAAATATTGGTGAGATAAATGTACAAAAGGGACAAAGAGATACTGTAAATAAAAGTCATATAACTCATGTAAATATGTTGTGTATATTGTATGGAGGAGTTATATGTAAGGAAGCCATGTATATTTAGCTAAATTAGTCGTCCAGTATGTCAAATATTGTATATAAGGTTTGGCTCATCAGTGTTTTTGGTCACTAATGCCAAAGGGGGAGATTGTTGGAATTATGATATATTTTTCATTAGTTATAACACTTATTCAATTCTAAATGCTTATCAAGCTCATCACTCAGTCTACAAGTTTATACCGAGCATTCCTTCATAAATTGAGCATATGGGCAGTTTAGCAGTGTTTTCCAAGTTCATAATGGTTACCGAGCAGAATAGTATTCTCCAAGTAGTTAGTGGTCATCGAGTTTCACAGTGTTTGCTGAGTGATCAAGGTAAACAAAGGACTTAGTGTTTACTGAGTGATTAAGGTAAATGAAGAAACTTAGTGTTTATCGAGTGATCAAGGTAAACAAAGGACTTAGTGTTTACCAAGTGATCAAGGTAAACAAAGGAACTTAGTGTTTACCGAGTGATCAAGGTAAACGAAAGAATTAGTGTTTACTAAGTGATCAAGGTAAATGAAGAACTTAGTGTTTACCGACTAAACAAGGTAAATGAAGGAATCAATGTTTACCAAGTGAAGAAGGTTATCAATGGATTCAGTTTTTACCGAGTGACACAATATTCACTGAGTCACCAATGGTTACCAAGTTCCAAGCTACTTAGAATGATTAGTACAGACCGTGCCTCTACTCTTACCAAGTGCATGATGATGCTATATATTGTAGTGGATGCCAAGTATTAGAAGGTCACCAAGTTAGTTTGAGGAACCTGAGTTTTCTACTATTTGGTTGACTCATTAAAGATTTGTTCACTTTTGTTTGGCTGACCTTGCTAGTGTAAATATTGGAATGGTATATATCATTTGAAGAGAAGCAATGTTGTATGTCATTGTTGGTAATATATTGCAATATTTTGAGGAGAAGGAAAGCGAATCAACAGCAAAATAGAGGAATACAACAAGGTCAACATAGATATAGAAAAGTTATATCTATCACATCAGGTGATCAGAGCATAAAGGATCTTATCAGCAATCAGTTGTAACCAGATCCACTGCTTCATTCTAATAGGTGAATCAGTTTGTAAATCCTTTAACAGGGTAGACTTAACAGTCTTTTGTAAATCTCCTAACAGAGTGCATACTTCATTATATATTTGTAAATCCTCTAACAAGGTGGATCTAGCAATCCTACTTGCTCCTAATAGGGAAAATCATCAGAAATGATCATTGTAAGCCTTAACAGGCCAACTTTATACTGCAGTATTGAAATTTTGTGGGCATCATCTCCACCCTAGTTTTACTTTCTAATTGGAAGGTTTCTAGGTTACCAAATCAGTGTGTTCATGTGTTATAAATGTTTATCTTTTCATGCATACAGTAGATTAGATGGATGAATGGTGAATATGTTATTATGCAAAATTAATTTAATGTTTTAGAGTTATTGATTCACCCCTCCCCTTTCAGTAACCTTGTTAGTCTTGATTATTTCCAACGGATACATGTTTTGTTAGCATGCATTGGCCTAAGATAGTGAAAGATTCCTTAGAAGATGTGGACTATAGTAAAGCCATGAAAGTAGAGATTGAATAGATTGAGAAGAACAAGACATGGACTCTAGTTCCTAAGCCAGAAGATAAAAATGTGATTGGCACCAAGTGGGTGTATATAAACAAGTTAGTTGAAAATGGTGAAGTCAAAAGGAATAAGGCAAGATTAGTTTGTAGGGGTATCCATAAGAAGAAGGGATACACTATGAAGAAACATTCACTTCTATTTCAAGATTGGAAGGATTAAGAACTCTTCTTTCTTACTCTGCATACAAAGGTTTCAAAGTTTATCAAATGGATGTTAAATCTATATTTCTAAATGGTATATTAGAAGAAGAGGTCTATATAGAACAACTAGAAGGATTTGTTTATTCTAACAACAAAGAAATGGTATGTAGACAACACAAAGATTTATATAGTTTAAAGAAAGCACCAAGAGCATGGTATGAAAGGCTTCACAACTATCTTGTGAAGATTGAGTTTGAGAGGACTAATGATAATATAAATCTATATTTGAAGATAGAAAAAGGAAAAGGTATTTTACAATCTAAAATGTTTGTTGATGACATCATTCTTGGCGATCAAGATACTTTATTTAAAGCTTTTGCAAATGAAATGAAGAAAGAATTTGAGATATCTATGTTTGCAGAGATCAAGTTTTTTGTGGGTTTGCAAGTACATTAGATGAAATATGGTATATATATCACTTAGTCAAAATATGTAAAAGAGATATTGAAAACTTTTGGATTGGAAGATTCCAAGCTAGTAAGCACACCTATGGTGATATGACATAAATTGTCAAAGAATGATGGTTTAGTTGAGGTGAATCAAACATTGTATAGATCTATGATTAGAAAATTGCAACATGTAGTGCATAAAAAACTTGATATTGCATTATCTATTGGGATAGTTGCAAGATTCATTGATAATCCCATGGAGAATCACTTGATGGTTGTTAAGAGAATAATGAGATATCTAAAAAGAATAGAAGAATATGGTCTATAGTACAAGAAAAATGAGAAGTTTGAGTTGAGAGCCTACATTGATGCTAATTTCTTTAGAAATATTGACGACAGAAAAAGTACTAGTGGAGGAGCATTTTTCTTAGGAAAAAGGCTAGTTACATGGACTAGTAAGAAACAAAACTGCATATCTCAATCTATTGTTAAGGCTAAATATGTTGATGCTACAGTAAATTATACAAATATTATATGGATCAACCGGTTACTCTGAGGTATGAAGGAGGAAATCATTGAACCTGTGATACTTTATTATGATAATAGAAGTGCTATAAATATATCAAAGAATCTTGTGATTCATACAAAGACTATGCACATTGCAATCAAGTATCATTACTTGAGAGAGTTAGTTCAAGAAAAAGAGGTAAAGATAGAATATGTGAATGCAAAAGAGCAAATAGTTGATATCTTCACAAAAACATTACCTAAGGATGCTAATGAATATCTAAGAGGTAAACTAGGGGTGATACCCCTATCCAAGGCTACTTAGAAAGCATGAGAAGTGCCCTGCATCAAATGAGATGATTGACATATATTTCACATTGATGCAGTGGATATTACTTTTGGGGCTTCCTAAAGTAATCAAAGAGTTGGAGCTACAGATTAGTCACAAGCTAGGTGACAGAGGGAGAAATTGAAAATGTTCATATTTGCATATTAAGATCACAAGTCTTTGGCATTATTGTCAAAGAGGGAGAAATATAGAAAAGAGGAGAAATATAGAAAGGTAGACACATGAAATATCTACTTAGAAGGAGATAGTCTACCTAATGATTACTATAGAGAGGTAAATGATTACATCTACCTAGTAAGAGAGAGATAGTGCTAAGGAGACATATACCTAAATATTTAGAAAGAAGAAGTGATCAAGAGTGTGTCATAAGGATGAGTTGATTGTGTGTTGATCAGAATAATTTTTTTTTAACCTAGATATAGAAGATGAAATCTGATAGAGGGATATATTTAAATACAAGGAATTATTTTATTTTTGGTATTGTTGTTGGTACTGGTTTTCCATCAATGCTAAAGAGGGAGATTGTTGAAAATAGATTGATAAAAGTATGAGAATATGTTTCAATCATTATTTTGTCACTAATGTCAAACTTACTACTTGTTGGTAAGACAAATACTTAGTTGATTTGAGTACAATCATATGTTTGATTGATGAGGAGGATTTGTTCAAATGAGGTAGCAAAAGAACCTAGAGAAAAGGTTGAGTTATGGCATGGAAAAGGGAGTAAAAAGATTAGTTGAGACAGTGATAATATAGTGCATTGATTATCTACTTAAGGTTGCAAAGGTTTAATACACTAAAAAGGTCTAGAAGAAAAAGTAAGAAGAATTCAGCCTTCCAAGCTTGACCAAGTGGATAGTAGGTGCCCAAAAAAGTTAGTGGAAGTGTAGTAGAAAATTAGTTGGAGCTGAGCAAAGTCAAAGTTTAGTGTATGCCGAGTGATATAATGTAAGCTAAGTAAAGTCTAGTTGATGCTGAGCACTAGCAAACTTCAGTGTTCACTAGGTGATCTAGTTGAAGATGAGTGGAAGAATAGTATGGAAGCCAAGTGATAACATATTGATGTTGAGTGTTAGTATTCATGTTAAATCATTGATTTGACAAATCTGAGCCGACTACTCTATTTTCTTAAATTTTGTGAAGTATAGGAAGATAATATGATGAATTAGTAGCACAATATTCATGGTAAACTATTTTAAAGAAAATTCAAAGAGGATTTAATGAGAAGCTTGTAGAAGGGACTAAAATAAAAAGATGGGTAAATTCATTGAATCCTACCTAACCCTAAACTGGACAATAGAGGATGAATGGAAAAAGATCTTAATTTTCTATATATAGAGATGGCTAATCAGAAGAAAGGTTGGTCAATGTTCGAGAACCTAAGTTAGGCAAGAGGTCTAAGGTATTGCTTAATTTAGAGTCCAAATAGAAGAGAATGTTATTAGAAAACAAAGCAAGAAGGCTTAAGAGTATTAATGCTTGAGGGGTGAACAAGCTATTAGAGCTGAAGTGTGTGAAAGCTAAGTAGAAGGAGGACTGAAATAGAGATCTATAATATGGAAGTGAGTTATAATTTATTATTAGATCAAAAATTAATGTTACTTTTTAATCATTGCACTAGTTGCTAGAGTTCTTTCTTGTAAGGAACATAACAAGTAGATTTAAACTTGATACTAGGAAGAAAAGATAGGGACAAGCCTAAGGATAAGCTAAATCATATATTGAGGAAGGCTAAATCTTAGTTCTGGGCCAACATTAACAAAGTCATTAGGAATCACTTCACTTTAGTCTTTGTAGGGCCAATTAATGAAAACCTAAGAGATCAATCTTATTAACTTGATATTCTTTTCTACAAGACCATCCCCTATAGTATAAATGGTCAATATTCTTCTATAATTCGCTAATAAACTTTCTGAGCACAGTAGCTAACTACAACCAAAAAGTAGATGCAAATAAGTGATGACCAACACTTAGGTTCTTGATACATTAAATGGTAAATTGATTTGTTGTTGTGAATATTCTTCAATTAAGTGAATTATCAGTGTATTCTTGAACTTTTAAACGGATGAGTGTCTTATCCAATGGGATATATAGAGTCAAAGATTGGTAGGTTGGGACCTTTTTAATAAACTTGTGATTAAAATTTTCAACATCAACTTTAAGTTTCATTCTAATTCTCATCCTTTTCATAAACCTTAAACCTTATCCATTACAAAAATAAATTACCTAATTCTTTAAATTAGTAGCAACCAACAATAGATATACAACTTGTGTAAATTGCATTAAGCTGAATGAAACTTGTTCATTTAGTTCCAAGATTATGGATATATGAGAAAAGAGACAAAACTCAAAGATAATGATAATTAAGGGAAAATCTTTCTTATTTAGATCTTTATACTACTAAAAAAATTCTCATGATATAGCTTAGAGACAAAACCATAGGTACCAAATGTTCACCTTTTTTTTAAATATTCAAGTATGCAATAACTAAACTCATTCATATAACTATAGAACACATGGATGGACTGAAAAATAATACATGACCATGAGAAAATTCTATAGAAAATTGACCTCTACTCTTCATCTTGGAAATCTATAGATAGGACTGCAACAAGCTATAGATGAGAGGAGGACACATGTCAAAATAAGAATGGATACAATAACTTTGGAAGATGGGAACAAAAATGTATGCATAACATTCTTCGAAAAGATCTATTAGAAAAAGAAAAGTAGTTGAGGCAGTAAGTGAACATTTATATCATTGGCTATATTTTTTCTTCTCTTTGTCCTTCACTATCCTTCATGAAAAATATCTCAACTACCTCCTGTCGGTAGAGCTTTAATCTCTTCTACTACTTCCTAGATATAAATTTCCCTTTTTATGGGCCACTCTATAGTTTTTACCTCCTACAAATCCTAAGTGGCTTTGGTCCACTTGGCATCCATGACTACTTTTGATTCAACAATAAATTTATTCAAATATATTTCTACCTTAAATAGGGAATCAATTAACTTATTATATGGAATATCAAAAGTATCTTCAAAAATTGTTACTATAACCTCCTGAGTCAAAACATTATCAAAAGAATTAGATCATTCTTACCAATCTATTACTATGCTAGTAGCATCCAAAATTGATGATATGCAGGGTTGTACTCCCTACGATAAAACCTTTAACTTTCATTGTATAATTTGTAATTTCCCAATGAAGAAACCAATCAATTATTTTACTATTTCTAGACCTTCCTTTAATGTGATTATTTTATCAGGAAAATCTAGCTTTTTAGCCATTAGTATAATTAGCCTCTCCAAAAATTGAGTATATGGCCCCCAAAGATTAAATGTGTGTGATAGCCATGAAAGGTTCTCATTGCTAAATTGCTTAGCACTTTATAGAGCAACATAAAATCTATGAGCCTACTATGACATGTTTTTCAAAACTTTAATTCTATGGCTCATCATATTCCTAAGGATAGCAATCCTTATATCACTTCCCTACTAAGTAGATTGAACATCAGTGCTCATTCTTCTAGTTTCTAATGTTTTCTCTTCCCCAAAATCATTTATTT
Organism: Cupressus sempervirens; assembly: GCA_028749045.1. Classification (NCBI taxonomy): domain Eukaryota; kingdom Viridiplantae; phylum Streptophyta; class Pinopsida; order Cupressales; family Cupressaceae; genus Cupressus; species Cupressus sempervirens. The sequence continues at coordinate 80,750,685 of CM053791.1, read as the reverse complement.
GTGTTGGGGCTTTAGTTGTATCCCTAGCTAGCTACTCTTGATCTTCCTATTCTTCTCTTTGTTCTGTAGCAACTACCTACTTTGCTTGTGTAAGTTGCTCCCTTAGAGATGCAACCTTATTTTCAAGTGCTTGGACTTTGTCCTCAAGCTCTATGATTCTCTCCTTATACACATGGCTTTTTCTTAGCTCATCCTCATAAAGCTTCCTCACATATATATAATCATGTATGGATTTTGAAAATCTAGTCTCCATCTACTCTACATTAGCTTCATTCATAAATGAAAAGTGTCTCAATGCCTTAGAAATCTCTGTGCTAGATGTGCTCTATAGGTTCCATACAATCATGCTACCTTGTTCAGTACTTTGTACATCCATTAATTTTGGCTTATTGGTGGAAGGACCCATACTCCAAACTCTTAGAGGTTTTGTGTCATTATTGAAACCAATTCCTCTCTGCAATCCATCTGCACCAAATGCCTTATATGAAATGTCATTTTTCTGCCTCCTTATTTGATCAAGAATAAATGTTTGTTCCAAATCCCATCTAGGTACCAATAGCATACCATTCCTTTGTACAAGATCCCTGACTTCCTCTAGAGTCATGACCTCACTCTTAGGATCATAGGCTTGCAACTTCTCTATCAATTCTAGTTTTTGTTCATTAGATTCTTCTAGTTTCATCTTCTATACCAACTCACTCTATTTTATCTTGGATAGAAAGATCTTGAATTTAGTAGATTGAATGAATTCATCATCCTTAAGGAACTATTTAGCTACTACTAACTCAATATCAATGAGTGTACTCTCAGCTACATTTATTATGTTCTGGAGGTAATCTTTTCTTAAGTCAACAAAATACTGACTATTCCTAAGTAAAATTTGTAGTGTCCTTTGTTTTACCTCAGTACAAATATGAACAAATTTTGGTCTTTTATTTCCTTTTGTGACCCATGATACTTCAGGGACATCATCTTGCTCTATTTCCAAGGTCACATTAGGTTTAGGGTTATTAGGGCATACCCTATCTTCTTCTCCTATTAGGCCTCCTGGCATTTTAGCCATAATCTCAACATGGTTAGTGACCATCTTCTTGATCCTCTATGGATAGGGGATATCCATGTAAAATTCTAAAAATTGGGGATCTATTCTCTTCAATTCTCTCTCCACCCTCAAAAAACCATCTAGTTTTGCTAGCTTGTTAGCTACCTCACCCTCTGCAACTATGTTTAGAATGACATATTCATGGGGCAATTCCTTGGTGCTAGGCAGGATATAATTTCTCATCTCCTTGAGAGTGATTCTCATCCAATTATTAGGATCATACATCCTATAAGGGCTAGTTGACAAATTGTAGTGGTGAAGGAAAGTATGGATCTAGTCAACGACCTCTTTCCCAATTGTAAAATCCCCAATCCTAAAACATCTACACAAGAAAGTTCCCTTATGCACTTTGGGTCCTAGATACTCCCTATTAACCATAAATAATTTCCAAATGAATCCAATTATACTTAATCTAGGAGGGATAAATTTTGGTACTATGTGGGGTGGTTGAGGACAACCATAGACTCTCATTAAAGAAAAGGTTAGAAGTAAAAAGATGCTCCCTAGTTATGATCTAGTCTTTTCCCTTTAGGAAACAGGGCTAGTCTCAAAATGCCTTTTAAAATATTGAGTGTCCTAAAGTATCCTGGATCTAACATCTTCATGATTATAGAACTAAAATTATTGAAAAATGAGATAGAATTAGAAAAATGATAATTACTATCCTATACCTGTGTCCATGGCTGAACTAGTAGAACTCCATTTGCATTAGAAGTGTGATCAATGAAATTAGAGCTTATATATCCTACATTCTTGTAGAGGATCTTTTAGCTCCCCACTCAAAGCCTAGGAAATATTTTCTTTCATTACCTCTAGAATGTAATTAACATAATCATACTCCCTAGCATGGTAGGAGTCTTGTACATCTTTGGAAGTTATGAATTTAGCTCCATAAACCATATCAGTCCAATCCTTGCCAACCACCTTGTGGGCACCATAAACTATTTTCACAAATAATTTTAAAACTTTTCTAGTGGCATCATTTTTTCTGCCTTCTTAGGGTAATCACCCACTTCTTTTAAATCTATGGGAATATGCTATAGCATAGATTTCCCATTATAAGCCTTGGTATTTGCCTCAAATTTTCTCTACAAATCCTTTAAATCTATAGGCTAGCCCATAGCTCCATCTAGTCCAAAAGTCTCAATAAATGATTCTTGTTCAAGAGTGCAGAGGATGGTTCCATCTTTCCTATGAAAGAATTTAGTAGCTAGTTTGTAACAATGAAAAAGACTTTTCATCAAATATACATCTATAAAGACTTATAGAAATATCAACTTGGCCAGATTCTTCTTCCATGGGTTACATAAGAATTTTCTTCTCCCAATTATAATAATTTTTTTTGAAATCTCCAAACCAGTAACACTAGGGAATTCAACATCTTTATAGAGAGCATATGGATGAATGAAGGCTTGATCATCTACAACATTGGCATTAGAAGAACTAGGGAAAAGTTTCACCCATTCTATAGCAAACCTATTTGGTTTCTTCTATCTTGTTTTCCCACCCTTAGAGGTTGAAAGCTTTGTAGCTCCCATGTCTGATGCTTGAATTTCTTCCACTTCTTTGTTAGACACCTTAACACTATGCTACTAAACAAGGTATGGAAACTTGGAATCTATTCTCAAAGCTCTAAAAATAACAATCTATATTGCACTGAAAAATCTAAAACTACTGAAATTCCCTCTCTCTCTCTGTAAATGGAAATCTATAATTGTAATGTAGGAAAATATTTACATCTTAATATATGTAAATAAATGTTCACTTCACATTTATTTTAACATACTTGAAACATAATATCAACTTTTTCTATCAACTCAAGGGAACGTTGCCATTACTATCCAACCATGCATCTTTTGTATCGTGCTTAAATTTCATTGGTTGAGAAGTTCATTATTGCTTCCAGCTTAGAAAAGTGGCTTAACACTTTATTATTAAAATAGGGTCTATGATGCTACAATCATGACTAATGAAAAGACCTCGCATATGATCTTACCACTAAGGAAACAATCTCTTGATGTTATGAAACCCTTTGAAAAACCCTTGTCGACTAGTCAAAAACCATGACAAAACCCTAATAACAATCTTATGATTCCTTTGTTGTTGTGGCATCAACACTGACATTTTATTTCTATATGATCTTATGATATATAGCTTTGTAGCATCTTATCTTAACCTTTTTCACCATATGATCTTATGATCATGGTCATCTCCGTTATATCATAACATCTCCAGTTATCTTTGAAACCTCTATGATACTCCAATAAACTATTAACTCTTTCTACCATAGCATTGTGAGCTTTGCAATTTTCATTTGCAATCTTATGATTGTGGCTTACTCATAGCATTAGAAAACATCATTTATCACCTTTAGATCTCACAATGAACTATATGTCATAAGATTAGAGATCTCCAAATGCTAACAAAAAACTCATTATAAAATATCTTCTAGTCCCACTATTCCAACTAAGCATACATCTGGTATTCGTACCACAGTCTAGCCAATTAGAAAATGGATACCTGTTTGATAGTGCATCATTACCTTTACTTGTCTTCAATCTCCTTATGATCTTACGATCATAAGTGTCCCATAACATCACAACAACCAAGTATTTCCTTTATGATCTTAAGATGTCTACTACTTCATAACATTGTAACACCTCTTTTTATTGTTCACGATGCTAGGATGACCTACCTTGTCATAATTTCATAGAGGCCAAAATGCAAACTATTCAAACTATGATACAATAATACAAACAAAGAAAATTGTATGATTGAAAAGATAAACTTTATCATCCATGATACCATGAAAAACATTTATCTTAATATTAGGATATTGGAAACTCCTCCTTATGATACTACGCTATCCTTTTAATCATAACATTGTAGAAGATGATGTAAAACAAAAAATGAAATCCCACTCAATTATAAAACCTAGGGTAGGGACTTAAACTCAAATTTCATGAAGATTTTTGCAATGTGGGATAAAATTAAAACCCTAGGGCACTAAACTTTACACTTGGGACAATAATAAAAATTAATGGATCAGAGAAATATTGCTAGGGTTTCCTCTACAAATGAAAATAAAGAAGAAAACCCTAACAATTACAACCTCAATCTAGTATTTTTACCATAAATTATGAAAATCAAGCTTAGTGAAAATAGGAGCTATTACTAGTCTAGGGTAAATTCTTTGGATTAAGTTTGACCTAATAGTCATTCATAAATCCTTTAACTAGGTGACATTCCAAGTGAATGGTCTAAAGTTCTCTAACAAGGCTCACTCCTAACAAGGTGATTGAAATCCTCTAACTAGGTCACATTCAAAAATATATATTGTAACCTTTAATAGGGTTAGCCTTTCATAGGGTATCGCTTTAGAAGAGTGAGAATGAGTAGCATGTTATTGATAGTTTTTCCCAAATTGGGTTTCCATGTAAAATCCTTGTGTCAAATGTGTTGTTGAATCTATTATGTTTCATGCTTACATTTTTGTAAGGTTGATTTGATAGTAACCTACAAAGTTTAAAGTGATTGTATGATCTAATGGATGCATGCATGAGTATTTTTATGGATACGGGTTCACTAAGCTATGAAAAGTTTTATTTGTACATCTAGACCTTGGGTAACTAATTCACCCCCCTCTTAATTATTCTAAAGAATTTCAACAATTGGTATCAGAGCCATCTACTTAAGAGGACTAGTTTGAAGGTAGTAGAAGAAAAAGATGAAGATGTCAAAAAGAGAGGTCGTGATGAAGTTGCACCTAGGAGGTCTTGGAGACCATGCACAATCTACCATCATTACTAAGCATGTTAAGATCTAAAAAAGAGGAAATAACATAATCAAATAATGTTGGAGATTGCTTCTGCCTTAAGTAATACTGAGGTCAATGACATTAAAGGTTGTGATAGTGCCAAGAAGATGTGGGATGCTCTTCACACCATCTATGGAGGTGATACAAACATTTTGAGAGCCAAATTTGAAAGTCTTAGAGGTAAGTTCGATGATATGAGAATGCAATAAGATGAGAATGTTGCTTAATATTTCTCTAGGATAAAAGATGTGTTAGAGTAAAGGTTAATTACTTTTATCTACACTTAAGATTTCACTATTGCAGATCACTACTCAGTCACTATTAAAGCTTGACTTTTGTCACTTCATGTGGATGACATTTAAAGTGAGTCATGTAGGTGATATTTAATTAAAGTTTCCTTTTATTAAATATCACATTATCACTTTAGGGTTAGGTCAACTTTAGGGTTTTCTAAAGTGGTAACTTGCTTAGTAAGTCACCTTCTGTAGATTTTTTGATTTCCTTTATAAGGAGCTCACTCCTTGTATATTGTAACACTCAATATTCATTTTTTTTTTCTCTTTTAATTCATTTTCATCTTGAGAGACACTCTTCTCTTCTTTTCTTTATTCTTCCATGTAACAAGCCTTTTTCTTGTAGGTGATCATTATGGCTTCTGTGAAGTTGGGTTTTGCATATATTTTGCACACCAACTTCTATAAGATGTTGTTAATGTTATTAGAGGATCTACTGGTAAGATTGATGTTGAAACTATATTAAGAAAGTTTTTGAGAACATTGTTTCCCATCGATGCTATTAGAGTTTTTTCAATACAAGAACTAAGATGTATACCAGGTCCTAATCTAACTCTTGAAGGTTTGGTAGGTAGGCTAATTTCTTTTGAGCTATCCAATTTTGACAACAGATATCAAATTATTTTGACTACCACTATCAATAATGAAATGCAAATATTTTCCTCCTACCCATATTTGTGAATAGAATAATCTCTCTTAATCATCATGAGAAAATAAATTTGTAGTGGCCACTATGACATATAGGTAACCTCAATGATTAGTTCATCATCCTTTTTTTTTCCAAATTCTATCACCTCAAGTTCAATAGATTCTTCATGGGTTTAGAGTTCACATCACTCCAACTTGATGCCAAACTTACTTCAGTAGTACTTGATTCTTTTTCATCCATTGAGGACTTTTTGATGAAGATCAAGCAACAAAGATCATTGTTATAGGGTTGTGGCAAGACAAAGACAAATAAAGAATACATTTTCTTGATACTATCAAAGCTCTAGAGAAACTTTCAAATTTTCTCCTCTACTTTTCACTCCATTATGGATGCATTGGGTACTAATTTCATCATGCCAACATTTGAGGAATTCTATGATTAATTAACTAGAGAACAAGCCAATATTTCCTAGATGGATTCTCTACTAGGATAAAAAACCATGACATTGGTTGTACAATCATCTACTATGAAGAAAAAGCAGACATTAAAGCCCAAGAGAGATTTAGTTGGTCATGAGTGTCCCTCCAAGCCATCTACATAATCTCCTTCCAAACGATAATCCAACCCTAGGAAGGGTAATTCTTCTAAGTCTGGTGAGTCTTCCTCCAAGACTATGAAGTCCACAGGTAATCCTTATAGCTTTTGTGGAAATGAAGGACATCTAGTTTTCAGGTGTTGAAAATGGTTAGAGGCTTTAGAGGAAGCCATATAGTAGCATCACATCTCCTCTCCTTAGCCATCTTACTCATCTATAGGGAAAGGTCATGCTCTTCATGCATGAGCCATGTCTTTAGGATTATCTTGGATCATTGATTCTAGCTCTAGTAAGATAGTTGAGTTCTCACCACATGATGTGGTTATTCAAGATCTCCTTGATCCTTCTTTAGTTATTAAGATTGGTAGTGTGGATTCCTAGTCTCACTTATACCAATTTGATGGCTTTGAGAGTTCAGAAAGTGTGGGTTCTTCTCTTGTTGCACATGTAGACTTTGTGAGCAAGCTTTCACATGATAATTTTGGGCATGTCAACTACAACTATTTACAATAGATGAGTACATAGACACTTGTTTCTAGGCTACCACAAATCTCTAGCATAGATGGTGTTTGTCATGGATGTGTTCTCAAAAAACATCATTGAGATCCCTTTCCTTTAGGAATAGCCACTCATACTAAGGCACCCTTGAAGTTGGTCCACAATGACCATATGTCCTTTCCTACTCCTTTTTTAGGGGCCCAATATGTGCTCACATTCATTTATGACTTCTACAAACATACATGGGTTTACTTTCTTAAGGATAAATATGATGTATTTAATTCCTTCCAAATCTTTAAGACTTTTTTGGAGAAGCAATCTAGTTTTTCTCTTAGATGGTTAAGCACATAGAATAGGGGGGACTATAAGAATCAGGCATTCAAAGATTTTTTAAATAAGCATAGTTTACTACATCATCTTTTAGTTCCACTCATCCCTTAATAGAATGGTATTAGCAAGAGAAAGAACAAAACCTTATGGGAGATGGAAAATTGCATGATTCAGTCACGTGATATGCCATCTTCATTTTGGGCTGAAGTAGTAAATTGTGTCTGCTAGATTTAGAATTAGATGCCCCATAAGGCACTACAACATATGAGTTCTAAGGAGGCTTGGTCTCATGCCAAGCCCAATGTCTCCACATTTTAAGTTTTTGATATTAAGGCATGGGCTTTTATTCTTGATGCTTAGAGGAAATCTATGGAGAAGAAGAGTTGACCACTCATCTTTATTGGCTATTGTGAGGATGTGAAGGTATATAGGTTGTTTGATCTTGAGTCCAGAGAGGTCATTTTTCATCAAGATGTCTAGTTTGAAGAATACTTTCCTCCTCTAGATTCTTCCTCTTTGAATTCCTCCTCAATGTCCACTTCTTCCTCTTCATCTCTTGAGGATTTTCCATATTCTGATGATTATGTAGATGATGATCCACCACATCCACCTCCTCCATCACCACCATTTTCTCCACCTTTTCCTAGGTGTGCCTATGTTATAGTTGACTCAACTGGTCCTTTGGTTGGAGACCTTACTAATACCCATTGTACTCATGGTTAGACATTCAACTGTAGTCTTCTAATTCATGATATTTCTATAGATCCACAAAGATTTTTAGAGGCAATCAGACATCTAGAGTGGGATTTGGCTATGGATGAGGATTCTTCTTCTTTGATGAAGAATCCAACTTGGGATCTTTGCATTCTTCTAAAAGGAAGAAAGTTGGTTTGATGCAAGTGGTTGTACTATACCATGCATACTACAAATGGCTCTATTGATAAGTACAAATCACATCTTTTTTTGAAGGGATTCTCATAGGTTGATGGTATTGATTACTTTGAGACTTTTACACCCCTATAGCCAACATTAATTCTATTCAATTTATCCTTTCCCTAGAAACTTCATAGGGATAGCCAATCTTTCATATGAATGTGAAGGGTGCATTCTTGCATGGTGCTCTTCAAGAGGAGATCTATATGGAGTAGCCTCAGGGCTTTGTACATGACTCTTCATTAGTTTATAGACTTCGACATTCACTGTATGGTCTTAAAAAAACCCCTTGAGCTTGGTATGAGAAGATGGACTTGTTACTGCTTTCTACAAACTTCACACACTATCATTCTAATCATACAGTGTACATTCAATGTTAGAGGGATGATATTGTGATACTTTTTCTCTATGTTTATGATCTCATCCTTATTGGTAGCTCATCTTCCAGTGATGGAGCAATTCAAGATGACGGATCTTATACTTTTGTACTATTTTTTGGGCCTATAGGTTACTTAGACTTTTGATGGTTTTTCCTTGTATTAGTAGAAGTATGATCTTGATATGCTATGATGCTTCAACATGCTTAATTGCAAGCCTAAACCTACACCATTTTAGTTAGGTGTTTTCCTGTCTACCACTTCTCCTATGGCTTCATTGGATCCTACTTTATACTGATAGTTGGTTGGAAATTTGTTGTACATAACTTACACTCGTCCTAATCTCTTCTTTGCAGTTCATCTTGTTTCTTAGTTTTCCCATGACCCTCATAAGAGCTATTGGCAAGCTACCAAACATATCTTTAGGTACATTTAGGGCACTACTCATTTTGGCATTCACTAAACTATAGGATACCCACACATTGTTGGCTTTACTAACTCAAATTTGGTTGGTGATGCTAATGATAAGAAGTCTACTTCTAGCTTTTTTTTTCTATCTTGGCTCTGGTCCTATCACATGGTCTTTTAAGAAGAATTCTGATATTTCATTATAATCTATAGAGACCAAGTACCGAGCAACAATGTTTGCTAGTCAGGAGATCTTATGGCTTTGACAGTTGATGAATGAGTTTGGGTTTCCTCTTGATAGTCCCATTGTGATTTGGTGTGACAATCAAGGTGCCATACATATTTCTTGTAACCTAGTGGACCATAAATGTACTAAGCATATTGAGATCCACGTGCATTTCATAAACTAGTTGAGTCATGATGGTGTTCTCCTCTTGGAGTATATCCCTACAAAAGTGCAGGTTGCTGACATCTTCACTAAATCTTTTGCATCACAGTGCTATCTTTAGTTACACTACATGCTTGGGGTGTAGGAATTTGTCCTTGGGGGGTCTTAGTGAGGCCTTCCTTCCTTTCATTTTTGTCTTCTTGTTTTCTCATCTCTTTTTTGGAGTAGAGTTTTTCCCATCTAGTTTTCTCTATTTCTCCACTTTATAGAGATTTGGTTGTGATTGGGTACCTAAGCAAGCCTTGTTGCTAGGACCCAAGTTTCCTTTTGCTTTATTGTTTCCTTTCTTCTTTATGCATTGTTACTCAAGGGGGGTTTTAGAGTAAAGGTTAATTACCTTTATCTACTTCTAAGATTTCACTATTGAAAATCACTAATTAGTCACTATTGAAGCTTAACTTTTGTCACTTCATGTGGATGATGTTCAAAGTGAATCATGTGGGTGACACTTAATAAAAGTTTCCTTTTATTAACTATCACATTATTACTTTAGGGTTTTCTAAAGTGGCAACTTTCTTAGCAAGTCACCTTATGTAGATTGTTTGATTTCCTTTATAAGGAGCTCACTCCTTTTATATTGTAACACTCAATATTCATTTTGTTCCTTTCTTGAATATATTTTCATCTTGAGAGCCACTCTTCTCTTCTTTTCTTCATTCTTCCATGTAACAAGTTTTTTTCTTGCATGTGATCATTGTGGCTTTTGTGAAGTTAGGTTTTGCATATATCTTGCATAATGAATTCTACAAGATTTTGTTAATTCTATTAGAGGATCTACTGGTAAGATAGATGATGAAACTATATTAAGAAAAATTTAGAGGACACTACTGTCCATCTATGCTAATAGAGTTTCTACAATACAAGAACTAGGATGTATATTAGGTTCTTATCTAACTCTTGAGGGTTTGGTAGGTAGGCTCACTACTTTTGAGCTATCCAATTTTGACAAAAAATATCAAATTATTTTGACTACCACTATCAACGATAAAATGAAAATATTTTCTTCCTACCCATATTTGTGAATAGAATAATCTCTCTTCACCATCACGAGAAAATAAATTTGTAGTGGCCACTATGGCATATGGGTCAGCCTCAATGCTTAGTTCATCTTCCTTTTATTTTCCAAATTCTATCACGTTGGGTTCAATAGATTCTTCATGGGTTTCCATCATTCATTTTTTATAGTTCTACAATCTTTAGTTTTATAAGAGAGGATTTTACGGACTTTACACCACATACATGATTCTTGCCCTATTTTCTTCATGCCCCATATCTTCTTTGCTGGTGAATTTAGAGATGGCTCCTTAGTTTTTTATTTTCCCATTGGCTTATTGCCTTCACCTTTCCATTTGTTTTTCATTGGATTGTCCATCCTCCCTTTTTGTTTGAGCTTCTCCTCAAATTTTGATGCATATTTAAAAGAACTAGACAATGTTTCCACATTCAAGAAATCTATTTTAGTCTAAATGTATATATGAAAACCACTCATATACTTTAGTATTTGATTTTATTTATGAATATTTCATAACAAGCTTAGCAAAGAGGGCATGATATATGTTGGTGTACTCCTAGATAGATTTGTCTTTCCTTTATCAGAGTAATTGCCATTGCATATATTTATGTTCATAAGTACCTTCAGGGTGATATTCTTATTTTCTATGCTCTACAAATTCTTCCCATGTGGGACTTCCATCAAATAACATAGAAAATTCACGTCCATCTTGAGTTTCCCAAGTTTCTTCTATTGGTAAGTGAACCTTCGATGCCAAATTCACATGATTCTCATCTTTGAGGAGGGCGAAGGTTATCTTTTCAATATCTAAGAAATTATTAACATAAAATTACCTTTCTAATTTGGAAAACCAATCATCAACAACATCTACATCAATTTTCCCTTTGAATGTTTGAATATCAAAGTTTACCTTCACCTTGAATGGGATTTTCCCACCAAATGTTGACTTGCTTGGATTAGCTTGTAACTCTTGTTTTTCAAGCATCCATGAAAATTGATGTATCATTTCTTCACATTGTTTATTTAATGTATCTTCCACTAGTGTTTTGAAGGATTCATCCATCCTCTTAGGTTGTTGATTTTCCATTTGCAACCATGTGTGTCTTAAAGGAAGATAATATGAGAGATCTCTCATGAACAATCTCAACCTTTGATAAGATGAGCATGTATGATGACACATACAAGAGTGAATAAGCTCTGATATCACTAATCTGAATTAAGAATTCAGATTACAATACCTAGTGTAGAACCTATAGTATTGTGATTTAATTGAAAAAAATTAAAATGCAACAATAGATTTTTTCAAGCCAAAAAGTGATCCATTCCATTTGAAAATAGAGTTTATACAATTTTGATTGATCCCAAGGGTCACCACTATCCCTTGGAAATGAAAATGATGATTCCAAGAGCTAATTAATTACAAAATAAGTCTAAAAACTCTAAAAAATACAAAAATCTATATTAAAAATCACATATACTCATAGAAGTCATAACTTTCTACTCGTAACTCACAATCACAAACCTTCAAAATTTATAGAAATATCTTCAAAATCTTTACATTTAGTGGTGAAAGGTTTAAGCATAGATACATTTCCAAAGCCTAGAAATGCCCTATAGGCCTCCAAAAGATGCAAAATACTAGAACATAGAAAATAATGAAAAATAAATTTTGGTATTTTCCCACTTTTTCTTGTGCCAAGATCCTTTAATCTTCTTGAATTGTGTTCTAATCATTCATACTGATCTTGGTGGTCCTATGCAAGTAAAAAGTTATTATGGTGATAGATATTTGATTCTATTTATTGATGATAACTCAAGAATGATGTCTATGATGTTTCTGAAAGAGAAATTTGATGCTTTCCAAATGTTCAAATGATATAAGGAAAGAGTTGAGAAAGAAATATGTAAGTCATTGAAGTGCTTAAGATCTGATAGAGGAGGTGAATTCATGTTTGATGAACTTACTATCTTTTGTAATGAGAATAGAATTAAAAGACAACTCTCTGCATTGAGGAATACATAATAGAATTACATAGCTGATAGAAGGAGAAGATCAATAGTAGATTGTATTAGAACATTACTAATTGAGAAGAAGGTTTCAAAAATATTTTTGAGGAAGGTGATTAGAACTACTATTTACACCAAGTATAGCTGAAGAAAGATACAAATAAAACACCTTATAAAATTTAGTATGCACATATAGCTAATCTTAGGTACTTTAAAACATTTGGAAGTAGGTGCTATATTTTGAAAGATGCTAGGAATAGAAAGTTTAATTCTAAAAGTCATAAAGGTATATTCCTAGGTTACTCCACAATACATAAAGCTTATAAATGTTTGAACAAAGGTTATTAACAAAATGATTGAAAGTGAAAATGTAAGAAGTGATGATTTTGCAGATAAGAACGATGGTTAAAGAAATAAAGAACTAGAAGACTAAAGATTTGTATATGAATAGGAAGGTGAAATAGGTACGCTAAGTGAGACAAATAATTAGAGACAAGAATTTTGGAATCATGACAAGAACTAATTAAGTTGAGATAAAATAAATGTCTAATTTCTAAATTTGAGCCTAGAACAATGAAATATGCACTAGAAAATGAAGATTAGATTAATGGAATAAATGAAGAGGTTGATTAAATTGAGATGAAAAAATACTTGGTCATTGGTAATAAAACCAAAGGATAATAATGTTATTGTCACAAAGTGGATTTTCATAAACAAGCTAAATGAAAATGGGGAAGTGACAAGGAACGAAGAAAGATTGATTTGTAAAGGATATGCTCAGAAAGAAGGAATTGGCTATGGTGAAACTTTTTCTCTTGTTGCTAGATTAGAAGGTGTAAGAATTTCACTTGTATATGTTGATTACAAAGGATTCAAGGTTTATAAAATGGATGTGAAGTCTAAATTATTTTAATGGAAATATGGAGGAGGAAGTATACATTGAGCAACCTGAAGGATTTGTGGATCAGAAATAGAGACACATGGTATGAAAACTACATAAGGATTTATAAGAAGTGAAGAAGGAAGCTTGAGCATGGTATGAAAGAATAAAATCATATTTTAGGACAATTATTTTTTTAAGAACTAGTGAGAACAATAATCTGTACTTGAGAAGTGAATTTGATGATAAGATCTTGATAGCTAAAATATTTTTCAATGATATCATACTTGGAGGACATGAACTAATGTACAAAATATTTTCTAATGAACTAAGGAAGGAATTTGAGATATATTTGTTTGGAGAGATAAAATTATTTATTAGATTACAAGCTCAACAACTTAAAGATGGGATATATATAATATAGTCCAAATATATCAAGGAGATTCTCAAGAGCTTTGACATGGAAGAATCAAGACTAGTTGGTAATCTGATGATTATAGGATGTAAATTATCAAAGGAAGATGAATCCACCAAGGTGAATGAAGCACTTTATAGGTTGAAATTAGTCATAAGCTATACCAAACCTAATATTGCTCATGTTATGAGTATTATTGCAATATTTTCTTCTAATCTTAAGGAAAAAATATGACTATTGTGAAAAGAATATTTTGATATCTAAAAGGAACTAAGCATAATGGTTTATGGTACAATAAAGATGGAAATTTTGAGCTAAGAGTCTATATCGATGTTGATTGGGAAGGTAGTGTATTAAAAAAATTGCAAGTGGAGGAGCTTTCTTTTTAGGAGAAAGATTGGTGACATGGATAAGCAAGAAGAAAAGTTACATTTCATAATCTTCTACTGAAGAAAAATATGTAGCATCTACAATCAATTATGCTGACATTGTGTGGGTAAAAAAATTACTAGGAGTTATACAAGAGCAAGTGATAGGTATTGTAAGAATCTGTTGTGACAACATAAGTACTATACACTTTTCAAAGAATTTGGTTATGCATACAAAAATAAACCACATATCTATTAAGTATCAATATTTGAGAGATCATGTTTAGGAGAAAGAAGTGATGCTAGAGTACATGAAGTCAAATCAATAAATTATTGATATATTTACAAAGCCATTACCTAAGGATACCTTTGAATATCTAAGAGGTAAGCTATGGGTCATTCCCCTATCAAATATTCAATAGAGAAAGATGCATGTTACATCAACTCATGCTTTATTAGGATATCTATATGTGAGTTTATGTAGTAGTTCATTTTTATTAGAAAATTAAAGTTGTGAATATGATAAAAATGATATGAGAAATAGAATTAATTAGTATATGCAAGGTACAAGGTAAAACTAAATGGAAAATGAGTTTGTAATAAGGTTTTATGGTGCCTTTGGCATTATTATTAAATGGGGAGTATATTGGATGAGGACTGCATCACTTGAAATAAATATATAGTTACTAAGGGGAGATTCAATAATGGTTTTTGTCAAAAAGATGTGAATATTGAAATAAAAAGGGGGAGAATATGAAGCATTAGGGGGAGTGAGTTACATGATGATAAGTGAAAGGATGATAATATATAGAGATAAATGTGATGAGTAGAGAAAGGAAGAAATATTGTATGAAGTAGATGAAGCAAGAAAGGAGATTATCCTAATGGAAATAATATGATGATGAGATGAAAATGAGAAGTGTCGTCACAATGAAGTTTGGTATTGGATGGTATATTTTAGACATGTGTGTTGGAAATATATGATAGGCTAAGTTACTAAGAGGAGAGGGTTGAATTGGTAACCAATAAATCTTAATCTTTATTTACCAATTAATCCTTCATGTGAATTTTGATCTAATTCCATGCATAAGAAATTGAAAGCATTAAAACATTCATAACACTTTGACACACAATATGGTGACCCATAAACCTTCCAAATAGAAGGTAAAACTAGGGTGGGGATGATACCCATAAGCTTTAGTATTGTAGTATAAAGTTGGCCTATTAAGGCTTACAATGATCACTTTTGATGATCTACCCTATTAGGAGCAATAAAGACTGCTAGGTCTACCTTGCAAAAGGATTTACAAACATATAATGAAGTATGCACTTGTTAAAGAGATTTACAAAAGACTGTTAAGTCTACCTTGTGAAAGGATTTAATTGATCCACTTGTTAGGATGAAATAACGACCAATCTCTAATCTACAACTTGATTTATTCAATAAGATTCGTTTGAGTGTAATGATCACCTTCTTGTGATAGATAAATCTTTGCTGCTCCTTATATTATTGTAGCCTTTTACTTCACACTTCTACTCTTCAAATTCACATTATAATTCAGTCATATATATTTGGATGTGATATAATACATTAGATATATATCAATCCAAATTATAATTCAACAAAGTTAGCTACAATACAAGTTTACACAAAATACACAAAGTTGGCCTAACTGCAAGAACTCGAGTTCTAAAGACTAACTTGGTGAGGTTCTAATACTTGACATACACTGTCAATGCTTGACATCATCATGCACTCAGTATACATAGAATCTCGGTCCATACTTATCACTTCCAAGTAGGCTAAACTTGGTCTACACTTGGTGACTCAGTGAATACTGCAAACTCGACATATAAACTGAATCACTTGGTTCACACTACATAGCTTGGGCAATGCTATCACTATGAGCTCAATATAAACTAAATCACTTGATTGACACTGAGTGGCTTGGTCAATACTAGATTCACATCACTATAATTGTGAGCTTGGTAAGCATTAGAAAACTTGGTTTACACTAAAAAACTTAGTAAACCTTATGAAGCTCGATTGACATTGATGATCACCAGCATGGTAGAAACTTCTTAGTTCAAACTTAATGCTATTCCTTGAACTTGGTAGCAACTGTAGAACTTGATAAAGATTGAAATTCTTGGTTAACAGTATTAACTATACAATGAGATAGGTAGATACTTACAATCTGAATAAGTGTGTGTCACTAATAAAAACCTTGACTGCAATGTCAACAATCTCCTCCTTTGGCATTAGTGGAAAAAACACTTATCAATCAAAATTGAATTCTCAAAAATTCAAAAAAATCTTTATTCTCCATTCTTTGTCTTTAACTCGATAAAGTATTCTATTTTTGAGATGTTTTAAAATTGCTTTTGTAAGATATATTTCTTTGAACATATGTACATATATATACTATTATAATACTCCCCCATACATATATATACAATATAATTTATATCTTCTCACATCTTCTCCCCTTTATGCATCACATCTTCTCATCTTCTCCCCCTTTGTACAGTATGCTTTATATTCTATATACATTTACATCTTCTCATCTTTACATATGATATATACATTTTCTACCCCTTTTTGATATTAATTACAAAGGTGTATATTATACTATAATACCAAAATGTGACAATAAATCATAATGTACCTTTAGAATTAGTGCCATTGTCTTGTCCCAATTTTCTTGCAACACCTTGCATAGATGCAATGCAATCTGAACTTTTACTCAAAGTTGTATCATATGATCAGTAAAAAAGAAGTTGTTGTCATGGATGTACATTTTAGCATGTGCAATATGTTTCTACAATGCATCCATGTTTGGGAGATTCATACCCTATATATCTACAAGTGTAGCTCTTATCTTGGCTTCTTCTCTTAGCAATTTTGCCTGCATATCAGTTAGAAATCTGATCTTTGTATAGTGGGCATAGTTATAACTTGGGTCAAGTTGCAACTAATGGGCACTTGCCTTTTAATCTTAGAAATTTTATCTTTAATTTCTTTGGTGGAATTAGAAGTATCACAAACTTTACCAAATAAAGAAGTTACATTGATGCAAGAGGTTTTCAAAGAGCCTAGAATAGTAGACAAGTCTACTTGATGAATTTCAATCTTTTGTGCAATTAGATCCAAAACTTTATTCTCAAATTTTTTCTCCACTCTTTGCAACAATTTCTACCACCCATTCAAATCTTCATTGAATTTCTAGACTACTTTTGCCAACTAAACCAAAATTGGTTGAGAAGTATCAACCTCTGTGTTGAGGGCCTCTGCAAGAATATTCTTAGCATCTTCAGGCACTTGAAATTATTTATTCCTTTCATCTCTAAGCCTTTTCTTCTTAGCTTTCTTCTAAAGAAGTTCTCCTATTATGTGCATTTGATCACAATTAAGATTGGAAATATCCCAATTCAGGATAACTATCTCCTCATTAAGATCAATTTCTTCTTCCTTTTCTTTTCCTTTACTCAAAACTTTTGTACTCAGTTGAGGCTTGGTCTCAACTATCCTTTTACTTATTATTTGCATGCAAGGAATGGAAACAATAGTAGAAATAGTAGGAATGGAAAAAGAAGTAGATACTATACTTATTGATTAAATACCTTGTGTGATCAAAATTGATGGAGAAGGAAGTACTGTCTGCTCAGTAGATGAAGTGCTTTTCACTTCTATCAATGGAATACTGAGTTGAATAGGTGCAAATATTGATTGAGTTTTTTAACTTGTAATGTTTGACACAACCAATTTTGCAATAGCTTTCTCAGAGCTTGATGTCTGCAATGCTTCACTCAAAGAATGAGGAAGTGAGGCTCTAATCGCTGCTGCAATCTTCTTAGGGTTGGTCTCCACAATGTTCCAAACCTCAAGTAGATCTTCCTTGGTATCTTCTTTTTCCTATTCCTTATTATCTATATTGTCATTATTTTCTTCCTCTTCATCATTATTTCCTTCTTCTTCCTTGCCATCATCATAACCATTATCATCATCATCCTTGTCACTAACATTAACAACAAAATCACTCTTCTTATGAAGATTAAAAATATTTTTCCATGTATTGGTAACATTCTTCAATACATGCTTAATGTCATTAATCAAAATCAAGCAAGTGTTGAACTTTAGGGTAAGCTTCTCTTCATTTTTCTTGATGGATTCTTTGACCTCTTTATCACTCAATCTTGACATGAGTTTCCTTAGGGTCTACTTATATATATGTCTTTATTAGTTTTCAAAGCATGTTCCCATCTTGACTTGATTTTCTCTATTAAATCACTTAGAATCTATTGAACAAGGTGGTCTAGAGAATATTTCCATTTGCCCATCTTAAACATAACCATGTCTTCAATTTGCTTCTGCTCTTCTATAGTTCTTATCTCATACCTTAGTAATTTGAAATTTTTCATACTAGCTCTAGTGTCAATTTCCTTCAACATTTCTATGAATAAGGATGATGGCCATTCAAAGATTACATCTCCTCATTTCTTCCTGGATGCCCTCCTTGTGAACATTGTAGTAGATGGTTTTGTAGGTTTGGTTATAATAACCTTACCTTTCTTCTTTACTGGGTCTTCTTCTTCTCACTTCTCTCCATATTCTACATCATCTTCCTCAATGTCATCTCCTTTACCTTCAATCAACATAAGAGTGGAGCTAGTTTTTAATTTTGCAATTCTCTTCTTCCTTTTGTTGATTGCCTAAGGGAGTTTTATTTGTATTTTTATTCTTTCTTTTGCTTCATCATAAGTGTCAAAGTATGAAACTTTTGGGTCAATAGGCTCATTTAATATTGCTTTGATAATGTCCTTAGTTTCATCAATATTAACCTCATATCCTAGATGCTTGACCCATACAATTCTCGGTCTTATTGCTTGTATATACACTTTATCAAAATCAACCATGAAAAAAATATAATCTTTATAGTCATCAACAATTTTCTTAGGGATTTTGAATCAATTATTCATCTTGTCTTTAAATTCATCAAAATAGTTATCCAATATAATGACATAGTTTTCTCCCATTTTAGCTATATACTCATTAATTTGATAAAGAATGGGTACATCTTCCTCCATATGACTGTACCTTTTGATGGGAAGAACTTTTGCACATAGAAAAATAAACAAGTTAAGAGTAAACCAAACTTACAAGAATTGTTCTTTGAAGTTCTTATGCTCTCCATGTTTTTGTTGAACTGAATGAACATCAACTCAGCAAGGTCAAACGACATATTGTTCTTGACCACTTTAAATGTGAGATCTACAACTTCATATGATATGTGGTTGAGTCTTCTCAAGATGTATATTTTATGTGCAATGACATGTCTTACAAACTTCAATTCCATATCCATGACACAACTGATCTTCATTCCCCTTCCATCCCACTCAGCAAGGGTTTTAGTCATTTTAGCCTTTGCAATTATTGGAAGCCCTATCATTTGATGGATCATTTTATTTTTTATCACAATAGGTTTCTCTAACCATAACTAACCATTATGCACATGGCTAAGAATAAATCTCATACACTTAATCTAAAAATCTTGTGGCATGTGTGAAATGTGAGTCAAACTCTTTACTTCTAGCTGTTATTGCTCTGGTTTTAACACACTATTAAAACATAATTCTCTCAAAGATTCATCCATTTCCAGAGTTCCTATGTCTTGAATCGAACATCAAAAATGTGTGTGGATATCATTAATCAATATTACCTTGGATGGAGTTTGAGATCGAGCTCTAGTTGGATCTAGGGTTTCTGCAACTATCAGACTAAGCTTGAAGTCTAGTGCTTTCCATTCCATGCCTCAAACTGATATTTTAGATCCTTTCTTTGATTTTATGCTAGTGGATGCCATCGCTTGGTAGGGTTGTAAAGACATGGAAATCTTTAGCAATAATTCACACTGATCATTCATATGCACTAAAATAGCTTTGCATAGATAGCTCCTAAAAATTCATGGTAATAAATGACTTTGATTTTGCTATTTTTAATCAAATTTTCCCTTTTAATTGCCATAAATTCTTGGTAGAAATTCTTTGCTGATGATAGACCATCTTCCACTTTTCTTGTATTGAATGCTTGATAGGAACCTTCATGACTCAGTTTCTACACAATAACGAGATACTCCCAACTTTTCTTGGTAGGGTCTATGACCCAACCTCACTCAGTAAGGACTAGCATTATCTATGAAACTTGGTGATCCCTTTGCATCTTGAATATTGATATGGATCTTTCCTTCTAGCTTACTAGAATTGACGTGAGATGTTTTCTTCAGAATCCTAGTTCTAGTTCTCCTTATAGGAGATCAAGTAGAAATGCTTGAGTCACCCAATTCTTAAGTGACATGTTCATCATTGCTCAAACTTACATTCTAAGAAGATTTTTGAATACATTACTATTTCATCTACTTTTTGATGTTATTAGCCTTGGCTTTCTTTTCATCTTCAATTCTTGTAGTATTCATACAATTCTTGGCAAGATGACCAAGTTTTGTACAAATAAAACATCTTCTAGTGGTGTCTCTTATCCTTATGTGATGTTTTACACAATTCATTCCAATGTGTCCAAATTATCCATAGTAATGACATTTGCACCAAGTGTTATAGTCCCAACCAAATATGACTTTAACAATCTATTCTATTGGGTTCAATATCTTAGTTTTTCACTGTGAAGGTTTGTGCCCATGCTTAGATTTGTGAGATTTTCCTTCAAATTTAGGTTTCTCTTTGCATTCATTAACTCTATGACCATACTAATTACAATTGTAGCATTTTCCATTGAATTTAGCTTTACCATTGCTCCCACATTTGTTTGATGTATGACCTATCTTACCATAGTGACTGTAGATAGGTCTTTAATTCTTTTGAGCTCCTTGCTTGGATGATTCACCTTCTTCTATATATCCAATTCCTAATTTTCCTTTTTTATTTGTATTGGATTTTTTCATTTATTTGATCTATGTTTTATTGATATTTCATCATCCTCTCATTGGTTTTCCTTTCAATGTTTAGATCATTCTGCAATCTTTCATTCTCTGATCTTAGAGTTATGATTTCTTCATTTGCATTGGTAAGATGATCAATGAAGTCTTCTTACTGAAGGGATAGATGTTGAATTTCATTGTTCTTTCCTTTTGTCTCTTCTTTTGTATTATTTTTCTCTTCCATGACTTCACACAATCTCATTGACTAAATTTCTTGTTCTCTTTTTAGCTTTCTTACTTCTTCTTGAAGTGTACCATTCTTTTCCAATAGTTCTTTGATTTCCTCATTAGCTTTATCTGAATTACTTTATGAATGGATGTCTTTAATTATTTCTTCAATGTAGAGTGTTTCATTCATCTAGATTGCAATATATTTTCTTATTTTCAAGGATCGAGAGAGTTGCTCTTTACTTTCTTAAGTTGCCTAATAGCCAATTCTAAATCCAAGTTTTTATTGTTAATAGCATTATCAAGTCTGAACACCTCCATAGCCTCTTGATGTTTTCTCAAGTTGTTAAACTTTTCTTTGAGAATCACAAAGATTTGATACCAAATTTTGGAAATATATATATGATAGGCTAAATTATTGAGAGGGGAGGGGTGAATTATTAACCAATAAAAATTAATCTTTATTTACCAATTAATCCTTCATGTGAATTTTGATCTAATTCCATGCATAAGAAACTAAAAGCATTAAAAAATTCATAATACTTTGACACACCTTAGGGTGACCTAGAAACCTTCCAAATAGAAAGTAAAACTAGGGTGGGGATGATACCCACAAGCTTTAGTATTGTAGTATAAAGTTGGCCTATTAAGGCTTGTAATGATCACTTCTAATGAACTTTGTTAGGAGCAATAAAGACTGCTAGGTTGACCTTGGAAAAGGATTTATAAACATACAATGAAGTATGCACTCGATAAAGAGATTTACAAAAGTTTGTTAAGTCTACCTTGTGAAAGGATTTAACTAATCCACCTATTAGGATGAAACAATGGCTAATCTCTAATCTACAACTTAGTTTATTAGATTCCTTTGAGTGTAATGATCACCTTCCTATGACAGATAAATCTTTATTGCTCCTTATACTACTATAACCTTTTACTTCACACTTATGCTCTTCAAATTCATATTATACATCAGTCATATATATTTGGATGTGATAGAATACATTACATATATACGAATCCAAATACTAATTCAATAAAGTATACTACAATACAAGTTTACACAAAATACACAAATTCAACCCAACTATAGGTACTTAGGTTTTGAAGACTAACTCAGTGAGGTTCTGATACTTGGCATCCATTGTCAATGCTCAACATTGTCATGCACTCAGTAGATATAGAAGCTTAGTCCAAACTGATTACTTCCAATTAGTTTGAATTCAGTCTCCACTTGGTGACTCAGTGAATACTAAAAAAATTGACATATAAACTAAATCACTTGATTCACACTACATAGCATGGTACTATAATGCTATCACTATGAGCTCAGTATAAAATGAATCACTCAGTTGACACTAAATGGCTTAGTCAACACTAGATTCACATCACTATAACTGTGAACTTGATAAGCACTACACAACTTGATAAACCTTATGAAGCTCAGTTTACACTGACGATCACCAACATGGTAGTAATTGCTCGACACAAATTGAATACTACTCCTTGAACTTAGTAGCAACTATAGAACTTAGTAAAGCCTAAAATTCTTGGTTAACATTGTTAATTATACAATAAGCTTAGTAGATACTTACAATCTAAAAAAGTATGTGTCACTAATAACAAACATGACTGCAATGTCAATGACATGTTGAAATCAATGACAAAGGGAGAGATTGTTAGAAAAATTGATGTTGATGAAGAAAAAAATTAGATAACTCAGTTATGAATTATATGTAGAAGAGTTAGATCAGTTTTTGTATTGTCATTGATGTCAAGCTAATTGAAATGCTGATTCATGTAAAGTTGTAAATCATCTGAAGAATGTGGTGTTAAATAGAGAAATGGATTGTACATCAAGAAGATGAATGGATGTTATAATGTTAAGTATGTGAAGTCTATGGAAACATAATATTATTTTTCATGATTTGATGAAGAATTAAGATGATGTATAAGTAAGTTATTTTGCTTGGTTAGAAAGGAATATAGTAAAAATGTGAAGAGTTATGAAATCAGTGAGTTACACCAAGCTAGAAATGGTGGTTAGTAAAAGAAGGAGGAAGAAGATTAAGTATAAAAGATACTGTTAACCAAGAAGAAGATGTTACTAAGTGAGGTTGGTTACCAAGAGAGAATAGTGTAACCAAGTGTAATGTTAACCAAGTGATTGAGGTGCTCAAAAAGAAAGAACATTATTTGGTAAAGAATAAAAGTTAATGAAAGATTGATTAAAGGATGACATCAAGAAATGATTTGGACTATTCTAGAAGATTTTAAGATAAGGAAAAAGCTAGTTAGCAAGATCAATAGACAAAATTGACAAGTCAAGATCAGACGGTGAACATTCAAGAAATGTTTTGTGATACAAGAAAAGCTGAAGTTATTACGTGAAGATACATTTGGAAAGATCCAAAAAAAATTTTACCAAGCACCATATTCAAAGAAACTAAATGGGTAACTAATCGTTTGGATGAGAGGAAATCATGAAAACCATAATGAAGCAAATTAAGTAGAAAAATCTATTTATATAAGGACTAGATAATAAGTTTGAATTTTTTTGGTAAGGTGTTGCTAAAGTTGTTGAATGAATTGAGCATAACAAGAAGATCCAAAGTATGGAGTGAAGTGGATTGATCATGTCAGTGTGAAGACCAATAAGTGAAGGAAAGATATAAGTGAAATAGAGATCTAAATAAGAAAAGATATTTGCATACTTATTAGATCATTTTGTTGTGACTTTCTAACCTTTGTAGCAGCAAATCTCTTAACTGAGTGGACTTACCATTTTTATTTGTAAATCATTTTGTAAGGTAACATTCATGAGAATTTTCTAAGTCCTTTAGATAGGTCACTCATTTAAGGGTGATAAGGTTTAGATGATCTTTTGTGTAAATTACTTAACATGGTCATGTATCAAAAATGTGTATGTAGTCTTTGACATCATTGGCTCTTAACTGTGCCCACTTTAAAAGTGTGAATTATTTTGGGTGACTAGTCCCACATGGTTTTTACATTTACTAGGTTTCCATATTAGAAATATTGGTGTCAAAGAGTGAATAAATTTTTTGCAAGTTATCTCATGTTTATTATATGCACACTATTGCTAGTTGTTGATACTAAGTAGGATTTAGAAATCTAGTTGCAAGCTTAAGGTTGAATGAGTTAATCTATTTACAGAGTAAATTACCATGAAGTTTAAATAGTTAAAACTATGGAAAATTATTTAAAGGACCTAAGAATAATTGATTCACCCCCACCCCCCTAGTTATCTAACATGTAAGACCTTTTATCCCTCTCTTTAGTTATATAAAAGGTTTATGGATTCACTTATGCTCAAATTTCTGCCTACTCTTGATTTTGTTCCTATTTATGGTCATTCTTTTTCCATCCACAAGATCTCAATGCTCATCGCGAGGCCCAAAATCCTTGGGGTTAGGTTCAAGGTCATCCCTAATCCCTAGATCAAGTACAAGCTCCTCCCTAATCCCCTAGTAAGGGATGAAGTTATCCCTTACCCAAGGCATTTTTCCTTAGATATAGAACCCTTTTTGAGGGTTTCAATTTATCTCCCACTTTTTTGAGTGGGCCCTTTAGAGTTTTTGTTCTAGAATCAATATAAAAATCCCTTCTCTCTTTATTTGTCCATCCAATATGTGTGCAATAAATTCTTTATCATCCATATACATCATCCACTCAATAAATATTTCAAGGAGCTTTCAAGAGATCATCCTAAAAGACTCCAAGAGAATATTTACACTCATGGATCTTTGATTTGGTACTAGTGGATCTATTGGGATTTGTGGAGATATATCATCATTTACATATAAAAAATTATACATCTTTGTAGGTAGAGGATCCAAATATCATAGAGATTTGATAACAAAGGTGAATATTTATATATTTGTTTCTATTTACATACCTTATAATTTTAAGGTTGACTCCTCAAATAAGGATTGACCAAGGTATACCCTCCCCCCCCCCCCCCAATTAAAAAATAATATTTTTCTTTATGTGCAGGTGCAAGTTTACAATTTTTTGAGAGTAGCAAACTCTAATCTTGAAATTAGGATTTTGGGTTATAGGGAGAGCTCTAGATCTTTTTTCTTTGAGCTAATCAGGTCAAGGAAAACCTAATACTTAACCTAACTCATACCTATCCAAATACCTTTAGATTCATAGAATCTACAGACACCATTTTCTAGGTCTTGGATCCAAAATAGTTTCTGATTCTAATGGAAGTCTTTTAGATTTGAGTTGACCATCCTTATTGACTTCTACAATGAGTTTTATAATTAATTTTATCATTCCACAATATTTATTTGTATGTTTTAAATTTGATCCTTTAATGTGTCTAGTCATTATATATGTTTCTTTATTAAACTTCTATCTCACTTAGTCAATTTACTTGCACTTAATAAATTCTTAATCAAATAAATTAATAATTTTATAAATAATCAAAATAATATACTATCAAAAGTAGTTCTTAAAGTAAAAGGGTATTATATTTGTATTATAATCCCTTACATCCTCTTTGGATTGTGTCAATCTAGTTTGAGTTTTTTGAGGGGTTATGGTTAAGGGTTGCTATTTCACTTTGCCTAATGTGACATATAAAATAAAGGAGCAATTGACCATTTAATATATCAATACATCAATTAATACTTTTTCC
Source organism: Cupressus sempervirens (assembly GCA_028749045.1). Lineage (NCBI taxonomy): Eukaryota > Viridiplantae > Streptophyta > Pinopsida > Cupressales > Cupressaceae > Cupressus > Cupressus sempervirens. The sequence continues at coordinate 80,724,724 of CM053791.1, read as the reverse complement.
AATTTTTTTATGTTACAAAAACATTAATCCCATATATAGAATGTAATGGCATAAAATGGGACACTACATCATAATGTAATAGAATGCACCTTGCTTACATAGACACAAGTATATGAAGAAAATAAAGATTCCTACACAAGGGAGATAACAATTAGCATGAAGGAAAGTACTAATGAGTGATCTCCTCAATATGGAAGTATATCTATTTTTGTTCCTCCTTTCCCTAAGAGAATAATTTTTAATGTAATGAAAGTAGATTGACTAATGGAGAGGCAAGCAATGTAGAAATATATATGATAACTATACACATGAAATAGAAGGTCTATAACATCAAATAAAGTTATATAAAGTGAAAAAGAGAGAAATTTACTCACCTTGGGGATAAGGATTGGTATCACCTTAGATATGAGAAAATTCTATTAAAGTATGACAAGAATTGGAACTAGACTAGATCTTGACACTTAGGGCCATGAAATTGTAAACCCTAAAAATTTGGAGGTCACATGTCAAGGATAAAACTATAGGGTCAAGGAAAAGATGGAGAGGTAAATTTTAAAAGTCAACATGGACCTCAAAATTTTAATTGGACAGAGAGATTTGACCTAGACCTTTGTTAGGATTAAACCACAGATAGAAATAACAATTACATGCAAATACAACCACTATCAAAAAATAATAGATCACACAAAAAAGAACACAAGACACCAAGATTTAACATGGCTCACCCAATCCCTAGGCTATGTCCACCAAACAACAAGTTTGATATTATTATGATCCAGTGATTACAACCTGATTATAATCTATAATCCCTTACAACTCAATACTACCGCAAGAACCAATTTTGCATCATGACAATAAAACAATCCCCTAACCCTAAAGCCCTTTATACAAGTAATTTTATGCCACCTTAGGGTTACAAAATTTTAGCCATATGTCAGCCACAATGTTGGCGATGGCCCCAAACCCCAAAGAATTTATGAAGTATGTACAATACTTTCAAGATCAAGCTCCACACTAAACAAAAATCTCCCACTTGAGGAATAATGAGGATCCATAGTAAACAAAAATCTCCCACTTGGAGACTAATCTTGTAGCTATGTTGCTGCTCCATGAGGCTCCCACCAGATCAAACCACCCTGGACTTTGTTGTGATTTTACTCATGTTCAATCTAGAAGACCAACCAAAGTTGAAGAGGAGTTTAGCTTCTCCCTTGTTACTACCTTTATAAACATATCTTCTCAATTGTCATCTATATGTATCTTGTTCAGCTTTAACTTTCCATCCTCCAAAACTAACTGAATGAAATGTTACTGTAACTATATGTGTTTGGTCTTTGAATGTAGAGCTATATTATTTGCAAGATGAATGGAACTCTAGCTATCTATAAACAAATAGTTATCCTACTGAGGATGTTCCTATTCTTCCAAGAAGAACTAAAGCCATATCATCTCCTTGGTTGCCTTTGTAGTAGCTACATACTTTGCCTCTATAGTGGATAAAGCATTAATCTTTTGTAACCTATAAATCCATCTCATGGCTACCCCACCAATAGTAAAGACATAACCTATAGTACTTTTCATGGTATCAATATCCCCTACCAAATTTGAGTCAACATAGCCCTATAAATTAGTAGTAGAGCCCCCAAAGTGTAAACACTTATTGGATGTTCCTCTCAAATATTTGAGAATCTATTTGACCACATTGCAATGCTTAATTCCTAGATGACTCATATGCCTGCTAATGACTCACACTGCATGTGCAATATCTATCCTTATACATACCATAGCATACATCAAGCTTCTTATAGATAAATCATAGGGTATCTTGGACATCTTATCCTCCTTTACATGTGTCTTGGGACACATCTCCTTAGTCAACTTCAAATGACTAGGTAAAGGTGTGTTGAAAGATTTAGCATTCTTCATAGAGAAACATTGCAACACCTTCTCAACATAATCAACTTGAGATAGCATCAATTTTCTATTCTTCCTATCTCTACAAATCTTCATACCAAGGATTTTTTTTGCTGCCTCCAAATCCTTCATAAAAAATGCATCTGCTAACTGGTGTTTCAACCTGGTAATATGATCCATGTTAGACCTAGCTACAAGCATATCATCAATATATAAAAATAAAATAATGTATCTTTCATCATCAAACCTATGAAAATAAGCATAATGAACTGAATGACACCTATTGTATCCATGCTCATGCATAAAACTATCAAATATTAGATACCATTACCGAGGTGCTTGCTTCAAGCCATATAAACTTTTCTTCAATTTGCACACTAAGTTCTCCATACCTTTGACCTCAAATCCCTATGGCTGACCCATGTATATCTCTTCATCCAAATCATCATAAAGGAAGGCTATTTTAACATCAAGCTACTCTAAATGCAAATCTTTAGTAGCCACAATACTTAAAATAGTATGGATAGAAGTCATTTTAATAGCAGGAGAAAATATCTCATTAAAATCAATGCCCTTTTTCTATGCAAATCCTTTTAAAAATAACCTAGCTTTAAATATTTTCTCACCTCCATCCTCTCTTTTTAACCTATAAACCAACTTATTTTGGAAAGCTCTTTTACCTGCAGGTAACTTGCATAAATCCCATGTCTTATTCTTCAGTAAAGAGTCCATTTCGTCTTTCATTGCAAACTCCCACTAAATTTTAGGATCCACTTGCACAACTTCATCATAACATTTAGGTTCACCAACATTAGTAAGTAAAATTGAATATAAAATGGGAGAAAATCTTTCCAGAGGTCTAATTTTCCTTGTTGACTATCTAACATTCATTGGTGTGCGTGGTGTTTGTTGTTGCAGTTGTTGCACATCATGAGGAATAACTAGAACATCATCTTTTGGAGTATCATTTAGCACTAAATAATGATCTTCTTTCTTCTCACATTTCTATAATAGATCTTTGTACAACACTTTGTCATTGAATATAACATCCTTGCTTCTTACAATTTTATGATTTTCAAAATCCCAAAGCCTATAACCAAATTCATTAATTCCATATTCAAAAAATACACAATTCTTTGACTTAGCTTCGAGCTTGGTTCTATTTTTAGAATCTATGTGAGCAAAAGCTTCACAACTAAAGGTTTTGAGAAAAGAATAACTCACCTTCTTACCAGTCCATGCTTCCTCTAGAATATGACAACCCAAAGGAGTAGAGGAACTTTTATTAATCAAATATACAATAGTATTGATAGCCTCTACCCACATGTGTAAGGGCAACCAAACATGCAACCTCATGCTCCTTGCATGCTTTATTATAGTCTCGTTCATGCGTTCAGCCACTCCATTTTCCTATGGAGTCCTTGGAATAGTTTTCTATCTATAAATACCATTAGTGGATCAATAATCTTTAAATTTATGATTGATTTAGTCACCACCATTATTAGATCTGAGACATTTAAATTTTTTACCAGTCTCATTTTCAACCAAGCATTTCCATTTTTTAAAAGTTCCAAATACATCAAATTTCTATCTATGAAAATAAACCCATACATTTCTAGTTGCATCATTAATGAATGTAGCATAATAATGAAAGCCACCAAGTGAAGATACTTGAGCTAGTCCCATACATTTGTATGCACAAGTTCTAATTTCTCTTTTTTATTTTCCTTCCCAGTCTTCACAAAACTCACTCTCTTTTATTTTCCATACACACAACTTTCATAAAAATTCATATTAACACATTTTAGACTTGGTAAAAATTTCTTTGAATGAAGTACTTTCATACCTTTCTCACTCATGTACCCAAATCTATTGTGCCAAAATGCTATAGCAGAATCTACAATAGCTATTTGTTCCCCTTGCTCAACTACATCAATTGTTCCTAAACATTCATTTTTATCTAAAACAATTAAAGTAGAAGGAACAATATGACCTGTAAAAAGATATAAGGTGCCTACTTTCACACCTTTATCTACTACAAGGGAACCTTTTCAAAACTTTCAAATTTTATCATTAAAAGTAACTATAAAACCCTCATCACTGAGTTGCCCTACTGAATTTAAATTCCTACTCAACCTTGGAACATGTCTTACCTCATGTAGTAGCCAATAATTTTTATTCTGCAACTTAATCTTAATTTTTCCCTTTCCAACAATCTGACAGGGTTAATTATCTCCCAAATAAACAAGTCCAAAATCCCCTTGGACATAATCAATAAAATAACCTCTATGAGGTGTAGCATGAAATGAAGCACCAAAATCTAAAACCCATGAATCATCAACACTTTCTAAAGATAGAAGCAAAGCATCCTCTTCAAATTTGTTACTTACCACATTTTCTTTCTTGCCTCCATCTAGTTTATGTCCTTCATTTTTCTTTTGATTCCAACAATCTTTATTTCTATGATCTAGTTTCCATAGTACCAGTAGTCATTCAATCCTCTTGATTGAGACCTCTTCCCCTTTGACTTTCCTCTTGATTTCCCTTGATTTCTGGAATTACTTCCTTTTTGAGTTGTTCTGCCTCTACTTTGTGAATTCAAAGCACTTCTTGATGTAGATCCACCTGAGGATTTTCTATGAGTTTCTTCACACAAAACAACACTGATCACATCGTCAAATTTTAGGGTACTAGATCTAAGAACAAAATTACTCATAGTCATTACCAAGCCATTCCAGCTTTCAGGCAAAGAACAAAAAATCAAGAGAGCCCTAATTTCTTCATCAAAATTGATACCTACAAAAGATAACTAACTAGTAATCGTATTAAACTCATTTAAATGATCTACAATAGATCCACCTTCTTCCATTTTCATATTAAATAAATGCTTTATGAGAAATACATTGTTTGATGCGAAGGGCTTTTCATACAATTTTGCTAGGGTTTGCATCAATTCTTCTGCTGTCTTCACTTTTGTAATATTAAATGCCACTAATGGTGCCAAGCATAATTGAATGCTTCCAAGTGCCTTTCTATCTAAAATATGTCATTTGTCATTTGACATAGATCCCTATTTCTTGGTTTTTCCTTCTAATGGCTTTCATAAATCCTTCTAATAAAGATAGTCTTCTATTTGCATCTTCCATAATTGAAAGTTCTTCCCATTAAACCTATCAACCCTTATCTTACCCTCATCTACCATTGCTCTCACTCAATCATGAGGCTCCCACTCAACTATGAGACTTTCCTACAGAGGATAATTGAAAAATAACCTCACTCTGATACAAGTTGTTAGGATCAAACCACATACATAAATAACAATTACATGCAAATATAACTGATATTAGAAAATAATAGATCACATAGAGAAGAACATAAAACACTAAGATTTAATGTGGTTCACCCAATCCCTAGGCCATGTCCACCAAACAACAAGTTTTATATTATTACAATCCAATGATTACAACCTAATTACAATCCATAATCCCTTATAGCTCAATACCACCACAAGAACCAATTTCACATCATGACAATAAAAGAATCCCCTAACCCTACGCCCTTTTATACAAGTAATTTTATGCCACTTTAGGGTTACAAAATGTTGGCCATATTTCAGCACAACGCCAGCCACAACCACTTTAGGGTTATAATATGTCGGCCATATGTTAACCATATGTCGACCACAATGCTAGCCCCGAACCCCAAAGAATTTATGAAGTATGTAAAATACTTTCTTGATCAGTCACCACAATCTAAATTGATCTTATTGGAGCTATTTCTCCTCCTTCTCCTAATGGTCATAAGTTCATCATATTAGCAACATAATATTTTACTAAGTGGGTTGAAGCTATCCCCTTGACTTTGACCATTGAAAAGTAGATTTCAAAGTTTATTTTGAACTACATCATATGTCAGTATGGAGTCCCCTTGGTTATTATTACTAAGCATGGTAGTTCATTTCAAAAAAAATATGTCGACAAGATCTATGAGAAGTACAAAATATACTATGGATACTCTAATATTTACCATCCATAGGGAAATGGCCAAGCAGAAGCATCTAATAAGACCATTGTTAAGATTCTCTAAAAGACTATCAATGATTCTAGTTGAGACTAGCACTTACAACTAAATCTAGCTCTTTCAACCTACCAAACAAGTGTGCATGCTCCCACTAGTGGAACACCATACTCTCTTGTCTATGGAACTGAGGCTATACTTCCCATTGAAGTTGAAATTCCATCATTGAGAATGCCCCTACAAGATGTTATTGATGATGAAAACTACCAAATATCTAGACTCCATGAATTGGGAATTCTTAATGAATGAAGATAAGCCATCTTGATGCATCTGCAAGCTTATCAAAATTAACTCAAACAAAGATACAACAAGAAAGTACGAGGTTGTCATTTTGATATCGGTGATCTAGTCCTGAAGATAAACTACAAACTCAACAACATAGAGAAAAACAAGGCAAATTTGAACCCAACTGGGAAGGACCTTATGTAGTTACTACATCATTTGAGTCCAAAGTATATCATCTTGTGACTTTAGAAGGTGAACCAATACCCATTTCCATTAACAACACGCATCTCTGCAAGTACTACACTTGATTCTATCTAAAAGTCTTAAAAATATATTTTAAAAAAAGATAAAAATGGTAATGAAAAAAGAAAAGAAAAAAGTGAAAAAAGTCATGAAAAAATGGATACCTTGATGAAAACCTGGCAAACAAGTGTCCTGGCATGAAAATTTAAGTCAAGAAAAAAGTTACGTTCATAAATGAAATCTAGCAAACGAGCGCTTTGGCCAAGTACCATGGTGGAAACTAGGCAAATAGGCACCATGTGTAACTACTTGTTACTCCATCTATCAAGATTCCATCTATTTTTTACCCCTTTTGTTATTCCCTGATAATATCCTTCATATTGTGATATATCCCTAGTCCTTGATCATGGCCCACAAATTGGTTAACGTCCATTGTTAGCTTACCTAAAGCATCACTAATCTATACATACTCTATCTTTTGTGTCTTGTCTAGGAGCATACTACCTACATTGTGTAGGTGTTAAAATTAAACTTGGGGGCATATCCCTAAGCATTTTTTTATCCATTGGACTTATCGCATAATGGATTGGAGCTAACACTTGTATATGCTTTTACGATCCTGAAAAAACCCTAAAAATTCAAATATGATCCTAAAAAAATCTTAAAAATTAAAATACAATCTTGAAAAATCCTAAAAATTCAAATATGATCTTGAAAATTTGCCAATAGTGGCATATTGTGATGGTTAAGTTGTTATCCTTGCCATCAAGGTTCAAATCTCATGGGGATGAGGTCTCCCATTTGTGGCCTCACTGGTTCATAGCTCTAGGTCAAAGCATTTACCCCTCTTTAAAAAAAAAAATTGATCTTGAAAAAACTCTAAAAATCATAAAATGTCCTTAACAAATTTTTAAAAAAATCATAAAATATCTTGAAATGATCACTAAAAATCATAAAACATCCTGAAATAATCATTAAAATTTGTAAAATATCCTGAACAAATTTTAAAAAGTTGCAAAATGTCCTGAAAAAATCCCTAAACATCACAAAATGTCTTGAAGTAAACACTAAAAATTGTAAAATGCCTTAAGAAACCAATCACACAAAAATATCAAATATCCTCAAAAACCCTAAAAATCACAAAACCATCAAAAATTTGTAATAAACCTTGTACATAATCACCGTCTTTGTCATAAACACTTGTACTTTCACAGACTAAAACTCAAAGCATTACACTTTCAAGATAATCACAATATTTGAGGAATCTAAATTGACAATCAATCCAACATGTCACTATGAACTTATCAACTAAATCCACATACAAAACTATCACATGATCAACCTATCCAACACTATCTTAAGATTTAAAACACTAAAAAGAAAGTAACAATGGACAAGAATAGTTGTTGGCTGACACTGTTTAATGAGTGATTTCTTTTTTCTTTGATCATGTTCCTATGCCACTCGATGATATAAACTGATCTATGAGAGTGGCTAGGATGGTTCATGGTCATTTTTATTTTCTATCTTTTACAATGTATCTTTGAGAGTCTGGGGCATGTATTTATGCCTTAGGAAGGACAAGGTCATTTTCTCTTTGCATCATGCTTATTTATGCAAAAGGTTTGCATTTGTGCTTTGGCCCTTTATGCCATGATGCGTTGCATTCCATTTTCCATATCAAAATAAAGCTCCATTTAACATATAGTGCATTTACAAAAGCAAAAGTCTTTTCATCATATTGAAATTCCCCATCTCATCTCCTTTATCTTTTGCATCTTCTTCATCCATCACCTTGCTCTCATACTTTGATATGTCACAAAAATTGTTATCCTGCATTCTTGCATATGTCCAAAGTCCAAAAAATCCAAAGCAATAAATCTTGCATAACAAGGCATTTATATTTATTTATCATTCATTCCATATCATTTTACATATCATTTGCATTCATTCCATATTACTTCCATTTCATTAGGCATTCATTCATGAGAAAAACATGTGGCGAACATAAAGATGTCATTTTCTAAGCATAACATGTGATAAACCAACACATGATGTCATCATACAAAAGTCCACATAAAAAAAACATAAATGTATCCATATAAAATATATATAAAATATGCATAAACCATCTCATATAGTCATCATAACATAGTTGCATCTCATAAATGTCTCAAAAAATTATCAGAGTATGTGATCATGGTTTACATCAATACTACCTACCCATAGGCATGAACCATGATAGAGCATAACAAAAAACCAAAAAAGAAAAATAGAGAAGCCCCTCTGTACATGAGCATGTCAGTGTCACTGTGTGCTATCCCTAGCCTTGTGGCCTCTATCTAGCCTTGAGGATGACCCCCCTATTGTTTGTGGTGGCCTTATGGACCCCATCAACCCTGCACTACTCTATGTCCTCTATGTCCAATGTGAGTGAGATATCGATGCATGAAAGCCCTCTACTCTCTACCTTGGTGGCACTCCCCTCTCATATTGATACCTCCAATACTATGTCTCCATATGTTCCCTGGTCATCATTGTAGCCATCTCTCAAAAATTTGAATCTTTGATGACGGTACTAAACTCTTGGGAATCTTGCACTGACCTCTTTGCCCTGTGCATTGCAGCATCCCTCTCTGCCATAGCCTAATCTATCTTTGCTATGATTGCATCCCTCTCTCCTATCACTACATCCCTCTCCACTACAAATTGGCCTAACTAACTTTGGAGACCTCTGATCACTTCCATAAGCTCTAACTAGCTAGGCCTTCCTTGTACTAGTACTAGTGTTCTCTTGGTGTAATCCATTGGATTTCCCTCCACATCTATCATAGCTAAATCCACACCTATTTCCTCCTCATCACCTCCCTCACCACCATCATCCCCACCCTACCAATAGTCATCCTTATCCTCTCCCCTATCACCATCTCCATCACCATCCCCATCCTCACTATCTCCACGCTGCTCCTCATTATCTTCCTCATCCTCACCCTCAACATCCTCATCATCATCTCACTCATCCTCTCCCTCAACATCCTCATCATCATCCCCCACATTGTCCTCAACATCCTCTCCATCATCACCTCTTTCCTCCTCACCTCCACCATCCTCATCATTGTCCTCATCTAATCTCTCCTCATCCTCTCCCCCATCCTCCTCCTCCTCCTCCTCATCCTTCTCTACCCGAGACCTCACTTATGGTACTAGTACTACCAGATCTATCAAGGGCCTTAGACATTGCTATGCAAACCATCCATTATATGCTATTGTTGTGCCTACATCCACCACATCTAATGCTACTCCCCATACCCTTGATTATAACTCCTCTAGATATGCATAAGCTACCTATGTCCTAATAGGTGCTCCCCACTCTTGAACCTCTACTCTAGACCATGCAAATAATGCTAGACCTATTAGTACATCCTCTATCTCACCAAATTGTTTGAATACCCACTTTGGTAGGTACATCTCTACCACTAGGTTCCCAATCACTATGCGCCCTATGAGATAGTGCTCTTGCCTATGGTGTGTAGGTGAATCTCATCATCATCTCATATGGGGCAATCTTTTTAGGGTCTCCAGATAAACTGTGTCATAGTGTCTAGCTAATGCTAGAAGTGTTGAGATAATGGGTGTTTCACACATTGCATAATATTTTTATATTTTATTATTTTATTTTATTATGTAATGTTGTACCTAGATGGATGTGCAACATGTAAAGATTCCCATGGAATATTCTTGATGAGTTGTATTGTAACATTGTGAAAATATTTCATGTAATTATTTAATATTGGGGAAAAGAATTAAATGCCCAATATTAAATGTGGGGTCAATGGGTTAGGTAGTACATGGTTTTAGCACATGGTTTATGTAATACCACTTGGTGGTTTTGTGGGACTTGCTACTATATAAGCAGCCGCAAGGGTAGTTGTTGTGAGAGTAAGAGAGTGACAAGGAGAAGACAAAAGGCAAGAGTTGAGCGGGACAAGGCTTGACAGGTTAGCCAAGGGAGCATTTGTGAAGCTTGAAAGCATGGCATGGGATGTGTGGATTCATGCTTGTTCACATAGTTTTCTCAGTTGTGGCTATGGCCATGAAGGCTTCCATGGTTGTATGGCAATGGTATTTTTGCTGAATAATACATGGTGATGGATGCTTTTGGAGGCTGGGTTTTTTCCCTCAATGAGGGTTTTCCAGGGTATATCTTGTGTCACAATTTTGTGGGTATGTTGTCTATTCTCTTGCATGTGGATTTTAATTCCGTGTTTATTTTAGATTTATTATGGGTTATGTGGAAATGGTTATATTCTTTATTGCCAAGTTTCCTTACAAGAAGTACCTCATATACCCTAGTGGTCCTCATGCTAGTATGCCTCTATAACTATATGCATATGGCATGTCCTCCACTAGCTCCCTCTCTACAAGTGGCCAAAATAGTGCAATGTGCTCATAAGCCTAGATCTATAATACTGTACCCCTAGTACTAAATGTCAACCCACCTCTATATGCCACATGATTTACATAGTAGTACAACATCTCAAATATGCATGGGCCATAGGCAAACATAGTCCCCTCCATAATCATCTGCTCTAGCACTCAGCCCCATTCGATGGGAAATCCACGTCCCTACCTATCTAGTATCAATAGCCCACCAATCACCTAGTAGATCACCACTATCAACCACTCATGGCATGCCACCAATAGGTCCCATCCAATCTCATAATCTTAGATCCCCATCTCCACATTTCCACATCTGAACAATCAGTGTAATGCTACTTGCCAGGTCACTGGTTCATATACTACTAAATCCCCATGAATCAATATTCTCAATATGCACCATACATCCTCTAAGGTCATTTTAGCCTCTCCCATTGGTAGATGGAATAAACTAGTCTCTGAGTCCCATCTCTTAGTCAATGCTGTCAGTAGGGCTTTGTTACTCCTCACCTCCGGCATAAAAGTAATATGGTATAAACCAACATCAGCCAAGATCCCCCACTCACTAGCTATCATCTAGTGATGTAACATAAGACTCTGTAGCCTATGTCCCCTCATTTATAGTAGGGGTAGATCCTCCTGCATAACCATATAGCCTATGTCATTCGTCTATGGATTAGTATCTAGTTTACCCTACTTTTGACCCAAGTTTGACCTAGTTTGACTTTTCTACACATGTTTGACTAATTTGAACTTTTTTGGAGCTCTTTCTAGGGTTTTGAACATTTTTACAAAGTTTTAGGTCATTTCGAGCTCATTTGCATCATCTTGACCCTCTCCCTATCCATCTATCAGCCTTTTCCTCCATCTAAACTAGGTTTGACTTTTTCTTAACCATAATAGCCTAAATTAACCTATGTTTTCTACTTTTCCTAGGGTTTTGAACATGTGGTCCAAGTTTCAAGTTTTTCCAAGCCATTTTCACCCTTTTGAGCCCTTTACATTGTTCTTTGACAACATTTACCTGAGTTTGACCTACATCTACCTTAATTTTGACCAAGTTTGACCACTTTGACCACTTTTTAATGCATCTGAACACTTTTTTGACATCTCCCTAGGGTCATTCTAGTCTACCCCAAGTTTTGGGTCGATCTAGACCCATCATAACCCTGTTTAGAGCCCTAGAGCATCCTAGGGCACAGTTGGAGCCCCCAACTGTACTCATGGTGCACTTGGTCATACCAAGTGTTCTTAGTGTGTGCTTGGGCATGCCAAATTCACCCACTACCTAGTTGGCTATTTTTTGGGCATATTTGAGGTGTTTTGATGCCCTAACCTAGCCCTGGGACCCCTGTTTGATCTCATTTGACCTCAACTAACCCCTAAGTGTCTAAAAAGAAGGAAAAAGAAAAGAAAAGCATAAATGAGTGCAAAAAAGCATAAAAATCACAAAGAAGGCCTTGATGTACTCATCAGAGGTCCTATGTCTCCCCATTGTCGATAGGTATGCACTCATTCACCACGATGTTGCTCCCTAGGTAACTAGTCCATTTTGCTTGTTCCATAGCTCTTTTCTCCCAAAAGTGAACATGAAAATGACTTTCAAAACCCTTTCCAAGCCCTTTTATAGTTTTTTGTCTTCCTAGATGGGTGGGCAAGAGGCCCTTTTTGTGTTGGTTGTGATGCCTTTTTTGCACTCCAAAGCCCACAACTTTCACATTTTAGCTCTGATTTGTGATCTATCAGTTGCTATGGTCTTATTTTAATTTTTTCAATGAAATCAACCTATCATATGCCTATCTCAATACATTTCTTTAGGGGCCACAAATATATACCACCATTACTAGGGCATGTTGTTATGTCTTTTTCGTTAGCATTCTTTGAGACAATGCTCTAAATCACATTGTCTCAAAGATGGGAAAAATGTAGATGATAAAAAATGGTTTGCATCTATGGTTTTATCACATTTTCACACAACTTCATTCCACTTTATCATTCCACTAATTCTGATATTTTGGCCAACTTGATCATATCTCAATAGTGTCTATCATCATTTGTATCCTCTTTTACATCAATTTCATATCATTTCTAAACCATTTCAAATCAACTTAAAATCACCCCAAATCAACTTGAAATTAGTCATAATCAACCCAAAACATGTCAGACATCTCAAATGAATCATCATCTATCCAATCTTAGGCATTGTTTTGGCTTTCAGTGCCTTGGAAACATGTCAATTTATCAAATCCTATTCTGACATTAGTACTATCATTACTCTTAGTGCTAGGTCAACTTATCATTCACATCATCTAATCTTTGACATTTTCAAGTCTCTTAGTGTTAGATCATAGTATTATCAACCATTTATTTACATTGATAGTGTCTGTCAATATTATTATGATCAACCCTATCAACCAATCTCGATCTTTTAGTATTTTACAATGTCAGTTAAATATCATGTATCCTTGGAATTCTATCAATTTCATCAATCAATAAATTTGACCATGGCTTTGGTCTATCCATCATCATCCTAGTCAATCTCCATTATTGGCACATTTCATCAAAGGATACTATCACACTTATTTAATCAAATTGGCCAATCATCTACTAATTTTCTCTATAGGATTAAACAACCCATAGTTTAATCCTATATCATTTTACTAATTATTATTCCTAACTAACATCCTCAATTAATTAATTTTATTAATTAATAGATTCATCATTCACAAACCATGGAGATTCTCAATTTCCTAAGTCATATTTTCCACCATTAACTCCATTTTCACTAATTTCTATTTGTGTGGAATAAGAGATTTTTAATTCAAATATTCCACATAATATTGACATCATCATGACACATCATGGGTTCTCCATTTACACTTGGATAAGATATGTTATAATCCATATATTCTTATTCTCTTATGCACATCTATATTTTGCTTCCATTGTCATAGATTCTTGGCTTTAAGTGGGTTTGAGGTGTCATATGATGCATCATAGATCCCCTTCCATTTATAGCCATTTTTGACTTCCAAAGCATCATAGAATCCTAAATTTGGCATCTTGTGTCATATGTGTCATGGATTCTCAAAGGAATCTCTTACAAAGTTGCATATCCAAGGTGATAATTCCAATACTCTCATCTTTCATGTTGGTTATAAAATGAGCATTCTTCCTCTCATTTCTGGTTGCTAGTTTCTTAGTCTTTGCTCTCTCTGTCTCTCTCTCTCTCCCTCTCTCAAGCTAAAATCACATATTCTAGTATTCTCATAGCATTATCACTACCATAGGCTTTTTTCTTCCTAATTGTGTGCATTATAGGCAATTTGGAGCTACATCATATGGAGAGGAAATAAGGACATGGGAGCTACAAATGAAAGAGGGGATTTTTAACCTTGTGTTTCTTCCTTTTGTTTATTTGGCTTTGATGGTAGACTAGAGGGTGTTGATATACATTTATTGAGTTTGTAATTTTCTCATAGTATGTTAGACATTAGCCCATTTTCTAGTCCTACACTTAGATACTCCCCCATACAAGAAGCATCAACATTCAGTCTAGTCTAACAATAGTGCTCTATTCTACTAGACTCATGCACTCACTGCATCATCTACTCAAAGGTAGGCAGGGGCATAACCCCAAGCATACTTCTTATCTACTCAAATGTATCTTTAGCTAAAGGCTAAGTAAGGATATTTGTAATGTGATCTTTAGTATGCGCATACTCTAATCTGATCTCTTCTTGTATTTCTTTCTTTCTCAACACATGATACTTAATAGATATATTCTTTGTCTTAGAATGTAATAAAATATTCTTATAAATACTCAATGTACTTGTGTTATCACAATAAATGATAACAAGTTCTACAAACTCAAGTTTAATATTCTTCAGCATCTATTTCATCCACGTTACTTGATTGCAATTATTAGCTACTACAACATACTCTACATTAAATTTACTTTGAGAAATACAATCTTGTTTCCTACTTAGCGAAGAAACCAATATTCCTCCAAGAAAAAATGCTCCACCACTAGTGCTCTTTCTATCATCCATATTGCTTGCTTAATCTGCATCAGTATATGCACATAAAGTGAAATCACTCCATCTATCATATTAAATTCCATAGTTAGATGTTCCTTTCAAATATCTAAATATCCTCTTTATTATTGCATAATGATACTCCTTGGGATCAGCTTGAAATTGAGCTACAATCCCAACTATATTTGCTATATCTAGTCTAATGTGAGTTAGATATTGCAAACCTCCAATCATGGATCTATACTTCTTCTGCTCAACTATAGGTGTCTCATCCTTGTTCAATAACTTGTGGCCAGTTATCAAACGTGTACCAATAGGATTACAACTACCCAATCTAATCTATTTAACAAGTCATTCAAGTACTTAGATTGTGAGATTAAAATACCATCACTATTCTACACAATCTGCAATCCTAGGAAAAACTTCATTTCTCCTCTCATATTTATTTCAAACTCATTCTTCATTTTGTCAACAAACTTATCACTTGCTTCATCATTTCCTCCAAATATAATGTCATCACTAAATATTACTATTATTATCAAACCATTCTCAATTTATTTCAAATACAAATTACTATCTTTCATACCTTTAGCCAATCCAAGCTTTGTAAAATAGTTGTCCAACCTTGTATACTAGGTTCTAGGTGCTTGCTTTAGACCATATTGTATATGAGAAATATGTTAGCAAGTAATACTAATCTATCAGGAGAACAAAGCATTAACTAGCATATAAACCATAACATAAATGAGAGACTAAAGAGGAAACCCCAATTGGAAATGTGAGCCAAATGAATGGACTCTCCCAATAGGATTTAGCTCCTTGCTTGGTAGATGGGTCTAAGGATTGGGATGTATGCTCAAGGTTCTCAAAAAATAGATTCAACGGAGATTTTTGGGATTTTTGGTGTGGATGCATGCAAAAGTATGGATTTGGCTTCAAAATGGCATTATAACTTTACTTGATGGATTGTGATTGAAATGGCTTGGGATGGGATTCAATTTATAGGCCAAGGGGTAGAGGGATGGAGGGCTTAGATGCAAGGATGGGGAGATGGTTAAGGAGGGCTAAGATGCACTCAAAGGGGAGCACATGGATTGTGCTTGTTTAACACCAATGGGAAGGTGACACTTGTCACAAGGAGGATGAGTGTGAGAGGGTAGGTAAAGGGTTGGTTAAAGGCATGATGAGTGGGGTTGAGTATGTAAGAGAGATGTAAGAGGAATGAGTGTGGAAGAGGGAAGAGTGTGGAAGATGGATGTAAGAGTCATGAGTGGGCTTGTAAGAGTCTTTTATGGTTTGTAAGAGCACTCATGACTTGGTGGTTGGGATTTTTGAGGAGAGAATTTGGTTTGGTTTAGGAAAGTCTTAAACTTGTTTAGGGAATGTGACAACATTAGGGGGTGGATTAGGCTTGAGTTTAGGATTAGGTTAGGGATGTTAGAAATGTGCAAGTGGGTGGCATTAATGAGGGTGGGTGAGTTAGTGGCTAAGCTTGGTTAGTATGGGTGGATGGGGTGGATTAGGCTAAATGGAGGATTAGGGATAAGTTAGGGGTTTTTGGATTTGAGGATTTTATTTATCAAATAGATTTATTTAATAAATGTGGATTTTGGAATTAGATAGGAGAAAAGGATTTGATTGATAAATAATAGGTTATTTGATTTATCAATTAGGACTATAGATGATTAATTAAATTAATCAGCTAGGGATGGCAAATGATTAATTAAATAGGAATTTAATTAATGATGCCTTTAGAGATAACTAAATAGTATTACTAAAGCGGTGTAATCAAATTTAGGTGTCTACATTTTGCCCCTCTTTGACATAGTGTTGAGACAACACTATTTCAAAGAAGTTTGAATGAAGAAGACACAAGAAAGATGTTTTAGCAACAAGGTTACCCCAGTCTCAGATAAGAAGAGGAGAGACTAGACTCAGATGATTCCCCCTCAAGAAGGCGGTGGGGAGAGAAATGAGGCTCGACGACTTCTTGAAAAGTACAAGAAATTGAGATGAGCTAAGACACTGATTGGCAAAGAGAAGGGGCTGAATTAGCTCAAACTCTCACTATGGGAGAATTATAAAGGAGAATCAGATGCATAAGAGTAAAGCAAGATTAAGACTTTCCAAGATTTGGGGGGGGGGAATGGATCAGAGCGTTATAAAAAAGGAATCTAGGATAGGGGGATGGATGAGGGGATTAAAAAGCTGATGCAACAAGATTTAAAAGAGTCAAATTGGTGGAAGATGGGTTTCGAAGATCCCTAGGACTAGGATTGTGGATCTCAAAAGATGAGGCTTGGTGGATTGAGTGGATTGGTGGATCCCTAAGACTAGGATTGTGGATCCCTAAAGCTAAGAGTGATGATTGATTCAAAGAGATATAGTTGCACAAGCAGGGGTAGGAGAGACAAATGTTGGAGATGGATGGGGGATAATGGAGATGAAGGGATTCCATTAAAGCTTTTTGAGCGGGGGGATACTTCAAAGAGAAGTACCACCATGTAGTTGGGAACTAGATTTGCTATAGGACTGTTGGTTAATTGCCAAGGTTACCAAGAACATCAAGGCCTTTTCACCAACCATCCAGAGGACTGACGAAGTGACTTGAAACAAACATGCAAGGGTTGCCCCAGCATCACACATGAATCCCAAAGGAAGCAACGTGGAACCAATACTGGGTAACCTACACGCAGAAATGAAAAACAAGCAAAAGACATGATCAAGACCTTACGCCCAGATTGTCCCATTCACAGCATACCATGATATGGAAGATCAAGGCAACCTTGAGGAGGGAACAAAAAGATTGCTTGGAAAAGATACTTCAAGACCCAAAAGGGAAGATTCCAAATCAAAAGAAAGTAAAAATCCCAAAGAGAAACATTTGCCAATGAGATGGGTAGGACGAGGTACTAACAGACCAAGATCAGACATGAGGAAAGCTATATCCTACAAGGATCTATCAGAGAGCACCTAACCTGGTGGATTTGAATGATGCGTCTAGCAAGTTGAACTAAGAAGGATAACACTTTGGTGACATGAGATCTAGCTAAAGGATGCATTGGAATAGCTAACCAAGGGTTGTGCGATGTGTGCAAGATGTCGAGCAAGGATGATCTGACACCAAAACTGGATAGATACAATGGTACTAAGCTAAAGAGGATGTACAAGCTGACGGACCAAGATATTTACAAGCTAAAGCTGACCAAGATAGTTACAAGTAGGAAAAAGCTCAGGATGATAGGGTAGCGGGATGGTTCGATGTTGTGCAAGATGTGAAAGCTAAGGGTGGGGTGAGAAATGAGGAGAGACTAGACTCAGATGATGCCCACTCAAGAAGGCGACAGGGAGAGAAATGAGGCTCGATGACTTCTTGAAAAGTACAAGAAATTGAGATGAGCTAAGACACAGATTGGCAAAGAGAAGGGGCTAAACTAGCTCAAACTCTAACTATGGGAGAATGATAAAGGAGAATTAGATGCACAAGAGTAAAGAAAGCTTAAGAATTTCCAGGATTGGGGGGGGGAGGATGGAGGAGCAGAGTGCTATAAAAGGAATCTATGGTAGGGAGATGGATGATGGAATGATAAAGCTGATGCAACAGGATTTCAAAGAGTCAAATTGGCAGAAGATGGGTTTCGGAGATCCCTAGGACTAGGATTGTGGATCTCGAAAGATGAGGCTTGGTGGATTGATTTGATTGGTGGATCCCTAAGACTAGGATTGTGGATCCCTAAAGTTAAGTATGAGGAGTGATTCAAAGAGATACTGATGCATAAGCTAGGGTAGGAGCGACAGATGCAGGATATGGATGGGGGATAATGGAGATGAAGGGAATCCATTGAAGCTTTTTTGAGCAAGGGGGATACTTCAAAGAGAAGTACCACCATGTAGTTGAGCACTAGATTTTCTATAGGACTGTTGGTTAATTGCCAAGGTTATCAAGAACATTAAGGCCTTTTCACCAATAGTCTAGAGGACTGACAAACTGAATCAAAACAAACATGCAAGGATTTCCCCAGTATCACACATGAATCCCAGAGGAAGTAGTGTGGAAACGACACTAGGTAACCCACAAGCAGAAAAAGAAAACAAGAAAAAGACATGATCAAGACCTTATGCTCTGATTGCTCCATTCGTAGCATACCATGATATGGAAGATTGTGGCAATCTTGAGGAGGGAACAAGGAGATTGCTTGGAAAAGATATTTTTAAGACCCAAAAGGGAAGATCCTCAAATCAAAAGAAAGTGAAAATCCAAAAGAGAACCATTTGCCAACGAGATGGGTAGGATGAGGTACTAATGGACCAAGATCAGAGATGAGGAAAGCTATATCCTACAAGGACCTATCAAAGAGCACCTAAACGTGTGGATTTGGATGAGTGATGCATCTAGCAAGCTAAACTAAGAAGGATAAAACTTTGGTGATAGGAGATTTAGCTAAAGGATGCATTGGAACAGCTAACCAAGGGTTGTGCGATGTGTGCAAGATGTTGATCAAGGATGAACTGACACAAATGCTGGATAGATACAATGGTACTAAGCTAAAGAGGATGTACAAGCTAACGAACCAAGATATTTACAAGCTGAAGCTAACCAAGATAGTTACAAGCAGGCAAAAGCTCAGGATGATAGGATAGTGGGATGGTTCGATGTTGTGCAAGATGCAAAAGCTAAGGGTGGGGTGATAACAAAAGATATGGATTTGGCAGGATGCATCCAATGATGATGAGAGATTTTGTGACCAAGGATAGTTAGAGGAATAGGATGAGATGACTGGATAGGATGGTAGATCGCTAGGATTGTGATGGATATAAAGATATGACATTGGGTTTGCATGAGGATAGCCTAGAGCTAGATACCAATGACAAGGGAGGATGGAAAAGACAAGATCTCAAAGGAATATAGTGCCCCCAATTAGAAGATAACATGTGGAAGGAGGTCTTATGATGGATGTGATACGATTGAAGCTAGGATGGAAAATGTTGAAGGGGCTAGGGAGATGTATGATAGCTGGGATGGTTGGCTGAAGCTGTAGGAGATAAGTGGATGGTGTGAGATGGAAGATGGAGGGTGGAGGATAGGTGGATAGATTGGAAGATGGAGTTGGATGTCAAGAGATGACCAAAAGCATGACGGTGATAGGCTAAGTTGGGGATGGCGAGACTACACATGACACTTGTTTGCCAAGTTTTCATCATGGTACTTGTCCAAGGTGCTTGAATTGCCAAGTTTTCACCAGTGGACACTTTATTTTTCTTTATTATATTTTTTTTTGACTTTTTGACTTTGGACTTAGCTGGAATGATTTTGGCTTTCTTTAGCTATTTTGGCTTTTTTGGGATTTTTCACTGGCTGTTGGAATGTTCAATTTTGTTGCTAGCTATTGGTACACCAGATGTGTGATTTATGCAATAGATTAGATTAGATGGGATTGATGGTAGGAGATGGAGGGATGAAAAGGTTGGAAAGGAGCATGAGATGGGGATGCTTGCAAGAGAAACATTGGAACATGTTGGGACGGGTGTGAAAAGAGCATATGGGGGATAGATGGTAGATGCAAGCGTGATGGAGGATTTGTGGAAGCGTGCTTGGGGATATAGGCACCCAAGATGGAGTTAGGAGATGGGGGACACGAGTCACTAGATGGGGGATTAGCAATGGTGGATGCCATGATGCATTGGGTTTTTGCCTTTGGGATCCACATGATTCTGGATTTTCTTTTCATAGGCTTTTGCATTGTTTTGCATTCTTTGATTGGATTTTGCCTTTTTGGAGTATGTTTTTTAGAATAGACATATGATTGCCTAGGATGTGGATTTTTAGCTTTATGTATTTTGAAGTTGGCATTCACATTATTGTGGTAAGCTTTGGGAAGATGGTTAGGAGAAGCTTTATGAGATGGAGAGGATATGGAAGAGCATGTAGGGGGATGATGATGGATTATGTGCCCTTATATGTGCCTTTGCTGATCTTGCATAGGAATGGAGGGAATATGATTTGAATGATGGCTGATAGGAGGATGGAGGATGGTAGATTTTGAGACATAGGGACCCAAAATGGATTTAGCGGATGAAGGGGGGATATGGTAGGTTGTTTTAGGTTGCAAAGATGGTGGAGGGGGGATGACATAAGATTTCTTGAAGGAGTGATGGGAGGCTAGCATGGTGGGCTTAGAGATAGGCTTGGTTTGGGGGTGTGGTGTACCAACACCTTTAGATGGTGAGCCTTTGGATACATATCCAAGACCATGAAATCCTAGATTTTTTTGTGCAATAATAGGATTTCTGATTCCTTTCTCTTGTGGTCCTAAACCTTGACCTTGATAATGCCATCGATTGAGCATTTGAACTAGCTAAGGATACTTTTTGCTTGCAGAAAATGGTGGAAGTGCTTTATCAGATGTACTGTAACAGGGAGATACTATTCTTAATTCTTCTGCTGAGAGGAGGCCACCATGGATGAATGTAAGTGAACCAAGAAGGTAGATTATAGATGGTGGAATAGGTTGGATAGGTGGTAATATGGAAGCATGGAGTGAAGGAGATGGTAGGATAGGATATTGATTTAACTGATGGGATGAAAAGATATCCTGCAGTAGAGGAGGTATGGCTTGAGGTTTTGGAGATGGAGGGGATAGTGATTGCGCTATGGATGGAAGACATGGTGCGAGGATATCTTCATTTATGCTTTGATAAATATGTATATGAGAAATATGTTAGCAAGAAATACTAATCTATCAAGAGAACAAAGCATTAACTAGCATATAAACCATAACATAAATGAGAGACTAAAGAGGAAACCCCAATTGGAAATGTGAGCCAAATGAATGGACTCTCCCAATAGGATTTAGCTCTTTTCTTGGAAGATGGGTCTAAGGATTGGGATGTATGCTCAAGGTTCTCAAAAACTAGCTTCAATGGAGATTTTTGGGATTTTTGGTGTGGATGCATGCAAAAGTATGGATTTGGCTTCAAAATGGCATTATAACTTTACTTGATGGATTGTGATTGAAATGGCTTGGGATGGGATTCAATTTATAGGCCAAGGGGTAGAGGGATGGAGGGCTTAGATGCAAGAATGGGGAGATGGTTAAGGAGGGCTAAGATTCACTCAAAGGGGAGCACATGGATTGTGCTTGTTTAGCACCAATGGGAAGGTGACACTTGTCACAAGGAGGATGAGTGTGAGAGGGTAGGGTAAAGGGTTGGTTAAAGGCATGATGAGTAGGGTTGAGTATGTAAGAGAGATGTAAGAGGAATGAGTGTGGAAGAGGGAAGAGTGTGGAAGATGGATGTAAGAGTCATGAGTGGGCTTGTAAGAGTCTTTTATGGTTTGTAAGAGCACTCATGACTTGGTGGTTGGGATTTTTGAGGGGAGACTTTGTTTTGGTTTAGGAAAGTCTTAAACTTGTTTAGGGAATGTGACAACATTAGGGGGTGGATTAGGCTTGGGTTTAGGATTAGATTAGGGATGTTAGAGATGTGCAAGTGGATGGCATTAATGAGGGTGGGTGAGTTAGTGGCTAAGCTTGCTTAGTATGGGTGGATGGCGTGGATTAGGCTAAATGGAGGATTAGGGATAAGTTAGGGGTTTTTGGATTTGAGGATTTTATTTATCAAATAGATTTATTTAATAAATGTGGATTTTGGAATTAGATAGGAGAAAAGGATTTAATTGATAAATAATAGGTTATTTGATTTATCAATTAGGACTATAGATGATTAATTAAATTAATCAGCTAGGGATGGCAAAGGATTAATTAAATAGGAATTTAATTAATGATGCCTTTAGAGATAATTAAATAGGATTACTAAAGCGGTGTAATCAAATTTAGGTGTCTACACATATAGATATTTATTTAGTCTTTGTACCATATCTCTTTCTTCTTTAAGAGGGAATCATTTATGTTGTTCAAAATATACCTCTTCTTCAAGTTCTCCATTCAGGAAGGTTGAGTTAACATTCATATGATATACTTTGAACATCTTATTTGTTGCATAAGCCAAGAAAATTCTTACTACTTCCATTTTAGCTACAAGGGCATAAGTCTCTTCATAGTCTATGCCTTCTTGCTGAGTAACATTAATTTGCATACAAGTCTAGCCTTGTTTCTCACAACTTCTCCTTGCACATTCATCTTGCTTATGAATACCCATTTAGTTCCTATCACATTTGTATCTTTAGGTCTACGAACTAGCTCCCATGTTTCATTCTTCACAATTTGATCCATTTCTTCCTTCATTGCTTGAATCTAATGATCATATTTACATGCTTCATCTACACTTTTAGGTTCAACTTGATAAATCAAACATATCTCTTCATTAATTCTATTTCTTGTTATCACACCTTTTTCCTTGATTCCAATTATCTTCTCTAGAGTGTGTTCTTTGTCAAATTCCTATTAGGGGTAGGAGTTGACATCTCAACTCTTATCTCATCTCTAGGTTTAGACCTTTTCTCTCCTCTTTTCTAAACAACTAATACATCATTCTAAACATTA
This sequence comes from Cupressus sempervirens, assembly GCA_028749045.1. Taxonomy (NCBI): domain Eukaryota; kingdom Viridiplantae; phylum Streptophyta; class Pinopsida; order Cupressales; family Cupressaceae; genus Cupressus; species Cupressus sempervirens. The sequence continues at coordinate 80,701,287 of CM053791.1, read as the reverse complement.
TTTTTAGTCTCAAAGAAAACTTTAGCATTATGTCTAACAATTATAGAATTATCTTCTTCTTCATCTAAATTTTAATCTAATATATTTTCCTTAGTTCTAAACTTTAATAAATCTTTACATTTGTGCACTCAAGTATTGTCTTAGTTCTATGATTGAAACATCTGTATGTTTTTCTTTTCAATGAATAGCCAAGAAAAATACCTTCATCACTTCTTGGATCAAACTTACCAACATCATCATCTCTCTTAATATAAAACTTGCTTCCAAATGTGCTGAAATACATAATTGATGGTGAATGACCAAATTAGGTTCATAAGTTGTCTTTCTCATACCTTTTTTGATCTATACTCTATTCATAGTGTATACTAATGTATTTATTGCTTCTCTCCAAAATGTCTTTGATACATCATTCTCAAACAATATTTCTCTTATTGCCTTTGCTACTAATATGTTTCTTCTTTTTGCAATCCCTTTTTTTTCATGTGTTCTTGGTGACAATAATTGTCTTTTGATTCCATTCTCTTCACAAAATATGTTAAACTCTCTAGAGATGAATTCTCCTCCTTATCTCAAACATTTTATCATAACACTAGATTCATTCTCAAATCTATTCTTAAATATCTTAAACTTCTCAAAAGCTTCAGACTTCTCTTTAAAAAATGCTACCCACATCATTCTAGTGAAATCATCAAGGAAAATCATGAAATACCTTTCACCATAGAATCATTTTTTTCTAGAGGGACCACGTAGATCTATTTGAACAATCTCTAGCTTCTCTATGGAAGTGAACTTCTTGCTAGGAAAAGATACCTTCTTATACTTAGCCAAAATACATTCTTTGCAGACCACATTAGTAGGCTTTATTATCTTAGGCAGATCTTTGACTACAAACATGCTACTAATCTTTATAATATTATCAAATTTTCTATGAAAAAAATCTTCTATGCCATAAAAATTTTTTATCCACTTCAGCAGCCAAACAAATAATTTCAATGGGATTCAACTGAATTTCATCTTACCATTCTTATCCTTGATAGTGCAATTCTTTTCTATGAATTGCAATTGATACCCTTTATCCACCAATTGTCCAACAGTGAACAAATTATGCTTCAATACATCAATAAAATAAAAATCATCAATGTTAGTTCTTCCATCTAAATTAATGGATCCAATCCCTATAATATGACAAGTTGCATTCTTACCAACTCTAACAATACCTCCATCATAATTCCTAAATTTAAAAAACTTATTCATATCACCATTCATGTGATGTGAACAACCACTCTCTATTATCCAATCATATTTCTTTTCAACTTGGGAACTAAAGCCTTTTCTTCTCTAATTTCTCTATCAAGATCATCTTCCTTAATAGATACAAATCCTAGCTCATCATCACTTTTACTTTGAGCTCTTTCATAAAATTACTCATCTTCATTAGCATACAAACAATGTCTATCTCTTCTAGACTTAAAATTTTCTTTATACTTTTTCTCTCTTTTAAGACATTTAGATGCATAATGACCAAACTCATTACATGTCCAACATTTAATGATATTCTTACCATATTTTTATCTTCTCACAAGAAGTGTTATACCTTCTTCAATCTTCTTATCTTTATCAAATCTATTTCTATTGCTACTAGCAAAACCTCCATGTGTTCTTGCACTTCTAGACAGGCTTGGTCAAACATTCAAGGCACTAAAAGATGTCTCTACTCTTGTTAGTTCTCTTGATTTTCTTAGATCCACTTCTTCTACTCCTAATATTCCAAGTAATATTTCCCTCATAAACTCCTTAGTGCAGGGTATTAGTGTTGGATATAATTGGTTAACTGTGTCTTGTCTTTTATGTTACACAAATGTCATAATAATTATCAGTTAGTATATGTTGAGCTCACTTGGGTAGTGAAGACAGTTCTCAGCATCTATTAGGAATTCCTATAATTTCTTAGTTTAGAAGGTAGTGTCTACTAAGTTCACATGAGCATCAAAGGAAAAGTTGTGGAAAGAGAGTGTTGACCAAGCTCACTTGGGTAATGAAGGAAAGTTGGATGGAACCAGTGTTAACTGAGCTCACTAGGTTGCCAAAGAATTTTTTTAAGTTTGCTATTTTAACTGAACTTTTGTTGGTGAATGAAGGAAATCACTTAAGAGTTAGTTTCTACTAAGTAGAGCTGACCAAAAAAGGATTTTTCTATTTTGTTGCATTAAGCTTAACTAATCTATCTATTGATTCTAGCCAACTAAGGTAATGATTATTGATTATTGTAAGTTGTATTTGAGTCAAATTTACAAATTGAAAGGTATAAGTATAAGGTCAAGTTTTAATTCCAAAGTGTGGTAGAGTGTGTGCAAGTGAGTGCAAGAGAATGTATGAATTATGGTGATATGATTGAAGATCTATTACTAAGCAGAAGAAGCTAATTTGAAGGATAACCAAAATATCCTTGTGGTGTAGCAAAGTCATATTCAATTAGGAAGGATCAAGTAAAAGCCTAAACAAAGATCTAAAATTAGCAAAAAAGTTGCATTCAAATCAGGTCAACTCATTTTTACTCTCTAATTATTGTAGTAGTGATCTATATCTCTTAACAGAGTTAGCCTAATAGCTATTTGCAAATATCCTAACAAAGTGAAAATTCCATTGAATTTTTCTCAAATACCTTTGACCAAGCCACTCCTAATAGGGTGATTAAATCATTTAATAGGGTCACACCTAATAGTGTGTTTTGTAACCTTTAATAGGGTTGGCTCTTAATAGGGCTCACTTTAGAAGAGTGAAAATTAGTAACTAGTTGCTATTGGAGGTTTTACCCAAATTGGGTTTCCACATTAAATCTTGGTGTCAAATGTGTTCATGTTATTTTCTTTATGTGTTTAGAACTAAGTTAAACTAATGATAATCATAGATAAATCTTATTATTTATAAGCTAATATTTTACCAACCTAATCTAGTTACTACCAAGTTACAACATTCTGTGTGTTTACTGAGCTTCAATAGTATTCAATATTTTGTTTGTATTTTGTACTGCCATCAAAAGGGATTTGAGATTTATTTTGTAGTAACTAATTCACCCCTACCCTCTTAGTTACTCCTCTTATATTTCCAACAATTTTTATTAGAGCTTTTGGTGCTTGCAGAGAAGGTTTCAAGGATTTAAGCTAAAGATCAAGATGTCTTACAAAAGAGAGATTCCCAAGTTGAACAGAGACAACTTTGGAGCATGGAAAGGATTGATGAGATTGCATCTAGCTACCATTAGTAATTTAGGTTGTAGGTATCTTGATTCTAAATATAAGACTCCCACTAGAACATTATCAGTTGAAGATATTGCTAAAAAGAAGAATCATAATATTATGATGATTGATATTTTATCTGCTCTTAGTTATGTTGAATTTGATGAGGTAAAAAATTAAAAAACTAATTTTGATATGTGGAACAAACTAAAAGATATCTATGGAGGAGATGAAAATGTAAGAAGAGCCAAATCAAAAAGCCTTAGAGGAAAATTTGATCAAATGAGAATGAGAGAAGATGAAAACATTGAAAAATATGTGGAAAGAATCAAGGCCAGTGTCAGTGTAATCAAAGCATCTAGAGGAGATATCAAGGAGGAAACTCTTGTAAGCAAAGTACTTAGAACTCTTCTTCCTATTTATGCAATTAGAGTGTCTACTATTGAAGAAATGAGATATGATCCAACTAATAAGATAGGGTTGGATGCTCTAGTTGGAAGATTAATAGCTTTTGAGGTAGATAATTATGATAACTATGTTCCTGCTTCAAAAAATATTGAATTTGCATTTAAAGCTAAACTCTCACTCAAAGGAAAGGGAAAAAAGTCAAAATCCAATCAATCAAGAAGTAAAGAAGATGGATCATCAGAAGAAAGTTTAGATAGTGATCTTGAGGTTGTTGAAGCCCTACTTGCAAGCAAGTATTCTAAAGGAAGAGAGAAGTACAAAGGTAGAGTTCCTATTATCTGCTTTTCTTGTGAAGACATTGGTCACATTGTTGCTAGGTGTCCAAACAAGGAAATGAAAGATGAAAAGAAAAGCAACAAGCATAAAGGAAAGAAGGGCTCTAAGAACTACAAGAACTTCAAGGACAAACATAAGAAATCTTGCTTCATAGCTAAAGATTCTGATAATAGTGAAGATAAAATGGTTTATATTACTATGAAAGATGAATTTGATGATGAAGGAAATAATATAGAACTTATCTCTTATATTAGCAAAAATGATATATGGATTATTGATAGTGGTTGCTCACATCATCTGACTGGTGACAAAATAAAATTTGAGCATATGGAATATTATGATAGAGATAGTGTAAGATTTGGAAATAATGAACCCTTTAATACAAAAGGAAAAGGATGTATCTTTTTAACCAAAGAACTTGTGTGTGATAATGTATATTGGGTTGATGGAATAAAGAGTAATATACTAAGTGTGGCATAGTTAAATAACATTAAATTCAAGGTAGAGTTCATGAATGGATAGGGAAAATAGTTGGATGGGAAAGGAAATTTGGTTGGTTCTAGCAAGAAAACAAAAGGTAATCTATTTTATCTTGATCTCAGTGATTGGTTATGTTTTATTACTCAAGTAGAAGAAAGCTAGTTATGCCACAAAAGAATATGCCATGAAAACTCTGAAAATCTTGTTAAGATAAGCAAACATAAAAGAGTAAGAGGTATTCCTAGTTTGAAGAAGCCTGACATGGGTCTATGCAAGAATTGCAAAATTGGTAAGATGGGAAAGACAAGCATCAAAAGAAAAGACTATTAGTCAAAAGAAGTCTCAAAAATTGTTCATACAAACTTATGTGGAGCTATTGGAATAGAGATTTATAGTGGAGAAAATTTTTTCATTCTATTTGTTGATGAATACTCTAAGATGTAGTAATGTACCTAAAAGAAAAATTAGAAGCTTTTCAAAAATTCAAATGGTATCTAGGAAGAATAGAAAAAGAAAATGGAAAGAAATTGAAATTCCTAAGATCAGACAAAGGTGGTGAATTCATTTCCCATGAATTCAACAATTTTTGCATTGAAAGAAGAACCAAAAGACAAGTATCTACTCTTGGTTCACCATAGCAGAATGGTATAGTAGAAAGAATAAACAGATCTATCATGGATTATGCAAGAACTTTGATGATTGAAAAGAACATTTCTCTCAAATATTGGAAGGGATCTATTAGCACTATAGTTCATACCTTGAACAGAGTTAAGTTGAAGAAAGTTTCAAACAAGACACCTTATTAGCTATGGTATGGCTACAAACCTAATGTAAGTTACTTGAAGGTATTTGGAAACAAAAGTTAAATATTGAAGGAATCTAGGAAAGAAAATTTGATGTAAAAGGTGATGAAGGCATTTTTTTAGGATACTCGTGTAAAAGTAAAGCATACAGATGTTTGAATTTATCCACTCACAAAATCATAGAGAGTGCACATGTTAGAATTGATGAACATGTAGAAAAGAGTGAAGAAGAAAGCAAGAAGAAATTTGAAGACTACAAAAGATTCATTTACTATGAACTTGATACTCTTCCTAATCTATTTGAAAGAAAATATGCTTCAACTCTTGATTTCCCAAAAAATCCAATAGCTACTAAGTTGTAGATAGTGCAACCTGAGCTGCAAGGACCCAAGTCACAATCAGAGGCTATCAAGCTAGTTCAAACCAAGCCTAATGGAATCAAGTCATAGACAGAAGGACCCGAGCTTGAAACTAAAATTCAAAAAGAAGATGATGGAACTCATTCAAAGACCAAGGAGCTTGTACTAGCAAGATATGTTAGAAAACATCATGCACCTAATAAGATCATTAGAGATAAATTTGATGGAACAATGACAAGAAGCAGATTAAAAGGTACATGTTTACTTGCTAAATTTGAACCTAGAAGTGTTAAAGATGCCTTAGAAAATGAAAGTTGGATTGAATCAATGGATGAAGAGATAGAATAAATAGAGAAGAACAAAACTGGGACTCTTGTTTCCTAGACCGAAGGATAAAAATGTAATTGGTACAAACTAGGTATTTAGAAATAAGATGAATGAAGATGGAAAAGTATCAAGAAACAAAGCAAGACTAGTATGCAAAGGCTACTTTCAAGAAGAAGATTTTTGCTCCTATAGCCAGATTTGAAGGTGTTAGAACTTTACTAGCATATTCAACACATAGAGGATATATCAAATGGATGTTAAATATACATTTTTGAATGGAATCCTTGAAGATGAAGTTTACATTAAGAAATTAGAAGGTTTTGTAGATCCTAGCAAAGGAGACATGGTTTTCAAACTACATAAAGCTTTATATGGTCTCAAGCAAGCTCCCACATCTTGGTATGAAAGACTTCATAATTACTTGGTGTAGATTGGTTTTCAAAGCACTAATGATTACAATAGTCTGTATGTCAAGGAAGGACTAGATAAGAAGACTATGCTAGCATAAATATTTGTTGATGATACTTTATTTATAGGAAATGATGATCTATGCAAAGCATTCTCAGAAGAAATGAGTAAAGAATTTGAGATGTCCATGTTTGGTAAAATAAAATTCCTTGTTGGATTACAAATATAATAGAATAAGAATGGTATCTACATCACTGAATCTAAGTATGTCAAAGAGATATTGAAGAAATTTGGAATGGAAGATTCAAAACCAGTTGGAACACTTATGTCTACTAGACATAAGCTTTTCAAAAATGATGATTCCAAAGAAGTGGATAAGACTTCTTATAGATCAATGATTGTAAAATTGTAGTATGTAGTTCACATAAGGCCTGATATTGCTCTAGCAGTTGGAATAGTGGTAAGATTCTTAGCAAATCCCAAAGAAAATGACATGATGAAAATCAAGAGAATCATGAGGTATCTAAAAGGTACTGAAGACTATGGTTTATGGTACAAACTTAGAGGCAATTTGAACTCAAAAGCATTTAATAATGTTGATTGGGTAGGAATTCTTGATGATAGAAAAAGAACTAATGGTGGAGCATTCTTTCTTGGTAAAAGATTCATATCTTGGACAAGTAAGAAGCAAAATTGAACTTCTTAATCCACAACAAAGGTAGAATATGTAGAAACAACAATCAATTGTTCTAACATTGTTTGGTTCAAACAAATGTTGAAAGGAGTGAAGGTAGAAATCAAAGATCCAATTGTTATATATTTTGATAACATTAGTACAATCAACATACCAAAGAATCTAGTGATGCATTCCAAAAAAAAAGCATATTGCTATAAAATATCACTTCTTAATAGAATTGGTACAAGATAAAGAAGCTAGATTGGAATGTGTGAATACAAAGGAGTAGATTGTAGACATATTCACCAAGCCATTACCTAAGGATGCATTTTTGTATCTAAGAGGTAAGCTAGGGGTCATTCCCCTATCTAAAATTCACTAAATAAATTTTAGTGAATGCATTAACCAGAACCTATTGAAGATCAATTAGTTGGTGAAAAATTGGCAATGGCATATTGTAGATGAATCAATACTTAAGGTACATTGGAGTTTATAGAGTTATTATCTTTGGTGTGTGTTTTCAAAAAGGGAGAAGTTTATTGTCATATCTCTAAGAAATTTTTGGAACCAAAATAAAGTTAGAAACCAAAGAGGGAGAAGTCTTCCAAAAGGTGAAGTATGCTGAAAGAGGGAGAATGTTATGAATGAACTTGGTAATAGCTATTGTAGACATAATTTAGTGAAAAGAAAAGCTCATACTAATAGAGGGAGTTCTCAAATCCCAAAATTTCATTGTGCTATGACATGTTGTGTTGCCATCAATGCTAAAGAGGGAGATTGTTGGATACAATTGGTTAATTCTGTGTTGTCTTTGATGTTACATAAATGTCATAATAATTATCAATCAGTATATTCCAAGCTCACTAGGGTAGTGAAGATAGTTTTCAGCATCTACTAAGCATTCCTATGATTGCCTAGTTTAGAAGGCAGTGTCTACCAAGTTCACTTGGGCATCGAAGGAAAAGTTGTAGAAAGAGAGTGTTAACCATGTTTAGTCAAGTAACAAAGGAAAGTTGGATGGAACTAATGTTAATTGAGCTCACTCAATTGCCAAATTATTTTCATAAGTTTATAGTGTTAACCAAGATTCTATTGGTTAACAAAAGAAATTTCTTTAGGATTAATTTCTACCGAGTAGGGTCGACTAGCAAAGGATTTTTCTATTTTGTTGTATTAAGCTTAATTAATCTATCTATTGATTCCAACTGACTAAGGTAATGAATATTGATTATTTTAGGTTGTATTTGAGCTAACTTGACAAATTTAAAGGTATAAGTATAAGGTTAAATTGTTCCAAAGTGTGGTAGAGTGTGTGCAAGTGAGTGCAAGAGAATGTGAAAATTATGGTGATATGATTGAAGATCTATTAGCAAGAAGAAGAAACTAATTTGAAGGATAACTAGAATATAGTTGTGGTGTAGCAAAGTCATATTTGATCAAGAAGGATCAAGTACAAGCCTAAATAGAGAACTAAAATCAGCAAACAAGTTGCATTCAAATTAGGTCAACTCATTGTTACTCTCCAACCATTGTAGCAATGATCTAAATCTCTTAAAAGAGTTAGCTTAACAACTATTTGCAAATCCTCTAACAAGGTGGAAATTCCATTGAATTATTCTCAAAGACCTCTAACTAGGCCACTCCTAATAGGGTCACACCTAACAGTGTGTTTTGTAACCTTTAACAGGGTTAGTTCCTAACAGGGCTCACTTCAGAAGAGTGAAAATTAGTAACTAGTTGTTATTGATGGTTTTTTCCCAAACTAGGTTTCCATGTTAATTGAATCCTAGTTTCAAATGTGTTCATGCTATTTTATTTATATTTTATCAACTAAACTATTGATAATCAAATGTTTACATCTAATGGTTTATAAGCTGATCTTATACTGAACTAATCTAGTTACTACTGAGTTACAACATTCTATGTGTTTACCAAGCTTCAACAGTGTTCAGTATTTTGTTTGCATTTTGTACTGACATCAAAAGGGATCTAGGATTTATTTTTTAGTAATTGATTCACCCCTCCCCTCTCAATTACTCCTCCTATATTTTGAACAATTAGTAGTTGAATCATCTGAGACAGTTGTCTAAATGGTGGTTTCAAAGTTTTCAAGATCTTCCACATAACCTCATCTTCTTCCTTGGTTAAACCACATGACTTGATTCCTATAACAATCAATGATATCCTACCAATATAGTTTCTTACATATTCATCTTCCATCATTTGAGCATCTCAAAACATGCATGTATTCAATTCTATGATTTGACTCTCTTTGTATGTGTATCACCTTCAAAAATAAATTCTAATGCTTTCCAAATTTCATGAGATGTTTGAAGTAATTTTATTTGATTGTATTCATTCTCTAGAAGAGCTGATAGTAAAGCTTCTCTAGCTCTCATGTTGCACATGAACATATCTCTTTGCTTCACTACATTTTTCAATATTTTCTTCTTTCACAATTTCCTTCTCACTCTTTGTCAAGAGCCAATAACCCAAACTCATGCATAATAGATGATTCTTAATATTATCCTTCCAAATATCATGGTTGGCCCCATTAAATGTAGGACTATCCTTTCTAAAAATGTTCAGTATCGATCTCCCAAAGTTTTTAAGCTTATTCATCAAGGATTTGATGCTTTGATACCAATTGTTAGAATATATAGTCCACCAATATAATTAAGAAAGGCGAGGCATAAATCAATCATCCAACTATTATGACCAATATTAACCTTTAAAAAACTTAACCATAGGAGCAATATAATCAAAAGCCATAAAAAGGTACTCATACACAATAACATGAGATATATTAACTAGGGAAACCCTTGATCAAAGGGAATACCCTAGTGGGGATGGTACCTACAAGATGATGTACTAATATAAATATTCCTTGTTAGAGGATGGACCCTATTAGGAGTCTATAAAAAATTTTTAATACATATTAGTCCTTGTTAGAAGACTTTGAATCCCCATTAGGAGATTCAAACCTTGTTTAGAGTTGTGCCAACCCTATTAGGAGTTGTGGAAGATAGCTAGACCCACTACCCAAACAACTCCAATGGAAAGAAAAATGTACCCACTGTCGAAATGATCTTTGTATTATTCCTTGCAAAATAATAGAAATGAGTAGTACTTCCTTCCTCTATCCTATCAACCTCTGCTCCTTTTGATCTTGTAACCAGATCACAAAATTTGCATCCAATAATCCCTTGGATAGCTTACTTGCATTCAATAAGAACTTTTCTTCTCTTCACACTTCACACTTCATACAATGATCAAAACACACTTATGCATTTACAAACAAGGAAAAGATCTTTCCTTTATATCATATCTTCAAAATAATTCCTTTAGTTGGCCATAAGGCTTTACCAATTAATTATAATGAAATAATTAATTAATTACAATTATAATAGCATTTTTGGCTCATAGTCTACACAACTTCTCATGTTCAATACTAGGGCTTGTGCACACACTAATGTCATCATCTGACTATCCTCTATCACTATCACATCTCCTTATTAGATCATAGATGAAAGATACAATACAAACATCAGAAACTTATTTCCAAGCACTCCGTTTTTGTGATATTTATAGTAAATCAAGTACAACTTATGTACATATTCAACTTACATGCTACACATTGAACCACATCATCAAGAAACTATACTAAACATATCCATGACTGTACATCACTTGACAAGTAATACCTTGTCCATACAACTAAGATCTCTCTTTGCTACTCTTTGAGTCTTCACAAACTTAAAGCTATGTTGACATCAATGATAAACATAGTCATGAATGCAACATGTCAATACTCTCCAATGCTTAGGATACTCCCCCAATGTAGTATCATCAACATTCATGTTAACACTTCCCACTAAAGATTTTTAAAAAAAAAGTCTCATTCATTTTCTCCTATTCAATATGCCTTGTGATTGCTCCTCCAAGGTCAAAGACTTCATTGAAAGTTTCTCTATCTAACTTGCATAGGATACTCATGTATTTCCTATGAAACCTATGGGTGGTAGGTTTATAAGAATTTATCAATTCTTTTACTAGATCCACATCAACTATGACCTATGGCATAATTAGTTTTTCCAAGTTCTTCATCCAAGGGTTATAGATTGGTGGCTTCTCAAATCTATTATTGTAAAAATACCAAAATATCCGATTGCCATTGGTTTTTGGCATAGTGGCATTGCTACAAAAGCTATATGTGTCCTTGAAAATGTGAGAACTTATCTTCTATGCAAGGGATGACCTTGGGAGAAACTACACCCATTTTTTAGCATACAAGCTAGACAATTTAGTCTTAGGCTTGAAACATTTCTGCCATGTTGGCTTGAGAAATCATATTTCCCTCTTCTTGTGCCATCCTTTTTGAATTCAACTACTTCAAACACACCTTCTACAACTAAGAACTTCAAAAACTCTAAAAGCTTTTCACACTCAATCTTCTTTTGGTTTGAATTTTGTGAATGTCATAATTAGAAATTCTTTCCATCAACTCTTTACTAGAAATTAAGAAAGAGAATAACATTTATGGTGTCTTTAAGTTAGCATACCTAAGAATTCTCAAAATTTCCATAAGTGTCAAAATCTAGGTCTATAACACTTGTACTGCCAACCTTTCAAAAATTTTCTTTTACTTTTTAGGACAACAACTACCTTTTTAATCATCTTGAGCTTTCAATAGTCATTTTCCTATTAATAGCCTATGTTGTAACCATGAAAATACTATAAAATATTTGTCTATTCATGGCTTTGAAATTCTTATTTACCCTTTTATGCTTTGGCCTGTGGCCGTGTGAAACCTTTAGTCATTGCATCATGGTCTATCTTTATGCTTAACCTTGTAAGCCTATGACCTAGTGATTAATGCTTATAAAGACTTATTGTCGCTTCAAAGCTTTCTTTAAGTTCCATGCACTTAACCATGCTATTGAGAAACTTCATAGATCTTAGCATATCATTAATTTTGTCACATGATTAAACTTTAATATCAACCTTATCATTTCTTTCTCATGACCGTGAAAAACTATTCATGTTTGAATGATCACTTGGTCACTGGCCCTATTCCTTTTTAAGAACTTAACTATGTGACCATGTGATCAGATTATGATTTATGAGCTCTTAGCTATTTTTCAAGTTCATAGTCTTCCATTTATCTTAAAGCTTCTAGTGTGTGACTATACAATAAAAGGATCCCTTTAAGGTTACAAGCCCTTTCACTAGGTCATGACTTCATTTAGATTTTCACCTCTTAACTGCTCAACTACATGACTAAGCATCTATTGCCTCATACTTAGCAGCTTTGCTAGGTCACAACTCTAATTTCTATCATGCCTTCTACCAGTGCAACCACATAATCACATAGTTACTTCACAATTCTTGACTATGTCACCTAGTCACAAGTAATATCTCTTGTTACCTCTTGAGCCTTGTGACCACATTATCAAGGGCTCTAACCACCCACTCTAACATTTAATCACTTTCACTATTATATTAGGATGTGGTGCTTTTGACCCTCCAACCATGTGATTATATCTAGTCATTGCTTCACTTCATCATTTTAACCTTTTGAGCTAGAAAAAATGAAACAATGATTGACACTTTGCAAGTCTCGGTCACATGGTCACACTATAAATTCATTATTTCTAGGGTAATTTTGCACATGAAAATTGTAAACATTAGTTTCTTAGGATGAAAACTAGATTTCTACAAAAGAAAATTAGTATTTAAAACCAAGTGAAAATAGAGGCCAATGGTGGCTCTATCTAGGGATGATGGATAGATAACATCCATACAAGGATTCATAATTTATGGTTTTGAGCAGACCACATACTTCGCAAACCAATCTTTAAGAGAGAAATCCACACAGAAGAAAACACAATAAATATATACAGAGAAACATACAAATATACTTGATTTAGAATTTGTACACAGACCTAAACTACTTCTCATGGAAAGAAAATTACCTTCAATAGAAGTACCTCTTCATGAATTGTCCATGAACTCGCAATTCAAGAATATCTCCTAATAATTCTTTCAAGACATAAGAATCTTCACCCCATGTGGATTCTATCAAGTATGGACCAAGCCATATTGGATGAAATTTTCCATGCTCGCCTTTGTCTTCAATCCTTGCATTCTAGAGTAACACCAGATCCTTTGGTTTAAATTTTCTTACTACTATCTTCTTTTCATATTAGTGCTTCACTTGGATCTACAACTTAGCATTTCTAGTAGAAGCATCTCTCCTAGTTTTATCTAATTGCATAATATCATCCATCTTGATCTGCATTTCATCAATAATATCTTCATCATATTGTTGGAAATTTTTTTACATCCCACTTAAATTGTTTTGGGGCAATCTATCTTGTATTCCATATACTATATCAAATGGTGTGCATCTTATGGCCTTCTTTACTATTACTTTGGTAGCCCATAATGCCATTGGTGTTTCAAAACCCCAAGCTCTCTTGTTCTCATCTAGGACCCTTTGAATGATCTTTAGTAGAATCTTATTACTTGATTCTTCTTGTCCATTTCTTTGGGGGTGGTATAGTGATGAAGTGGATCTAGTAACCCCATATTTTTCATAGAAAACTTTATACTCTTCAAATCTAAAATACATTGAATTATCTGTGACTATTTTCTTAGGGAAACCAAATCTAACAATGATGTTGTTTAAAATGAAATCCATGACTACTTTGCCAGTAGACGTTTTGGTAGCGATTGATTCTACTCGCTTTGTGAAATAATTAGTTACTACTACAATCCAAGAATGTCCTCCATTAGATTTATTCACAATTTTTCTTGTAAAATCAATTCTCCACTATTGAAATGGTGCTTCCACCTCTACTGGTCTTAATGGTAAATTACTAGATAATTTTAGTTTACCAATGAAATCTTGACAAGCATCACATTTTTTTACAAGCTCATGTGCATCCTTGAAAAGAGTAGGCCACCAAAATTCTTCTTCGATCACCTTGTGAGTTGTTGTCTTAGCCATGTAGTGGCCTCCACATACTCCACCATGTATTTCATTTAGAATTTTTTTTTAATGTTCTTCATTAATAAACTTAAGAAGCACACCCTCTATATTTCTCCACCATAACTACCCACTTACAATAACATATCTAATAGCTTGCAACTTTAGGGCTCACTTTTGATTATTACTCATCCCTAGTGGAGCTTTCATATACTATAAGTAAAATATTATTTCCTTGTACCAATCGTAGATATCCATGTCACACAGTCCACTTCCATAATCATCATCAAGCTAGTTTATATGGTTTTTTTCAATATTAGCCTTTTCCATCGGCTTAGCAAGTCCATGTCCTCTTACCAACTTGGTAATTTGGATGTCTATATTAAATTCTTGGATCCTATTGATCTATCTACATCTTCTCCTTGAGACTTCTTGTTGTGAGAAGATATCTTTTACTATAACACTAGGTACAAAATAAATCATAGTAGAACTTTCCAAATAACATCTAAAAGATTTCATATCCTTGGCAAGGGTATATGCCTATTTCTCATTAATTTCATATTTCAGCTCTTCAAGTTGAAGTGATTTTTCTAAAATATGCAATATGATGTTCATAACCTTCTTCATTCTTTTGAAGGAGGATTGGGAATCAAATGAAAAGATATGCATTGGTTTTGCATAATCTAGTGTCCTCATTATTGGTGCATATTTTATGGCATCTTTGAACTCTTGGAAAGTAGTAGATGGTTTGCAATATTCTAAAATCAGCACATTGCCATATTAACCAACTCTAGTCTATTTTGATCAACCCTAAGTCCTATTTTACTAGACAATTCTTATTCTAATTATCACTATTTCACTTAATGGTCTGATGTAGAAAACCCTAATCTACATTAATCACATTCTCTATTTAATTCCTAAGTATCAACTTAGATTAGCTACATTAAACCTATTGATTAGATTTAATTTAATTTAAAGTGTTCATACTTTGGTTAAATTAAATTATCTCTTCAGACTAATGTGCAAAGGAATTAAATTTATTTAATTTAATAATGTCTTTATCTTAATTATTGGATTTAATTATTCAATTAATTAAAGTTTATGAATTTATGAGGCCATATCTCATGTTATTGAATTAAATAATCTCTTCAAATCTTCTCTTCAGTTCCAAAATGGAAACTCTAAGTGAACTATCTCTTGAATTGAAATTAATTTAGTTAACTTGTTCTCACACTCATGTGAAACTTAGTTAACCCCTCATCACATTCAAATCTAAAATAGTTAACTTCATTTGCACAGGGAAAGTTCCATTTCAATTGAATCTCATCTTCAATCTTGACCATTGGTCAATTTTGGAACTCTATTTAAGAAGCCTTAAATTCCTCATTATAGAGGTTGAATGTTTATTATGTAAAACTTATGCTGGAACATATACTCGTTTAGCTCATATTTTCATAAGTGCTTATATCTTTTAGTATTATAATAAAATTTAGCTTAACATAATGCATCCATATAGATTAAATGTTCTTTCTTATTCTTAGATTAATATATTTGCACTTCATTTAGAATAATTTTATTTCTCATATAGCTACATGAATCCTTCATTCTAGAGGTTTGGTTACCCACTTCTTAAGAGGAAAGGAAAAATCCTTCTAGTTAGAAGGCAATAGGTCATTCTGTTGGATTACTTGGATGAATAATTCAATGTTCATTCTGGGATGATCTTTCAGGTAAAGACTGTATTGAAGTGTGTGTGAGGACTCAAGGTCCACAATTCACATATATATTTTTGGTGCCAAGAAATTAATTTTTCTAGCCTTGTCTACTTTGTTTTCTATTCTTTTAATGGTTCTATCACATTTGTCTATATAGATTTCCAATTTTTCATGCAAGAAATCTCATTTGCATGTAAAGATTTGAAGATTTTTCCCCTTTCATTACACTTCCTTCCATAAAAATTTTCATAATTGTGTAATTTCTTATGCGATGCATAATATTTTCTTGCACAAGCTTGTGCAAGATTTCACACAAAATTTTGTAACAACATGCAAAATATAGTTTTTCAAAATTTATTTTATCATTTTGTTTGACTAAAAAGTTTTCTCTAAAACATTTTCTTTTAGATTTTTGATTTTCTAGATCATAACAGTGGTTTGTAGGACACTTGATGAAGACACCTTTATCAAAACAACTTGAAACATGTATCGATTGTGTGATTGTAGGATGATTGCTAAAGAAATGCATGTCAAAGAGCAATTTCAAACCCACTTTAAATTTCTTGTCTTCTTTTTTCTTTCCACACATACTATAATTAGATTCTGTGAACTTTACAAGGTGTAAGACAAGAGAATAGGGGAGTATTCTCTTTACCACTTGGAAGTTATGACCAAGGGTAAATCAAAAACCTAGAAGCCTCTGAAAGATGGCATCTAAGGGAGGTAAGAAAGTTAGTGGTTCTCTAGTACAAGTCCTCTTCTATGAAGGGATGATGATTTCCTCTTAGGGAATCAAAATCTTGAGAAGGGACAAGTCTGGATCGATTAAGCTAACTTGGTAATTAACATTTCTTATGTGGTTGGGTAAGGTGATGAGGTAGAAGAGTATGCTCTTTCCCCTTGAGGGAAATTAGAAAATCTGACCCTTATATCCAAACCACTAGTTCAAGTCAACCTTTAGAGGTCCTACTAGGGTGATCCAACCTCTAGGAATGACCCAAGTGAGCACACTTCTTTCACCAGAGATTCCAACTCACTATAATAAAGAACCTTTTTTAGAGCAAAAGACTCCAAAGCCATGTTAATTTTTTCCTCTTGATTCCTAATGTCTCACATCAAGAGGAGGCTTTGTCTATTACACTAGCTGGCACTGACCCCAGTCTTGCTAGTCAAGTGTGTGCACTTTTAGATGTTGGTGTGGGTTGTTGATATTAACTTCACTTTCAAAGCCACTAGGGATTAATATGAATGGAAGCCAAGTAAATATTTCTTAGTTTGTTGCTACTTGATTCACCTCTAAATGAGGCATAATCTTTGTGCAAGGAGGGGAAATAATCTCTCCTATATAACTCACCATAGGCACGTACCTAGGTTGGATTCCCTTGTCCCTTTGAGTTACTTTGTCCTTGGTTGGATTGTTTGCGACTACTGCTTACTTCCTGTGCCTTTTTGAAAAACAACTATCTTGTTAGAAATCAAAATTCTATTTAACAACTCAAAAACCATCTTGATCTCTATCTAAAATCTATCAAAATAACCCACCATTTGTCTAGAAGTTGAAAACATTGAAAATCTCTTCAAAATTCAATCTCAGTTGTCAGTCTAGTCTCTATTATTGTGCCCAATTTGGAATTTTTCGTCATGAGTATCTTTTTGGCCAATACTTCTTCATGTGGCCCTATCCAAGTCCTCATATGATCCTATTCAAATCTCCATGTGAGATCTTGCAAGCTTTGTCCTTTTGTTAGAATCCTTTTTTTGTCAATCTAGAACATCCTCACACT
The DNA here is from genome assembly GCA_028749045.1 of Cupressus sempervirens. Lineage (NCBI taxonomy): Eukaryota > Viridiplantae > Streptophyta > Pinopsida > Cupressales > Cupressaceae > Cupressus > Cupressus sempervirens. The sequence goes on along the minus strand of CM053791.1, from coordinate 80,683,764 downwards.
GCGTTGATCAAGTCCTTGCAGAAGAAAAGTATCCAAAATTTTTTGTTTTAAGTCTTTGCCTGGTTCTTTGAACTTTCTCACATGATTCCCTAAGAATATTCGCATGGGATCTTGTCTCAAAAATATCAAATTGTTTTGTCAGATCTATTTGCACTTTAAGTAAGGATTGTTACTAGAAACATTTTACCACTTTTCTATCTATGAATAGTTTCAAATAGTTGCATCTTTCTTAGCTAACAACTTGTGACCCACACTCAACCTAGTCTCATTTCTCAATTATCTTGTTCTTATCCTTTAGTGCTTGTCATACTTAGTGTCACAATAGTCATAATATTTGGCTATTCTAGCCATTACTCAAATGACTCATACCTTAGTATAAAACACTCTTATCTTATTTCTTTGAGACTACATTGTATTGTGGTCATTTTTTATTCTTGTCCTTATCTAAGATAGCGGCAACAAGAAGTGGAAATGTGTTTTATCCCCTTAGATTTAGACAAGGTAGAGCTAGGGGTTGTAATCATGACAAGGGTCACTTTCTATTTAATACATAGTTTATATCTTGTTCATCTAGTGAGGAGTTTGCATGATCTCCTTCACCTATTAGATCACCTTATATTTAGAGAATGTTCTCTATCAACTTACAAAAAAGTAGGAACCGCTTGTATAAAGAGGATCCCAAAACTAGCAAAGGTCATACATCTCTAACCAATATAGCATAATTCTTCTTCAGAGGACCTTTTGAATCAAAACATACTAAAACTAATCACATTCCTATAATGGCTGATCAAGGAACTAAACATGGAAAAAATATTAGAGACCAAGATCAACACAAAATTGAATGACATAAGGAACCTCTCTATATTGATGAGAATTAAGAAGAGGTAGAAATACTCCCTAAACACATCAAAAAGTGTCATAAAGATAAAAATTTCTAGAATGTTATGGAAATCTTGCTTAACAAAGAGAAATAAAAATACTTTCTCAAACTTTCTTAAGAGGCAGCTAAGTTACCTCATCACTTTAACATTGAAACTACCATTACACCTGAAGAGGAAATTGAAACATCCAAATTTCAAAAATAGTTGAAGATCATGCAAGATCAACTAGCCCAAATGATGTGTGACAAGGAAAAACCTGTAAAAACATACACCTTAGACACTCTTTCTCCATTCCCATTTGAAAAGAGTATAGACATGCCTCCTTTTCCAAGAGGATTTGAGTTATCTCAGTATTACAAATACTTTAAAACTGCCAATCCCCAAGATTATTTGTGAGAATTTGAGACCTTGTCTATGGAATTTATGCATAAATAGACATATCTCATGTATCTATTCCCAATAAGTCTAGGTGGTCAGGCCATGGAGTGCTTTTCACACTTTCCTACTAGTATCAAAACATTCAATGAAATAACTAACCTATTTGTCTAATAGTACTCTCACAACGTTCAATGCCCAGTTAACATTTGAGACTTGTGTAACCTTAAATAGAAAGTTGGGGAACCTTTACTCACATTAATTTAGAGATGGAGACAAATTTACACCAAATATTCATGAAAGATTCTTGAAAGAAAAAAGCTTGACATCGTCACTAACAACCTCCCACCTAATTTTGGGTATAGAGTTCAACTTTAAGGTCCACATACCTTCAAAGACATGGTCAAAAAAGCTATCTGTAGAGAGGAATTCATGGTAAAAAAGGGTGAATTAATCCTTCAAAAGGACATGAAACAAGGATCCACCTCTAACAAGGACAAATCCAAATATGTGAACAAAAATTGTGAGGTTGTGCATGATGAAGTCATTGACAATGTTACTCCTAAGACTACTAAGGCAATGTTCAATCTTATAAACAATCTCAAAGAATCCAAGAATGTTGAGAAATCCCCTCTTCACAATAAGACATTTGAAAAAAAACCGAAAAACACCTCTTGGCTCTCATGCCAAAAACAAGAATATACACCTCCTGGTGAACCTTTGGATGTGGTCTTAAAAACCTTGCAACAAAATAAACTCATCTCTTCATTGGATAACTCTTGTCCTTACGATCCAAAACCTTGACCACCATGGTGGAATGAAACCACATTTTGTGAATATCACCAAAACAAAGGTCACAAAACTAGCAATTACATCAACTTGTTTCATAAGGTCTAAGACCTAATTGAAGATGGTGATATTGTTGTGGATGGACATAACAAGAACGTAGATCACAAGGCTCTCAAAGAGCCATTCCTATCTTACAAAAAAGGAGAAAACTCAAAAAAAAGTCCAACAATAGGATCAACTATATGTATTCTAATGATGACAATGTGATTAACATGGTTAAACTTGTGGATGCTAAGTATTGTGATGTCATCACGATCAAGGGAAAACAAGATACAACTAAATCTATGACACCATTTGTCTTGAGGGGCCCTACTTCCAATACGCTTGACAATGAACCATCACAACTCTACACCAATTTTGTTACACATTCTTGTGCTAAGTTGGTTCTCAAAGGCCCTGCACCTTCTACTCCTGAGTTAGAACAACACAAAGATAGACCCTTGCTGGTCCACCTGGCAAAGGTGCAAAACTTGCAACAACTTTTGTGGCTACTAGATACAGTATCCTTGATTAGTTACAATGAACTAATGTTAAAATCACAATCTTTTGAGATGCTCAAAATCTCACCTACTCATAGGCAGATTCTTGATAAAGCCCTTGTTCAGGAAAACTTACCTCAAGATCTTGATCTTGAGAGGCTCCAATCTATGGTATGTCATCTAACCTCTTCTTACTATATGACTTTCTCTGAGGAGGATGAAAATTCATAGAGTGATCCACATAATCAACCTCTACACATTGAGGACATGATACACCATAAACATGTCTATCATATGCTCATTGATAATGGAGCAATTTTAAATATTGTCTTTGTTACATTTCTCAAACAATTGAATATTCTAAAGAGTCCATTGATCCCTGTCGTAAGATAACTATCAAAGTGTATCATAAAGTTGAATGAAAATATTTAGGTTTGGTGGTGTTGCCTCTCCATGTTGGTCCTATAGAATGAAATGTCACCCCTTAGGTTCTTGACATCCCTTGGCTTACAATATTCTATTAGGAAGACCATGGATACATGAGATGCGCACTATGCCATCCACTTCCCATCAATGTATAAAATTTCCATTTTATTGCTCAGAAGTCACGATACCTACAAGTACTAGCTATAACTGTATCATGCTAAAAGCTACTAAAAAATTTGTGTCTAATAATAGGGAATCTATGGACTATTATAATAACAAACTGAAGCAAATTGAGTAGTCACTCAAGCTAAAAGAAACTAGAATGGGTGAATATCATATAGAACTAGTTCTGTCTCTAACATCTCTTCCTGAGTCTCCATGTCATTATGGGAGATCATCTAAATCAAAGAGGCCATTTGTATTGATGCCTCAAACCAAGTAAATGGTACTTTTGTCAAATTTATTCATCCTCTCAAGGAGGAAGCTGAAAATAGAGCTATTACAGCATGGATCTACAAAGAGGAAACTCTAGTTGACCTCACAAAATAGTCCCGTAAAATTACTCCTAAGAAGTATAGTCCTAATATTAGACTCATGAAATGCTTTGGCTACAAGGGAGCTGGTCCTATTATATGCAAAAAAAATGGTCTAATTATTCCTATCAAAGAAATAGATAGACGGAATCAAGTTACATCTAGTCTAGGCTTCAAGAAGATTCCCTTTCATCTAGGGGGTAATGTTACCTATTTTTCCCTACCAAAATTTGAATTTAGACATTCGAGCCCATCCAATGGTCATCTTCCATATTTAAGTATTATTTTTAATGCTCAAGAAATATTGAAAAGAATAAATGATAAAACCTTATTAATTTGCTTCTATTTCCTCGTGACTTTCCTATGTACAAGATTGTAGATATCCACAATACACCAATGCACTTTCTCACATTTTAAAAATGTACTACCTTTACATAATGTGGAGAAGCCCCTTTGTGACACATGGATCAGTGGGTTCATCTTCTTTGAGCCATCGCAGATAGGGTAGACAAGGAGGAGGGTCAGTCCAGCTGGCAGTTTGATTAGCACTCGCTTTCTTGCATTGTTTATTTTGTTAGACTTTCTAACAATGCAGGAAAGTGCACTAGTGAAACTTGCCCCACAATGTCACATGTTCCTAGTTGTACCTTCCACTGTCAGATCTTCAAGGATCAATGGCTGGTGCATGCTTGCAATAAGGAGTTGTGAGGAAATTAAACAATGTAGGTATGCACCCTTGCGATGCATGGCACAGTGTGACATCATGGGCCCACCTTTCTTAGAGGGTAATGATAGATCATCTTCCATGGCAGTTGTCATGAGAGTCAAAGTATGAAGAGGGAATCTCATTGGTTTGTCTAGTTAACTAGGTATATGGTCATGTAAGATTTTGATCACCGTAGATTCAAATGAAATCAAGGGCTGACACTTCCTTGCAAGATGAAGATGCAAGGATTTTAAGTAATGTGGGAAATTTCCTTGTTACTGTATGTCCTTATGGGGCCAGGCTTGTTTCATATGCTACAGGGTGATGCTAGTTGGGGCCAGGTCAGGCTGAGTTAGATGTCAAAGTGTTTTGTGGGCTTAGAAATTTCAAAGGAGCAAGTGCAATATTATAAGGATCTTTCACAATCATTGATCTTGCAGAGATCAACAATTAGTTTTTTCTCGCAAGATGAAGATGCAAAGAAATTAAACATTGTGGGGAAGTACCTAAACAACACGTGTCCCAGTGGGATCGGCTAAGGCATTAATAGTTAGGGCTGACGGTTGATAGTTACATCATGGTCATGGTTTTGAGGAGGTGGTGTGGTTAGTCAGTAAAATATGGTCAATCATGTGGCCACTCTGTAGAGTGGAAAAAAAAAAAGAAATTCATTGGCCCACATGGTCTATTCTAGTTGTAGGGTTTAGTTGACTTGTTGACCCTGTTGATTCATGAGCCAAAAATGAAGGGAGTCAAATTTTTCAGTGCAACCTGATCCCTGTGACCAATGCCAACCACTCTTGGATGAATGTTGAACTTAGAAATGAAGGAGAACTCTCCACCACCTCTGATCCTATCCATCTACTTGGTCAGAATAGTTTAATGGCACCATTTTTGTCTTATCAGGGCCCTGTTTCAATAGAATATTAGATTGCATTATACTTAGGTCTTCACCAAGGTTGGATTTTCCTTAGATCTGCATGATTATTCTCTATAAGACTTAATGGTAGTGGTTCTGGAGTAACTTTAGTAAGAAAATATCTTAGTTATGCTTGAACTATAAAGGCAATTTTTGTAGATTTTGTGCTGATCAATTCTTTTTTGACTCCTCTGATATTGCTCTACAACTTCAGTGTAAATTCCCTTTGCCTCTGAACTATATGGAATTCTTCTTTATCTCCTTCAAGAATTGATGTAAAGTGCAAGAACTATTTTCCTCTCATTGGTGTATTGTGGATATCTACAATCTTGCATGACTGTATCTCTTTTGGCCTTTGAATGGTATATAAGTGAATCATCTCTTTCCTTGTGTCATTCATTTGGGTTTTTTGATCTACATGTGATTGTTAGATTAAAGTAAGTCTAAATGTGTATATCTTTTGGTGTCATGATGGTTCAATAGTTCATGTATGGGAAGAGATTGGTTTGAAAACTCTATTTTGGTGCATCACCCCTTAGATTAGAATAGGTAGATTTGCTTCTATGCATTCCTTCTCCCTTTTCCTCTCCAAGAGTAGTTAGGTGCACCCTGATAGTAAAGGAAGCTGACCTTTTCCAGAGACTCAACCTCATAGTTCAAATCCCATAGCTTGGAGGTTGTTTCCATGTTTCACAAGGTTGTCCTTATGTAAAAAATTTGTACGTGGGTGCAAACTTTTGTGACAACAGGTAACAAATTCATACCAGAACTTGAGAGTTCATCTAAACATGAGTCACAAGCTAAGTCTGATGACCATGAAGATAATGCTAATGATAAGGATCCTTATCCTTATCCAATTTCTAATTATTTGACTAAATTATTTGTAGAACTAGATGACTTTGTACCACATGTCAATGTCATGGATGATGATAGTGATTCTTTTGAGGATACTACTAGTTCCTATCATACTCAAAAAGAACAAAGAGAGTCTAGTCATGCTTTACACATTGAGTACCTTTTTAAAAATCTAGATGACAAAGGATAATTTGTTCCTATCACTTGTGGAGAATTCTATAGTCTATCTTCATGCAGTACAAATTCTTGAGAGTATGAATTTGACTCTCTCTCATAAGAAACTACAGACAAAGATATAGATCAAGTTCATGTTTATGGAAACCTCCTTGAATTAGGTGAATCATATAGAGTTAGGTCTAATGAGTCCAATCCAATGTGTCCTCAAGTCTTTAATTAATGACATTAGTGCTCAAAGGCATTCAAATACACTTGTGGATGAAGCCACTCTACATCTCGAATTACTTGTCCAAGAATTAATGATTACACTTAGAAAGTAATCAAACCCATCACATCTCTTTCACTCACCTATCTTGAGCTCGTAGACTAGAATTGAAATGCATGTAATGAAGTCCTTACATTGTAGAATGACTATGCTCTTGCTTACTACTTAAACATTGTAAAACTAGTAACATCTTCCATAAGTGAACAAAGCATCAACATAACTAAAGCTAACATCAAATATCTTAGTAATACAATAAAAAAGAAAATAAATAAATGATCTAATGGTGAAAACCACATTATGGTAGTATCAAAACTTTAAAAAGTAAAAAGTAAAAGATGTATCAAAGGGTGAAAACCTCTCTAAGGCACCCACAGATGAGATATTTGATGCACTTCCTAGTCATTTTCAAGAAATATCATAAGTGTTGGTAGAATGAACATAGCCAATCTACTTGGAAAGAAAGGAATAGCCACACATGATACATCTTGTATAGTTGCTATCTCCAAAAAAAGAGAGGAATCCATTACTTTCTTCCAAGAGAAAAAGAAAAAAATTGTGTCAACATACTTAGATATGCCAAGAATAGATCCTGATCTCATTATGCATCACTTTTCTATCACACGAATAGTTAAACCAGTCACACAAAAACTAAGGAAAATGCATCCTCATGTTGCATTGCTTATCAAAGCTGAACTAGAGAAGCTTCTAAAAGTTGGTTTCATCCATGCCACTAATTATGTTGAATGGATATAAAACATTGTTCTAGTCTCCAAACACGAAAAATCTATTAGAGTTTGTACAAATTTCCAAGATCTAAACTTAGCATGTTTGAAGGATGATTTTCCACTTCCTAACATTGATATGATAGTGGACATGATGGTAGGATATGAGACGTACTCACTCATGAATAGTTTCTCTAGTTATAATCACATCAAGACTACACCAAAAGATTAGGAAAAGACTACTTTCACTTATGCATGGGGAACTTTCTGCTGGAAAGTAATGCCATCTGGTTTAAAAATTCTAGTGCTACATATCAGAGGGTAGTCACTACAATTTTTCACAACATGATGCATAAAATGATGGAGGATTATGTCAATGGTACTCTGGTTAAGAGTGCAAAATGCCACACTCACCTTGAAGATTCAGGACCTATCCTGGATCACATGGATAAATTTAGTTTGAGACTTAATCACAAGAAATGTACATTTGGTGTAACATCTAGGAAAATACTTGGATATATTGTGTCTACAAAAGGAATCAAGGTTGATCTAGATAAATTTCAAGCAATCATGGACATGTCTCTACTTCATAATATCAGTCAGATGAGGGGTTTACAAGGAAGATTCCAATTCATTCATAGATTCAACTCATAATTGGCGGATAGATCATAGAATTTTACCAAGACTCTACATAAAGGTGTAAAAGATAACTGCAACCAAGATTGCAATTAGAGTCTAACATAGATAAAGCAATACCTTGCCAATCCATTGATCTTGATACCTAATATTCATGGGAAGCCTCTTATTCTATACATCTCAGTAATAGAGATATCTCTAGGTATCTTGCTAGCTTAAGAGGACAATGATACCAAGGAAAGAGCCATTTACTATTTGAGTCTCGTGTTGATCTCCTATGAAAAGAACTATAGTATCAACAAGAAGGCTTTCTTGGAGTTGTCTTTTCTTCCCAAAAGTTGAGACAATACATGCTTGCCCATACGATATGACTAGTTGCTAAAATTGATCCATCAAAGTACTTAATTAGCAAGGAAGCTCTAACAAGAAGGTTGGCTAAGTGGGTCATGATACTAAGCAAGTTTGACATTTAGTATGTTGAATAAAAGGCTATTAAAGGACAAGCAATTACTAATCAGCTAGTAGAAGCACTGATGTAGAGTCTTCTACCATTGAATATTGATTTTCCTGATGAATCAATTCTAACAATCACACATCAAACTTGGGTGATGTTCTTTGATGGTTCCTTCATACAACAAGGGTCTGGTACTGGACTACTATTCATAACACCATAGAGGTATTCATTGTCTAAGGAATACAAGATTTTGTTTCCTTATATGAACAATATTGTAGAATATGAAGCTCTCCTTAATGGCATGAAGATTACAGTTGAATGGAGAGTGGATCAGTTGAGTGTCTTTGGTGATTCACAACTCATAATCAATCAGGTCAATGATGTATATTAGACAAAAGATGAGAAATTGATTCCTTATAAATGCATGGTGGATGATCTAAAGAAATACTTTGCTCATATCACTTTTCAATAGGTTCCTCGAGCAAACAAAAAAGTGGTTGATGCCATGGTTACTCTTTCCTCCTTGTTATAGCTACACACTACTTCACTAAGTGGGTGGAGGTAGTCCCTCTCTCTATAGAAAATGGCAAAATTGTAGCTTTGTTTATTATGAATTACATTATATGTAGGTATGGTGTACCTTCCTCCATTATTACTAACAATGGAGGACAGTTAAAAAATAAATATCTTAAGGAGTTATGTAAAATGTTCAAAATTATACAACATTGGTCTTCTAGCTATTACCCCCAGGGTAATGGTCAAGCAGAGACATCCAACAAGGTGATCCTTAAGATTCTTCATCCCATAGCAAATCTAGAAGGGATTGGCACCTCTAGAATAATCTAACTTTATGGGCTCATAGAACAAGTATCAAAACTCCAATGGGTACAACACTCTTTGCTTTGGTCTATGGAGTAAATGTTGTGCTTCTAATTGAGGCTGAAAACCCTGCTTTGAGAATCTCCATTAAGGGCCTCATTACTGATGATGACTATAGAATATCTCAACTTCAAGAGCTAGCATTATTAGGTAAACATTAGCAAGTGGCCTATGATCATCTTTGAGCTTATCAATAACATATGTCTAGAAGTTACAATAAGAAAGTTAAGCCACATGACTTCCAACTAGGTGATCTTGTTCTTAAAGAAAACCCTAAGAATCAATAAAATGGGTACAAAAAGGGAAGTTTGAACCCAACTAGCTTGGTCTCTACATAATTATTGTAGTGTTTTGATCTGGTGCTTATCAAATTTCTATAGCTAAGGAAGAGGTGCTGAAGGAGCCTATCAACACTCTCCATCTGAAGCAATTTTATAGCTGATATGTTTTCTAAAGCTCTCTATATATGCTTAAATGTCCTATTTTTTTTTTTAAATGCAAAAAGTTAAAAAAAAATCATTATCTTGGTGAAAATCTAGCAATAGGTGCCTTGGTAATACCAAAAAAAATTAAAAATTAAAAAATACAAAAAAAATTAAAAATTAAAAAATACAAAAAAATCAAAAAAAGAAAAGTACAAAAAAATCAAAAAAACAAAAAAAGCGCCATTGATGAAAACCTAGCAAACAAACATCTTGGTAGCAAAAAAAGAAAAAATAAAGAAAAGAAAAATTGCAAAAAGTCTTGAAAAATCATTATCTTGGTGAAAACCTAGAAATAGGTGCCTTGGTAATACCAAAAAAAATTAAAAAATTTTAAATGCGAAAAACTCAAAAAGAGAAAAATACAAAAAAATTGAAAAAACAAAAAAGTGACATTGATGAAAACCTAGCAAATAGGCATCATGGTAAAAAAAAAACTAAAAAATCTCTACCAAGAAGGTGAAAACATGGTAAACATGTGTCTCTTGTTTCAAATGCTATATCTCACAGTGCATCTTCTAGCTCTTGTACAGTTGCTTTCTTGCTTTACTTTGCTTCTTTTTCTCATGTATCCATAGTTTGAATCTTCTCATAACTCAAGGGTACACCCTATAGTGTCATAGGAGTCTCTTTCACAAAAATCACAAGTTGTTCTAACTATGCTTACCTACTATTGCTCAAGTCACTTTTTTGAGATTCCCCTCATAGAAGATCTCTCTCACGACAATCACCAGTTGTTCTAACTGCATCTGCCTACTATCACTTATGTCACTTTTTTGAGATTCCACTCATAGAAGATCTCTTACGATAGTCAACAGTTGTTCTAAATACATAAGCCTACTATTGCTCATGCCACTTTTTTTTTAGATTCCCCTCATGGAAGATCTCTCTTGCGTCAATCACTAGTTGTTCTAACTATGTCTACCTAATGGTGCTTGTATCACATTTTTTGAGATTCCTCTCACGGAAGATCTCTCACGCTAGTCACTAGTGGTCCTCACTATGTCTATCTACTCTTGCTCAATTTCCTACTAAGGTTCTTCTTACTAAATATTCCTTTTTGACTTCAATCACTAGTTGTTCTAACTATGTCTATCTACTATTGTCACCTAACTAAAGAGATTTCTTTCATACATGTTATGAACATTTACACTTGACATCAATCCTATAATAGAAAAAATGAACTCAAAATGATGAACTTGTTTAGATATATAGAGATTTTCTTTATTTGTGCTGCTTTCACTTTATCATGTCTGTTTGAATGACTCAATGATGTCAATTTCAACTAGAGAAGTAAGGACTAAGGGCATGATCTTTTCTTTACTTTCTATTTGTGGTTTAGTTCCAATGATCTGGAATGTCCATATAAAATGGGTGTCCACTATAAGAGCCTCCATCTCATATTGGATGGCCATGTATACCTTGACTCCTCTAACATGGAATCCTCATTGAGGTTGGTTCTTCTCCTTGCTTGTTGGAGTGAATTCTCTATGTTGTAGTAAATACTGATACTTTTCCTACTAAGTAAATGTATGAGTCATTGTGGGTATACTTAGCACACTTCTTTATCAAGTTACGAATGCACGGGTCATTGCAGAGATAATATTTATTGATTACTTAGCATAAGAAGGAGCTCTTGTGTGTCTAGCGTGTCTGCATCTAAGAAACATTCTGGTCATCCTAGCATTTATGCTTTGATGCTTATGTTAACCTGCTACATTAAAAAGGGACAAATGTTCTGGTCATTCTAGCTTCTTGTGCCTCAAATGCTTACATTTAATCTTGACAAAATTAGAACATGTGTCATATTCATATTTCTATGATTGCAATATCAATGAGAATTGTATGACATGTGGGGTTTTTCTATAGGCTCAGTGATGATAATTATATAAGTTTTTAAACTAGACCTAGGGTTGAATCTAGTCTAGGAATTGCATATAGTATCGGCTAGTGTTGCATAAGTATATGGTTTGATGACTAATTCACTTACATCCTTTGTGATGAGGGATTGTTGGCTTCTTCAAAGTGTCATGTTTCTTCACAATTACATAAGCATTTGATTCTTTGGTTTGTCCTCTTGCTCCTCAAGAGATACCTATCACTATCAACAAAAACATGGAACACTACATGAGATGGCAGTGCATTCACATTTTTCAATTCATACATAATTTCATAAATCCATCACATCTACACTACACTCATAAATCACATCATATTTAAATTTCATAATCATAGCATAAAAAATATCATATACAACAAGCTATGAAGAGAGAAAGTGAAAAATGTAAACGATACTCAAATCAAAATCTCATATATATATATATATATATATCAAAAGTGTACATCTTTGAAAAACTATATGCTACTCAAGTGTTGTTAATTAAAAATGGTGCAAAATGGTACTGGCACACCAATAGTTATAGAGCTGTATCAAAATCATAGTCACAAAGAATATAACTCTCCCCTTCCCCTCATCTCTTGTTGGTGGCAGAGGAGGAAGAGGAGGCATGTTTGGTCTCACTAGAGGCCATGCTCCCCTTGACACTTGTGCATACTGTAAAAATTAAGGTACTTGCTCGGCCTCATCTAGTACAACCACTACATATTCCACAAAATAATAGGCTACCCTAGCTAACTATAGCATGGCCTCTAGTGAGACCAAACATGCCTCCTCTTCCTCCTCTGCCACCAACAAGAGATGAGGGGAAGGGGAGAGTTATATTCTTTGTGACTATGATTTTGATACAGCTCTATAACTATTGGTGTGCCAGTACCATTTTGCACCATTTTTAATTAACAACACTTGAGTAGCATATAGTTTTGCAAAGATGTACACTTTTGTTATATATATATATATATATATATATATATATATATATATATATATATATATATATGAGATTTTGATTTGAGTATCATTTGCATTTTTCACTTTCTCTCTTCATCTAGTACAACCACTACATATGCCACAAAATAATACGCTACCCTAGCTAACTATAGCCAAACCTCATCCTACAACTACTCAAATCTCTATCATGCTAACTCTAGCTACTCCTATTAATCATGGATCTCTTGATCCTACTAAACAATCTAGGTATCTCTAATCACTTCTTGTATATGTACCTCTACTAATTGCTACTGCATGGTCTATACTTGATCCCTTGACCTCCTAAGAGCCTCTTGGGTCTATGCCAAGATGTCTTCACCCTAGGCTCCTACAAAAAGCTAGTGTTAGTCCTCCTCATTGCTAACTATGGCCTCATGTTGCTCAACTAGCTACTCTTGCTTGACTCATTGCCTCTATACATCTTTTCTAATGGCTCCTAGGCCTCCCATCTCACCTCACCATCATCTCTAACCTATCCCACTCCCACCAACATCTAGATCTAATCTCATCTATCTTGGAGGAATCTACACTTGTTTGGTCTTGTGCCTCACCTACTGTGGCTACTCTGGCTGCTATGGTGGTGCCAAGGATGCCTACATAACTATTTGGGAGCCACTATCCCCACTAGATCTATAAATCATAGAAAGGGATGACTCAAAAAATAGGCCTAATACATGAGACTTATCCCTCCATCTACTACCATTGGTAGATAGTCCCACTGCATCACAACCAATTTGTACATGTCTATCATCAATCTCCTAGGATCTAATCTCAGGGACCATCTGAGGTCCACATCTACTGCTAATTGAGCATAGGAGTAGTACTCCTATGAAATATCCTATAGCCTCCCATACTACTGCCACACACTATTCAATAGAAATCTATTCATTGTCTACATAGATTGACCTATCGATGGTCGTGAAGTGAACATGTTCCCTAACTCCCGAGGCACATCATCCCAATCCTTAGTCTCTCACCAAGGCCACCATACTACTACCACTAAGTCACCAAGATGAGCCCTCTATTGATTAGTTTTCCCTAGAGATGTCTGGGTAAGTTGGACACTATATCTACAAATATATGGCTCCATAGGTTGTCTCTTGTCCTAAAAAATGGGCCTTGTGACTGGTAGGTGCTCCCATGCCTAGATCTCGAGAAAATAGATCCTGGTGGGCATGCTCCTCCTCTTGTGATACATTATCTTGTATATCTCATGATAGATATGTGCAAGCATACACTGACCCTACCCATATCTCTTTGGGGTCTCTAATATCATCTGGAGCATCTTTCCTTAGCTACACTCTAATCCATGCTAGCCTCTATTTGGCATCAAGAAATAGTTGATAAATATCCCCAAAATTGATGCCAACCTATGAGTGGGACCATAGGTATGCATGAGCTCATCCCACATGATTGCTCTACCCATAATCAAGGTTTTTTTAGAAGATGACCCTTAGTGCCTCTGTACCTGCTCGGGGAACTATGTCATAAATCACCCGTGGTCTATGGAATGGTATGTGGAGAATCCTATAGATGTCCTTTAGTGTCACTATCATCTCCCCCTATGGCAAGTGAAAAGTGTTCATCTATGAATGAAAATGCTCCACTAGTGCTATCAATAGGTTATGATTCACCAATAGTGGTGGAATTTGAGAAAGATACAACAAACTCAACCTATCTATATGAGCCATATCAATGTCATCGAGTGCCTGCAACAAAGCTTTGTATGGTGGATAATGGGATCAAAATTTGATATCATGAAAGGTAACCTACACACACAAAAATATAGTAGGAAAATGATCAATCTCTGCTAAATAAAATGACAACAAAAAGTACAAAAATTGCAATGAAAAAATCAAAATTACAATTTTTAAACTTACATTTTACACTAGGATTTCATACGAAATCTAATGTCCTCATGTGAGATTGTACATCTTTGTGTGAGGATAAAATTTCTTGTGCAAGATGCAATCAAGTACTTAGCAAAAAATGAACCCAATCTAGGTTTTCTTATGTGACATGTGGGTATCTCCCATACAAGAAAACTCACTAAACTAGGCAAAGAAGCACATGCCTGATACTTCTTCATATGAGAAGAGATAGGCTTTACACAAAGAGTGACATCCTCATGCAAGAATTGACAAGGAAAATTAAAAAGTGCAAAACTTAATGTGAAGTAACATTATCGACTACTCACCAAATGTCCATAGTCCGCCAGCTGACTATGTCACCAGGAGCACTCAAATTGAAGTGTAGACAATGGGATCACCATTTTTGCCTCAGATCTCTCTTCTTCACAAAAGAAAAAAGTGTAAAGGATTTGAAAATGACCTTGTGGGTCCTTATATAGGTTTTGACCTAATTTTTAAAAGTGCTCTAGTTTAAATGAAAATCACCCCCTAGTTAATTTGATCACTCTGAATCCATTTTTGAGAATGAATTCAAAATCTGACACACTTAAACAACTCAAAAAAGAATTTTAAAATTTTGGGACCAATGTAATTGAATTCTTATGGAGTCCATCTTTTTGATACTTTGTGCATCTTGAAAGCTTTTTCAATCACAATTTCTTAAAATTTTCTAAAATTTTAGGAAAAAGTCAACTCTAGTCAAATTTGGTCAACTTTGGTCAAACTTGTTCTTCTAGACCTCAAAATCACTTCAAATCGACTCCAAATTTTCTTCTAATCATTTTGATCTCTTTTCTATACTTTGGAATCTCATATTTCTTCTGTATATCTTGATATATTGTTATACATCATATTTCTAGTGTGTCATATTTCAATTTCACTCCCGAGGGGGTAGGATGATTATATCATTGACTCTGAATTTCAACTGAATCTAAATGTTATGTCCTCATCACTCAAGGCATCTTTATCCCCTTTCTATCTAACATCTACATCATCTATCTCATCTTTTGATCAGTCGATCACATCTTATAGTAGTCCTTATCAGAGTTTGATGGATAAGTATTGGGACAGTCTAAAATCTGACTCCTAAGGTCAAGCCTTTTTCTAGGGATAATTCTATGACTCATGATGGGATCTTGATATCTTTTATGGCTAGGTATCTAGGTATTCTATCTATATCCCTTAAGGTTAAGCTTCGTTCTAGAGATAATCTTTAAAAGCTTATCAATATAGGTATCTAGGCATTCTATTTAGATCCCTTAAGGTTAAGCTCTATTCTAAAGATAATCTTTAAAAGCTTATGAATCTAGGTATCTAGGTGTACTATCTAGATCCGTTAAGGTTAAGCTCCATTCTAGAGATAATCTTTAAATGCTTATCGATCTAGGTATCTAGGTGTTCCTTTTTCGATCCCTTAAGGTTAAGATTTGTTTTAGAGATAACCTTTAAAAGCTTATTGATATAGGTATCTAGGTGTTCTATCTAGATCCCTTAAGGTTAAGCTCCATTTTGGAGATAATCTTTAAAATCTTATCGATCTTTGGTATCTAGGTATTCTATCTGGATCCCTTAAGGTTAAGCTCCATTATGGAGATAATCTTTAAAAGCTTATCGATCTTTAGTATCTAGGTGTTCTATCTAGATCTCTTAAGGTTGAGCTTTGTTCTAGAGATAACCTTTAAAAGCTTATCATAGTCTCTTTATCATCAATTTTGGAACCAATCTTGTTTCTTGATCTATACATCATACTTCTAATTTTATTTGAATTCAACATGTTGCTCACACATTCATTCAAAGAGGGGCAAATGTAATGCCTCAAAATTGGCACACTGCCATATTAACCAATTCTGGTCTATTTTGATCAACCCTAAGTCCTATTTCACTAGGTAATTCTTATTCTAATCATCACTATTTGACTTAATGGTCAGATGTAGAAAACCCTAATCTACATTAATTACATTCTCTATTTAATTCCTAGGTATCAACTCAGATTAGCTACATTAAACCTATTGATTAGATTTAATTTAATTTGAAGTGTTCATACTTTGGTTAAATTAAATTATCTCTTAAGGCTAATGTGCAAAGGAATTAAATTTAATTAATTTAATAATGTTTATCTTAATTATTGGATTTAATTATTTAATTAATTAAATTTTATGCATTTATGAGGCCATATCTCATGTTATTAAATTAAATAATCTCCTCAAATCTTTTCTTCAGTTCTAAAATGGGAACTCTGAGTGAACTATCTCTTGAATTGGAATTAATTTAGTTAACTTGTTCTCACACTCATGTGAAACTCAATTAACTCCTCATCGCATTCAGATCTAAAATAGTTAACTTCATCTGCGCAAGGAAAGTTCCATTTCAACTAAATCTCATCTTCAATCTTGATCATTCATTTCAATTGATCTTAACCATTGGTTGATTCTGGAACTCTATTTAAGAGGCCTTCAATTCCTCATTATAGAGTTTTAATGTTTATTGTGTTGAACTTATGCTAGAACATATACTTGTTTAGCTCATATTTTCATAAGTGCTTATATCTTTTAGTGTTATAATATCATTTAGCTTAACATAATGCATCCATAATGATTAAATGCTTTTTCTTATTCTTAGATTAATATATTTTCACTTCATTTAGAATAATTTTCATTCTCATATAGCTACATAAATCCTTCATTCTAGAGGTCTGGTTACCCGCTTCTCATTATGAGAGCAAAGGAAAAATCCTCCTAGTTAGAAGGTGATAGGTCGCTCTGTTGGATTACTCGGATGAACAATTCAATGTTCATTCTAGGATGATCTTTCAAGTAAAGACTATGTGGAAGTTTGTGTTAGGATTTGAGGCCCACAATTCATATACATGGTTCACCTTTCCAATTAATTACCACCCTTTTCTTTAGGTATTTTGGCTAATCTCAACAAAATTGGTTACAAAACTTCTTAAAAAATTAACCTGACCAAAGAAAGATTGAATACCTTTAACATTTTTAGGCTTTGGAACCTTGTCTATTATTGCTACCCTTTTTGGATAAATCTAACTCCATCTTTTGATACTATATGGCCAATAAATCCCTCTATTACTCCAGAGGTACACTTCTTTGGGTTGTGTGAAACCCCATACTCCAAAGATTTTACAATATTTTTTTGTAGATGTCTACAATAATCTTCATCCTTCCTGGAAAAAGCTATCAAATCATCTTTGTAGAAAGTCATGAACTTATATATGTATTCTTTAAATGCAACATCCATGGCTCTCTAGAATGTAGCTCCTATATTGATCAAGCCAAAAGGCATCCACACATATACATATGTTTTCCAAGTAGTTGTAAAGTTTTTCTTTATTGCTCTTTCTCATCAACCAATACTTGGTTATATCTGAAAAAACCATCTGTCATGGACACTAGTTTGAAACCAATTACTTTCTTGATCATTGTTTAGGAAGCCATAATTATCTTTTAAGGAAGCAATATTCAAATTCCTAAAGTCTACACACAACCTAATGTCACCATTTTTCTTCCTAACTAGGACTAAGTTAGATACCCATGAAGAATGTCTGATGGGTTTGATAATTCCCCCATCCCTCATCTTCATAATCTCTTCTTGCATAATGGGGGCTAATGTGGGATTAAAAGATCTTTTCTTTTTCTAAAGAGCTTGAAATTCTCTTTTAGTGGTATATCATGCTAAAAAAAGTATTCCCTATAAGTCTTAACATCATCACATGACCATGCAAATACATGCCTAAATTTCCTTAACAAGTCAACTAAGGATTTTCTTATTGAAGAAGAAAGAGTCTTACATATATATACCTTTTTGGGAGACTCACTAGTACCTAGATTATTTTTTTGTAGTTCTTGTGATTTTTTGTCATTGACTTTGAGATGAACTTTTTCCTAATTGTCAAATACACTATCTAAAGTAGGAGTCCTTTGGGCACTTTTTTTGTCTTCAACTATAGAATTTTTTGGCCAAAGATGGTGTCCTTTACATCTATATTTTCAACCAAAGTATTGTAATCCAGTTTCTAGCCATGGTATATATCTTCATTTAAGAGAAAATACAAAATATCTTTATCATTCTCAAATACCTACTAGTTCTCTATGTTGTTCAAAATTGATGGTCTATTCTGCATCTCAATCTTGGAAACACCAACAAATGATATATCATCAACCTTAATGGCTATATCAGCTAGAAAATCATCAATTTTATTGTTACTTTTGTCCATCCAAGAAATCCCAAAAGCATTAAATTCTTCTATTTGGTCACAAACAACATTCATGTATTATTTCAACCTCTTCTTCTTAGATGCACATGTCTCCTTAATCTAAGACAACTAATTTTGAATCACCGATAACATGCAATTTCTTGATACCATGACTTGCTGCCACTTTTAAACCAAGTAAAAGTGCTTCATACTCTACTATTTTATTAGTATAAGTAAATTTTAGGTTGAATGATTATCTAAATGTATTCTTCTTAGTAGATATAAAAACTACTCCAGCCCCTAACCCATCTTTAAAACTAGCCCCATCAAAATACATAGTCCAAAGATTTTAAGAATCCAAGAATTTTTTTTCTTCCTATGAGATTAATGTGACTACCTTTTCAACTTCCTAAATCATGACTTCATCTCTAAAAGCATTCAATTCTATGTCTAAAAATCAAGTGGAATTTTTATCAATATTATCCTCGAGCATGTGGATAACCCTTGGCTCTCTATCAACCTTGTTAGTTTTGTCTCCTATGTGAAATGTGGAAAAAGACAAGTCACATTATAGGCTACCTCCCATTGGAATGCTCCATTTTCTTGAGAGCAAAATTCCATATTGTGGAGGAATGTAAACTACCAAGACATTCATAGTTAGGTCAACATCAAGATAGGAAGCTAGTCTAAATTGAAATGCATTAATTGTTCAATTGATAGGGACTTCTCTACAATCTATAGCTCTACACCTACCCTTCTTTATATTCACTTTCAAACCAAGATATTCCATGATTTTAAATGGCATGGCACTATTTGAGGCTCCTAAATAAATCATACAATTCTTCAAGGTTTTTCCATTTATAATTATGCTATGGAAGAAAGGATCTATGTTTTCTATATAGGTAGTAGATGAATTACACATGGGGTATTTGGGACATGACTCCTTTTTCTTCCTTATCTTTTACTATAAGTGGTACCTCCTTTTCTATTGATGGTTCTTTATTAATAATATTATTGTTTCCAATTCCTTCTAACCAAGAAAGGGTTTTTCTCTTATGTTCCTTTATTCTAGACATTTTTGATAAAGGAAGTTTAATAGTTGTAGGACCAGAAAATGGGTTAAATGCATAACATACTATGAGAAAATCACAAAACTCAATCAACATATGTTAGCACCCACTAGTCTACCATGAAAGCCAAACTAATAAAAAAAGCAATAGAAACCCCCTTTTTCATTTGTAGCTCCCATATCCTTCTTTCTTCTCCAAATGATTGTAGCTCCAAAGTTGCCTATAGTGCACACAAAATTGAAGAAAAATTCTATGATGTGGATAATGCCATGAGAATACTTGAAGTTTTTATTTGAATGTGAGAGATGGAATGAGAAATCTAAAATAAATTAGGACCTAAAGGCTTCTAAGACTTCAAGAAGACTCGAAATTAGAGAAAGAGTGTCCATTTTATAATCAACACTCAAAGTGAGGGCATTGGATTTGTCACCCATAGATATGCGATGTGGAAAGAGATTACTTTGAGAATCCATGATGCATATGACAAAATATGCCAATTTTGAGATTCTATGACACATGAAAGTCAAACTTGGCTAAATGTGGAAGAGAATCTATGATGTGTCATATGACACCTCAACCCACTTAAAGCCAAGAATCTATGACAAATAAGCCAAATAGGGACATGGGTAAGAGATAAAAATATTTGATTATGAAAAGTCTTAGCCAAGTGTCAAAGGAGAATCCATGAGGTGTCATATCCAAGTGTCATGATGATGCAATATTTTATGGAATATTCGAATTAAAAATCCTCTTATTCCACAAAATAAGAATTAGTAGAAAATGGAATTAATGATGGAAAATGGAACTTAGGAAATTAAGAATTTCCATGCTTTGCAAATGATGAACCAATTAATTAATAAAATTAATTAATTGAGGGTGATAATTAGGAAGAATAGGATTAAATTATGGGTTATTTAATCCTATAGAGAAAATTAGTAGATAAGTGGCCAAATTGATTAAATGAATGCAACCGTATCCTTTGATGAAAATGTGACAATGATGGATATCGAATAAGATGATGGAAAGTAGACCAAAGCCATGGTCAAATTAATTGATAGATTGAAATTGATAACATGCCAAGGACACATGACATGAATTGGTTGATATTAATCAACATTGTAAATACTACAAGATTGAAATTGATTGATAAGGTTTGATCATAATAACATCGATGGACATTATCAATGTTATTAAAATGGTTGATGATGCCATGAGATGACATTGAAAGCCTCAACGATGTCAAATATTGGATGACATGAATGATAGTTTGACCTAGCACTGAGAGCCACAACAGTACTAAGGTCATATTGATAAGACTGATAGGTTGATAGATTTCCAAGGCACTTAAAGCCACAACAATACCTAGGAGTTAGACAAATGATGATTGATTTGGGATGTTTGATATGTTTTGGGTTGATTAGGATTGATTTTGAATGATTTCGGGCTGATTTGGGGTGATTCCAAGTTGATATGAAATTGATGTGAAGAAGGATACAAATGATAAAGTATGATCAATATAGCCAAAAGATTAAAGTTAGTAGAATGAGAAAATGGGAAAATTTATTATGAAGAAGTAATGAATTCATATATGCAAGCCATTTTTGAGCATCTACATTTTATCCCTCTTTGATACAATGTGATTTAGAGTGTTGTATCAAAGAATAACTAATGAGAAAGCCACAACATGCCCTAGTAGGGATCATATATATGGGTGCCCCCTCGAGAAATTGACTAAGATAAGAATATGATAAGTCAATTTATTGATAACAAGAAGACAAAACATAGCAATTGACGGATCACAAATCAGAGCTAAGATGTGAAAGTTATGAGGTCTAGAGTGCAAAACAGGGTCACTCCAGAGCCCAAGAATGATTGCATGTGCTAGCACTCAAGAAAAATAAAAAATGATGAAAATGATATTTCATGTTGTCCAAAATGAAGATAAAAATCCAATGCAACTGATGGATTTCAAATCCAAGTTAAAACACAAAAGTTATGGGCTCCGGAGTGCAACATAGGGGCTCTGGGAGAAGTTCTAGGTATCCTAAGTCCCCAACTACACCCAAAACTCAACCAAGTGTGTCATTGATGCACCTGGTAAGCCCAAGTGTGCCATGATAGTACCAAGTGTGTAAATGATGCACTTGGGAAGCCCAAGTGGTCTCAAAAAGTACAAAATGTGCCTGAGAAGGCTCCAGGGGCCAAAATCAACATGAAAAGGGACAAATAGGAGGCCAAGAGTAATCTCAAGGATTACTACTCCATAAAGTGACCAAATAATGAAAATTATAGCTCATTTTTTTCACAAGGAAGATATGAGTTCAATGCAACTGATGATTTGTAAATCGAAGTTGAAATGCAAAAGTTATGGCCTCCGGAGTGCAACCTAGGGGTTCTGGGAGCAATTCTGGATAACCTAGGTCCCCAAGTGCGCCCAAACTCTACCAAGTGTGTCAATTACATAGTTTTCATGAACAAGTTCATCAATGACATAGTTGGGAACCCCAACTACACCCTAAAAGTGCACTAAAAGGCTTTAGGGCCTAGAAATAGCCTGATTGGACTCAGAATGCCCTGAAATTGTGTGTGCATGCCCAAAATGACGGAAAGATGTCATAACATGAGGGGAATCATAAAAAATGGTCGTATTTGGTCGAAGATGATGAGAAAAATGTGAAACTAAGGTTGAACTAGGTGGAAAGCCTCATAAAGTTGATTGACAGTGTAGGATGATGCAAGAATGCAAGATGAAGATGATTTGGTGAATCAGAAGACATGATCATGGTGATGGAGAATGAGATGAGGAGATGTTAGTATGATGGAAAGAATTTTGCTTCTAGAAAGTGCACTATATGTCAAATGGAGCTTTATTTTGATATGGAAAATGGAATGCAACACATCATGGCATAAAGGGCCAGAGTGCAAATGCAAGCCTTTTGCATAAACAAGCATGATGCAGACAGAGAATGACCTTGTCCTTCCTGAGGCATATGTACATGCCCCAGACTCTCAAAGGTACATTGTAACAGATAGATATGGAAAAAGATGACCATGAACCATCACGGCTAGTCTCATAGATTATTTTTATATCATCGAGTGGCATAGGAACATGATCAAAGAAAAACAAAGAAAAAAATAAATCACTCACTAAACAGTGTGTGCCAACATCTATCCTTGTCCATTATTACTTGCTTTTTAGTGTTTTAGTGTTTATATGGTGTTTGATAGGTTGATAATGTGATAGCACTGTTTTTGGATTCAGTTGATAAGTTCATAGTGATCTACTGGATTGATTGTTGGTTCACATTGTCCGATAGTGTGATTGGCATTGAAGTGTAGTGCTTTGGGTTTTCTACAATGTGCAAGTGTTTACACAAAAGGGGTGCTATCCACAATGAGTATGTACAAGGTTTATTGCAAATTTTTGATGGGTTTTGTGATTTTTAGGGTTTTTGAGGATATTTGATGTTTTTGCGTGACTAGTTTCTTCAGGATATTTTATGATTTTTAGGATTTTTTCAGGAAATTTTATGATTTTAATTGATTTTTTCAGGATCGTATTTGAATGTTTAGGATTTTTTTAGGATATTATGTGATTTTTAGTATATTTTTCAAGATCATATTTGAATGTTTAGGATTTTTTTCAGGACATTATGTGATTTTTAGTGATTTTTTAAGGACATTTTATGATTTTCAGGGATTTTTTCAGGATCATATAAGCATATACATGTGTTAGCTCCAAAATATTATGTGATAGGTTCAATAGATAAAAAGTGCTTAGGGATATGCCCCCAGTTCAAGTTCAAGCTCATGTACCATGTAGGTAATATGCCCCCAGACAAGATGCAAACTATGTACAAAGGCCAATGACAGAGTGTGCATGCAGACTGGTGATGCTTAGGCAAGGTAACAAAGGACATTAACCAGTTCATGAGCCATGATAAGGGACCAAGGATGTCTTGCAATATGAAGGATATGATCAAGGAATGATAGAGGGGGAAAAGACTAGATGGAATCTTGATAGATGGAGGAGCAACATTGATTACACGTGGCGCTTGTTTGCCAGGTTTTCACCATGGTACTTGCCCAAAGTGCCTATTTGCTAGGTTTTCACTTTTGGACAGAATTTTTCTCTTAACTCAAATTTTCATGCCAAGATGCCTGTTTGCCAAGTTTTCATAAAAGCATCCATTTTTTCATGAATTTTTTCACTTTTTTCTTTGCTTTTTTTAATGACTTTTTGCTATTTTTTTGATATTTTTTCAGGACTTTTAGATGGAATCAAGAATGTCACTAACAAATGCTAAGAAGATATTTTTTGTTAGTGCTACTAGCTGATGAGCTCTAGATCCATGACTGACCATAACTATGGAGGATTTGTTTTGAGTTTGTAGCTAAAATCACACCACTAGAAAGGCCTCGAGAGATACCATCGTGTATCGTATGTAAGACAATGTTTGTCTCTTGCAAATTGAGGCATCTAAGGATAATTGCGTCAATAGATATGTCATGTGGGATGTCACTGATGATGACATATGCAAAGGCTTGTGGTATAAAGATTTGATCTTGAGTGTTGGGAAGATTAGGCAGCTAGATTCGGGGATAAACAAATGGATATAAGGGAGGGTTGGGAGGGTGGAGACCAATAACCTTCCATATGAATACTAATTGAGAGAGCTCCAAAAGACTTTGTGGCATGTTGAACACTAGAACATTGATATTCATGGCATCATATTTTTCATTTTGTATCATTGGGAGCTGCTTAGCTTTTGATTTTTTATGTTCTAATGGTGCCTTTCAATTTTTACCAAGAGACCTATGCTTGTTATTTCTTTCTCTTTTTTCTTTGTAACTAGAAGGTGGAGTGGACTTGCCAAAATATGCCAATGTGTTCTCTTTAGGAGAAACTACTTCTTTATGATCTTCAGTCATAATGCCTTCAAATTCTATTATGAGAGTGTCATCATTGTCGAATCTATCAAAAATTGGTGGTCCACATTGGTCCCAATCCAAAGGTTTAGGATAACTTGAGGAGATGTCATCATCAATGTTGAATGGGCTTTGGTAAAAGCTATAGATATGGGTATTAGATTCTATTGTATCATTGGGGATATGCTCAAAAGCTAGAGGATTGTTGGTTTTAGGTGGGATATCCTCAGATGCCTTTTCATCATTCAAAACATCCATAGTCTTACATGTAGGTACCATAGTACTAGGAGGACCTATTCGTAATGGTTTAAATCCAAGCCCTAAACTAGGAGGTTGCCCTTCTGTAGTGATAGGTTCAATGATTCCTTGTTTCTAAGATCCAAGACCACTATAGCCATCATAGCCTTGTTTTTGCATGATGGTAAACCCAAGTCCATACTTGGTAGGAGATATCAAAGTGGGTTCTCATTCTGCTTTTTCTTTCTCAAAACATATGGATGTATTCTCATTGATAGAAGTATAATTCTTTGTACTGATGGGAGAAAGTGGTGACTCCCTAATGTGAGAGACTTGAGACATAAAGTAATCTCCACACTCATTGTCTTCAATCTTCATCTTTTCCTTGGCTTTACTGAGTAGTATATCAGCATCCACATAGTAAGAGGGATTTGTGGGTTGTGCTTCATTTTTTGTTGGGATTTAGAATGTAGTAGCATCTCTTAGATTAGCACAAAATTGGAAAGGATTTGGATCACCAGGGATGGTAACCTCCATGTTATTATAGGAAAAATTCAAACATTGATGATATGTAGAAGGGACTGCTTTCATAGCATGAAGCCAAGGGCGTCCTAGTATCATGTTACAGTTCAAGTCTATATCTAGGACTTGGAATAAATTGTTCTCAGTAGCCAGACCAAATCTAATAGGTAAGATGATAACCCTTTTAGAGAAACACTCACCATCATCATAGGCTATGATTGTGATCCTTCGAGAGGGATCCACATAATTTTTATAATAACCCAAACCTTTGACTACTTTAAGTGTATAGATATTCAGCCTTGCTCCTCCATCTATCAAGACATGTCTGACTTTAACACTATAGACAAAGACTTCAAGGTGGAGGGGATCATTGTGGTTGGGTTTATCTTTAGGAATATCTCGGGGTGAAAAATAATATGTTGTGACACAGATAGGTTCCCAACCATGGCTTGGAATTGGGAAACATCAATGTTATCCGGGACAACTAAATCTTTAAGGGCTTGATCCAAGATCTTCTAATGTTGGGGAGATGCACGCAATAGGTCCAAAATGGATATTTGTGCAGGGGTTTTTCTGAGTTGTTCAACAAGGCTATAATCAGATGAAGTAGGAGCAGTAGGTCTACTTGGGGGTGCAGGTCTAGTAGAAGCAGTAGGTCTAGATGTGGCTCCAAGTAGGGTGATCTTGCTACGACATGTAGTGATAGCACAACGAGGGTCTTTAGCCTTCAATGTGAATGTGGATATGTGGAAGTCAGACTCATTAAAGCAATTGATGGTGTAGTCATAGCCAGTGCATGTGTAATTCACATTACCTTGTGAGTTTGAGTTTGAACTTGAGGGTTTCTCTTTGTCATGATTACCCAAAGGATCTTTGAAAATAGTGTGATCAAAGTTGGATGCTAACAGTGATGGATCAACTGTGATTACACCATCATCAAAAAGGCCTTGTATTGTATGTTTCAATTGGAAGCATGATGAAGTCTTTTGTCCTTTGGTACGATGGTAATCACAATACTTTTTTTCATCCCACCAATCTGCTTTAGTTACTGGTTCATCTTTGATTGGGGGTAATTGTAGGAAGTTATTACTCAGTAACTATTGCAATGCAGTCTCAAGAGGTATCCCCAATGGTGTGAATTTTCTATCCTTGGTTCTAGGATGTATTTTGTCTTACGTGGAAGTCTCAATTTTTTTTTGTTGAGGTGTTGTTTGATTAGGAGTTTGTGAATTTGTGGAGTTTGTGCCTTTCAAAGACAATTGAGGTTTTGTTGTGCTAATTGTTCAAGCATCCACAATGCCATCATTAGTCACGTTCTTGTATTTGGAGAAAATTTTTTCCTTGTCATTAGACAGGTTGGTATTGGTGTGGTCCTTGTTTGTCTTGAGGATTCCCTTACAAATAAGAGCATCTTCAATACTAGCCCCTGTTTTCATTAGTTTAGAAATGGTGCTTGGGCTCTTGATTTTGAGTTCATACATTAAGTCTGGGACTAAGTTTTCAATGCACAAGTTTACTTGTTGTTCTTCAGGAATGTCTAGTGAACATTGACTAACTAAGCTTCTCCACTACTGTAAGAATGTGATGAATGGTTCTCCCGTCTTCTATTTAGTTGAGCACAAATAAGAAAGTGTTACCTCATTTCTAATGTTAAAGGCAAAGTGGGAGATAAACTTGTCTACTAGCTCTAACCAAGATTTGATATTTCCAGGAAGTTTGGAGTACCATTCAAGTGCAGGCCCACCTAGAGAATGAGGGAACAATCTCATAAGGTAAGTGGGCCCATCACTGAGTTTGGTACATGAAGCACAAAATTCTCAGATGTGATCAATAGGCTTTCCTTTTCCTCGATATTTTTCAAACCTTGGAGCCTCAACGTGTCTTGGAAATGGAGGCATATATAGACTTTTATGGAATGGGTTAGGACATAGGTCCCTTTCTGTATATAGAGCCTATTTCTTTTGGACTCCCAATGCCTTGACTTGTTTGGAAAGTTATTTGAATTGTTGTAATAGTTCTTCATTGGGGTTTTCCATGATGGTCTTTCCTTCAAGTCTTTTGTGTCTATGAGTAGATCGTTTACTGTAGTGAGAACTATGTCTACTTGGTTCTAAAATTTCTGTGTCTGATGAGTCTGATGAAGTGTCGCTAGGTGGTGGAGGTATGTAGGCACCTTGAAGATAGAAAGGTCCTTGTTTTTGGGGTACTTGTTATGGTATTTGATGTGTCACTTGTTGTGGGATTGACTACGATTGTTGTACCATGTGCTGTTGTTGTGCCATGTGTTGTGGTTGTTGTTGGGATACCTCTATTGGTTGTATGTGAGACCGTGTACGTGCTTGTTGTTGTAGAGGTATTTGTTGAGGTTGTTGTGGCACATGTTATTGTTGTAACAAACATTGCTGGTATGTGATTTTTTTCTCAAGGCATCTTTGGTATTCCAACTATTGCTTGAGTTGCTCTTGTTGTTTAGAAAACATTGCTTGTTGTTGTTGGAATTGCTGCTGAAATTGTTGGATGTTTGCCCCACTTGAGGTTGTTGTCATTTCAGTTGATGTTGTTGTTGATATGTGGGATGTGTGTTAAGTGGGTGTATACTTGGTTGCACCTTGGAAGTGTGGAGTCCTTGTACCACTGTAGGTTGTTGTTGTCATGAGGGTTGACTAAGTCCTTGAGAATTGAACGTCATGTTTGGATTGTGGTTTTGGTACCTTTGTGTGTTAGATGTTCCTATTTGTGACATCATATTGACTTGGATATGAGATGTGTCCCTATTGGGAATGGGTGTAATGTTAATAAGACTTTTCCTTTGTGTCCATAGGGATGGTTTCACTTTATGTTTCACATATTTTATTTATGAGAGGCTCCATAGCATTTGATAACATAGCACTTGGTAAAGTTAGGAGCAAAGGTGTACTTTGTTGATTTGCCTCCAAAGGAGGTATGTTTGGCATCCCTAGAGCACAAGTCCCTTTAGGTGCATCTTGTTGTTGCATCATGTGACTAAAATCAAGTATTAATGTCCTTTTGGGGTGTTTAGTGATTGGTGGTATTTCATCGAACAAGGGGTTAACATTGATGTGTTCAAATGTACTTTGGAGGATTTTGATGGTTGACTCTTGGTGGGACCTTATAGGTGCTATTATCGTGTTTGAAAATTCAAAAGGTTGTTTTCCCTTATCTAAGTCCAAATTGATCATGGGTTTTATGTTTTTAGTAGTTGTGTTGGTTTTATTTTTGGACTTAGGACCTTCCAAGTTTGGGTTAAATTTGACAATTTCTTGGGCTGCCAAACATTTGAAGTTCTTGCGAAAACTTTTGTCTTGACATGCCCTAGCCATTTCTTCATTAGTGATGCCATAGTCAGTGTCAAAGTCATCACTGAGGTGTATAGTACCTTGTTGTATGTTTGATGCGTTATAGTTGAAGGTACTTGTGTTAGGTTGGCTAAATTCAAAGGAGTGCGATTGTTCATCCTCGGGTGTGGTTGGTACACTTCCTCCTCCTGGTGGTATTGGCACAAATATAGGTTCAAAGTCAAGACTCCATTGAACCATCCCATGTGTCAGGGAAGTTTTTAGAGGAAATCTCATGGTAGGTGCATTGTTTAAGTTTTTTTGTGCCATAGCTTGATTATGAGGATATTGCGGATACATGTTCAAGGGGTCTACTAGTAATGGTTGTGATGCCTCGATTTGTTCTTCGTCAAAGGTTTGTTGGGTTTTCTTGATTTTTCTTTATCTTGGATGGGGTTTTGGTTGTGTTTGTGCCTCAGGAAACAAAGGTTGATAAATTTCCTCGGGTCTTTGAGCTGATTGTGTCCTAGTAAGTGTTGGCATGATACCTAAGAATGCAGATACAATGAAAATTTTG
This sequence comes from Cupressus sempervirens, assembly GCA_028749045.1. Lineage (NCBI taxonomy): Eukaryota > Viridiplantae > Streptophyta > Pinopsida > Cupressales > Cupressaceae > Cupressus > Cupressus sempervirens. Next base: position 80,654,488 of record CM053791.1, on the reverse strand, counting down.
AGTGTTTTGAGTGATTTAGAGTGGTGGATATGCAATATATGAGTGTTTTTGGGATTTTTAAGTGTTTAAGGATGTTATGCAATGTGAGGAAATGCTAAATGAATTATGGTTTTGATGTGCAAAGTGCAAATGTCCTAGGGATGTTATGCAAACGCAAAATGCAAGGTGATGTTTTGAAGTTTGACTAGAGGGGATGAAAATGACTCTAAGGTATGCAAAATGATAATTAGGGTTATGTTTTGTACTTCCTAAGGATGCTAAAGGTTGGTGTGTTCAAGATGGACTATTCAAAGGATGGTTTCCAAGGGTTGATAATGACATTTAGGATATGCAAAATGAGGGTAAATGATCAAGAAGGCAATTTGGTTGATGGATAATCTAATATGATTTGGTAGTGAGAATATGCTAAGGTTTGGACCATGCAAGATGAAGGGGATATACCACTAGGATAAGTCAAAATGACATTTGGGGATGCTAGGGATATTATTATGCTATGACAAGGGTAAATGGAAAGTTTTGAATTTAGGTTAAACCTTTAGAAAGTATTTTGCCTAGGAGTTTAACCTTGTGATAAAGGACTTTGGATCTTGACCAAAAATTGATAAAAGATGAAAAGATCAAATTGATAAAAGATGAAAAGGTCAAATCTATCAAGACATAGATAGATTTTGACCAAATAAAATGATAAGAAAAGATAAAAAAGACTAGTCAAGATCCATTATCTGTCAACACAAGGAGATACTCTAAGACTCATACTTTGTCTAGATTTTTGACTAAATTCAAAGATTTTGGGGGTTCAAAATGATGTTTTGGGGGCTCAAAATGGTGGTGATACTGATCAGATGTGTGATATGGATAATTATTATAATGTAAAAGGGGATTTTAGGTGCAAGATGCCGTTTTGGGTCAAGTGCAAAACGGGGAGGTGTAGAGGCTCCTAGATGCAGTTTTGGGGTCCTAAAGTGCAGTTTGGAGGCCCAAAATGGTCATGCAGGTACCCAAGTGTGCCCTAAAAGTGTCAAGTGCACCCTAATAGTACCAAATATGTAATTGAATCACTTGGAACCAGTTTGGGCATAGTTGGTAAGTCAGAATGAAGGTTTGTTGATTATGAGAGGTATGGTTGCCAAACTGATATGCCAGGAAGATAAGATGATGGGGTTGATGTTAGGATGGGTTGGGAGGTACAAAAAAAAAGTTATGACCTAAAAAATGATGTATTAAGTGAAGGTGATGAAGATTAGGTGATGTAGAATGTAGATCTAGGCAAGCTAGTGCAAGGAGAGCTAACCAGGTACCTAAGGACACTATTGAAGCCCCAAAATGTTATCTGGAACCCAAAATTGGATCTCAGGACCACTAAGTGTGCCAAAATAGTGTATACTACATCAATGATGTAGTTGGGGCCTAGTTGGGTGCAGTTGGTAGTTTTTGGGCGCAATTGGTAAACTGGGCTGAAATTGAGGCAATTTTGGAAGCTATGATTTCAGGATTGATGTTACAGAGAGGTCAATAGTATGGGACAGTGTCAGGGCTAGTATGAATGCTCAAAATGGTGGTTAAGACACTTATAATGATGGTTAAAGTGGTCAAGATGATGAATAGGTATGCAAAGATGCAAGGTGGTGAATGAAAAGTGCTGATTTTGAGATGGGAATGCAAAAGACTAAGGGGGGTAAATTGAACCTAAAAGGATGCAACATGAAAGGTAATAGGTACTAAATGAGGACTAAAAGGTGCAATATGAAGTCTATATGATACATGAATAAGGCCTATACTAGGGCGAATGCAAGTGAAGTCTATGCAAGTGTGAGATCCACGTTTTGCCAAGCACATTTAAGAGCACAAGTTGCCATGTTTTTCAAGGTTTGAGTGTGTTGAACCAAAGTTTGCAAAGTTTGATAAAGGTTGAAATGTTTTGGAAATGTGTGATGTTTTGAAAAGTTCAAATGATATCCAAGGTGTAAATTTAAAAGTTTGGCTTTTATCTTGATTATGTTTTACACACATGCAAGACACATTAAGACAAGAATAGCTATTATTAAAAGTTAACAAACACACCACAACCTAGGCTTTTAGGACTATATCCACTGAATTCCTACTTGAACCAAAGTTAAAACATGCTTATCTAGAGTGGAAAACCTAGGATCTTGGCACCACAAGCTCCCCCTTATAGCACACTCACTTCTCTGGGCTACCAAGATCTGCTTCCCAAGGGGCATGACTTCCAAAGGGATCGTTGCCTCTACTAAGGACCGCAAGAATGTAGGATGTCTTCATGGGCATGGGTGATCCCTTGAGCTAGTGGATAGAAAGGATTTTGGCCACTAAAACACAGTTTTTAGTAAGGGCATTCCCTTCAGCAAGTGAATGATAAACTTTCGCAGAAGGTCTCCCAGCCTCGAGAACCGAGGTTTAACACACCACAAGGGTACTGGAGGAGAGCTATCACGCAACAATACCGCCGACATGGCTTTCACCATAATAAATTTTTATATAGCAGCTAGAAAATTAAACTAGATTTTGGCCCATTACCGCTCTGAGGTCATCCCCTAGCATACCCAATATCGAGTATCTTGGTCCAAGGCAAGCCTCCTATAGAAGTTACATGGATTTCTCTTACACCCAAGATCCACGAATGGCAAGGGGAGAGGATATGTCCAATGCAACTCCTAGGGATTTAACACTATAGACACGCCAGGTAGAAAAGAAAAAGGTTCATTTTAAGCACCAAACAAAATGTTATTTAATCTAGGAAATCCACACACATAGTTTGGAAAGACACACAAAGTCTTCGACAACGTCTTGCAAAAAAAGCATTAGTAGTTTATGATCATGTCTTCATCCCATGATCACCACACATTGTAAATAGACCATCAATAACAAAAAATCATCTAATCTAAGTTCTAGAAGGAAATAGAAACCTTATATGCAGATTTTGATTAATGCATATGCTTACTGTCAACCCGGGTGTGCTCTGATAGAGCAGAGTGCTCCCCAGAAGGCCAAAATGGCTCTGAACACCCCCAAGTGCACCCAAATAGTGTAGAATATGTCAATGATGTAATTGGGGTCCAGTTGGGTGCAATTGGTAGTTTTAGGGCATAGTTAAGAAGTTAGGTCCAAAGTGTGGGGAAATGGTGCCTAGACAAGACCTAGAAACTAAAATTTTCAAAGCTACACTCCCAAGTGCACCCAAATAGTTAAAAATACATCAATGACATAGTTTGGGCCTAGTTGGGTGCAATTGGTAAGTTAGAAACAACACAAGGAGGTTTTGGTGGCTTCTAGACTCCTAAAACTGCTCCTAGGGGTCCCAAGTGCGCCCTGACAGAGCAGAGTGCACCCTAGGATAGCAAGCTAACATAATGCATGAAAAAAGAGCATACAAGCATTTTAATGAACCCCCTAATTAATCTAGGTGTGAAAAGGAATAGTAGATAGTCGTTATACCCTTCCAAGTGAGCTCCTTCCTTGCACCTGGATGCACAAAACAAGAAAACACAAGTTAGATATCCATGTTCACGTCGGGTTCACCAAATGTAGGACTAGAAAATGGGTTAAATGCATAACGTACTATGAGAAAATCAAAAAAATCAATCAACATGTGTTAGCACCCACTAGTCTACCATGAAAGCCAAACTAATAAAGAAAGCAATAGAAACCCCCTTTTTCATTTGTAGCTCGCATGTCCTTCTTTCTTCTCCAAATGATTGTAGCTCCAAAGTTTCCTATAGTGCACACAAAATTGAAGCAAAAGTCTATGATGTGGATAATGCCATGAGAATAATTGAAGTTTTGATTTTAATGTGAGAGATGGAATGAGAAATCTAAAATAAATTAGGACCTAAAGGCTTCTAAGACTTCAAGAAGACCCGAAATCAGAGAAAGAGTGTCCACTTTATAATCAACACTCAAAGTGAGGGCATTGGATTTGTCACCCATAGATATGCGATGTGGCAAGAGATTCCTTTGAGAATTGATGATGCATATGACAAAATATGCCAATTGTGAGATTCTATGACACATGAAAGTCAAACTTGGCTAAATATGGAAGAGAATCTATGATGCGTCATAAGACACCTCAAGCCACTTAAAGCCAAGAATCTATGACAAATAATCCAAATAGGGACATGCATAAGAGATAAGAATATTTGATTGTGACAAGTCTTAGCCAAGTGTTGAAGGAGAATCCATAAGGTGTCATATCCAAGTGTCATGATGATGCAATATTTTATGGAATATTCAAATTAAAAATTCTCTTATTCCAAAAAATAAGAATTAGTAGAAAATGGAATTAATAATGGAAAATGGAACTTAGGAAATTAAGAATTTTCATGCTTTGCAGATGATGAACCAATTAATTAATAAAATTAATTAATTGAGGGTGATAATTAGGAAGAAAAATTAGAAAGAATAGGATTAAATTATGGGTTATTTAATCCTATAGAGAAAATTAGTAGATAATTGGCCAAATTGATTAAATGAATGTGACCGTATCCTTTGATGAAAATATGACAATGATGGATATCGAATAATATGAGGGAAAGTAGACCAAAGCCATGGTCAAATTGATTGATAGATTGAAATTGATAACATGCCAAGGACACATGACATGAATTGGTTGATATTAATCGACATTGTAAATGCTACAAGATTGAAATTGATTGATAAGGTTTGATCATAATAAAATTGACGGACATTGTCAATGTTATTAAAATGGTTGATGATGCCATGATCTAAAATTGAAAGCCTCAATAATGTCAAAGATTGGATGACATGAATGACAGTTTGACCTAGCACTGAAAGCCATGACAGTACTAATGTCATATTGATAAGACTGATAGGTTGATAGATTTCCAAGGCACTGAAAGCCACAACAATACCTAGGAGTCAAAAAAATAATGATTGATTTGGGATTTTTGATATGTTTTGGGTTGATTAGGATCAATTTTGAGTGATTTTGGGTTGATTTGGGGTGATTCCAAGTTGATTTGATATGATTCCGAGTTGATATGAAATTGATGTGAAGAAGGATACAAATGATAAAGTATGATCAATCTGGCCAAAAGATCAAAGTTAGTAGAATTAGAAAATGGGACAAATTATTATGAAGAAGTAATGAATTCGTAGATGTGAACCATTTTTGAGCATCTAAAATAGTAATCTATTATAACATGGAAATCATGTCAATAGGATCATAAACAAGGGGTTTACATGGATTACCATTGGCTACTTGTACTTGAATAAAAAGCTCCTCTACTTGTCTGATAGTATCAAGACTTGACTTATTTTCTTTTCTTTTTGTCCTAACTACTTCTACACTTTGAAATCACACCTTTTTCTTAGGTTACCACTTCTTAGTTTGACTATCTTTGACCTTGAAAATTACTAGATTATCTTCTAGTTTATTTCCATCATGCATCTTATGAGTTATATCCTCGATAAAAATACCAAAGTATTTTCCAAAAACATTATTTATTTTCCTATTTCTAATTTTATATGTACTATGAACTTGGTTTTCCATCTTTGTAGTTATTCTATCAATTCCTTCTTTGGATGGTTTCCTCAAATTTGTATGTTCAACATTTGATATCATGTTGCACATCTTATCATCATTTTGATCTTCATAATTTGAAAATAATTGTTGATGATGTAGTTGATCCATGATTCTTTAATTACTAACATCAATCTCATCTTATTCTAGATCCAATTCTTGACCATTGTCACATAAATTAATCATATTATATGTTATATCCTCATGTCTCTTATCTTCCTTTCCTTCTTCAAGATGTGTTTGTTGATTTGCAGAAGGTGATTAGGAAACAACACAATAGTCTAGAGAGTGAGGCCATTGGAAAATAATGCACCAAGGCATCTCCTCTATCATATTTAAAGAATTTCTTTTTAGTGGATCTAGTGTACTTTCCTTTTGTCCTTGGGTAGGTTTTGAAATGAGCTTGTCATCCTTCTATTGTATTTTATAGGGATAGTTTTGTAAATCTTATATGTTTATCGAAGTTACTATTGAATCATGGTTTTCCACTAGGATTGGTATTTTTGTCTAGTTTGGTGAGGGATTTATACTCTTAAGAATTTAGGACTAGATCCATCTTGTCTCAAGATTCTTAGTTATAATAGGCTTGTCACCTTCTTTCCTACTTCCCCTTGGATTGAACAATTTTGGATCACCATCTATTCTTCCAAGCTTGCCACATGCTTTTCTATTGTTTTCAATTTTGACAATTGTCTTGAAATAATCCCTTAATATTCTAGGATCTTTATCTCTTAGAATATAAGCCATCTTTCTATAAAAGGCACTAAAATTAGTAGTAAGACATACATTCTAACCTAGTCTCATAACTTTAAATAATTTATACATTCCTTTCTAGAATCTTACATTAAAATCAAATGTGGACTAATTCTAATTTTATTAATGTTATTGAAATCGTTCAACATGAAACTTGCATTAGTGTTATCACCATATTCCTCATTGAACAAATTTTCTAAATAATCTCAAGAACCAATACTATCATCAGACAAATTTCTAAACTAATCCCTTGCGTCCTCAGTAAGTGAGTGTAAAAACAATTTCATGACCACATCCTCATGCTCCACTTCATTGTCATTTAGCATATCAGTGAAATTTCTAAGATGCTCTTCACCAGCTATAGCATTATTTCCCAAGAATTTAGTGACCTTATCTCTCAAGTCATTAGAGATTAGATGGGGAAAACCATGGATACCTAAAAAGGTCATTTTCTTGTATCTTTCCATGTAAATAGGACTTTTTTGAAATCCTAAAACATTTAAATTACTAGGTCTAGCTCCTTGGGTATGTGTAGGGAGTTGAACTTGTTGAGTTGTTATTTGGCTAGTAGTTTGGAAGAAGAACTTGGTATTGGCAGGGAAAAAATTTGGTTATTTACTATAGGTGCACAAATTGGAATAGAAGACATGGCCCATGAAGGCTAGTTTGGCCAAGATATTAAACTAGAGGTGGATTTGAGAAAATATATCTTCCTCCTTATCTCTATAGCTTTGACCTAATTTTCAAATTTCTCCATCTCTTTAGCCAAATATTCCCTTTCTTTCTTTTCTCTTTCCAATTCTAAGTCAATTTTTGACATGATAGGGTTGTTAGAGGAAACTTTGGCCTCATTGATTTGTACCCCTACAACTTTTTTTTTTTAGTTATTAGGATTCTCAATTGTTAGATCTATGACATTTCTTTTAATAGATTTGTAGGGCTAAATTTAGGAAATAATAGGTGCTTCCTTCTCTCTTAGAAGGCATTCTTGGTCTTGAATTTTTGACCTTATCTCTCCAACATCTCCAAATACATTTGAATGTAGAATGGAGGATTTTTCTTCCAACATTCTATTTTTCTCTTTTAGATCTTCCATCCTTCTAAGAAAAGCCTCTCTCTCTAAGAGAGTATTCATGGTGATATCTTCCTTTTATTTTTCCAAATGATTGCATTTGGCATATTCTTTAGCAACCTTCTTCCAAGGGTTTCAATTTCTAACAAGAATTCTTTAGGGTCTACTAAAGTAGTTTCTAAATCTACTGGATCATCTAGATCTATAAGATTCCTTTCAATATATGGAACTTGACCTATGTTTGGCACAATATTCAAGGTGTTCTTATACCCCCACCTATGGTTAACTTCTTTAATCACATTTGGTATAAAGAGATATCTCCTACATAAGAGACATCTTTATCCTAGTATATTCTCTTTGCAAGTAATGGGCTATTAAACATTTCATCCAATAGTCTAGTGTTCTTGGATTCAAAGTTTAGAGATGAAGATTCCCTTTCTACTATTGGCTGATATTATGAATATTTATATACACTATCTCTAAGATTCCACGTGTGATTAGGAACTCCTTTTCTCTTTGTCTAGTTCTTCCTACCCACATGAGGTAACTCCATGTACAAAGGCACTTTTGGATTGGATTTTGTGTGTGCTCGTGTACTTTTCCTTCTATCTTCCACTTAAAACAATCACTTAAAATGTATAACACTAGCTACAAACCCTTTGACCAAATCACCACCCAATGAAGGGAAAAGAAAATGGCTGGAAGATAAAACAATATCATAGGAAAAGAATACTTGGAAATCGATTTGACACAAGGGTCCACCACAGAAAAGATTAAATACAATGCACTTTGAAAAATGTAAACTCTATCTTGTAGACAAGGCATTATTCAAACACAATCCATGCCATGTACTTCCTATTGTAGTGGAATCTTAAGATTCTCAAGGTTTGTCACTTAAAAGTGACCCATACAAACAGAGGCAAGACATGACTAAAATATGATTGCAGATGCACAATTTCTACTAGAGAGTCCAATATTTTAAACAATGAATTTCTTTACACACTCCCTAGAGGAGTCACCATTTTGTTGGTGTTTTAAAAATACAAATTTAAAATAATACTAGGATATAAAATAAGGGATATACCTAGGGATTAGCTACTTCCCATATTTAGAAAAAGCTATTTAGATCTAGATCAATTAATAAAGCAATAGTTCTTTCTACACTTTTGGCTCTGCTAACCAAGGTGAGTTTACCTAGGGATTTCAACATTCCTATATATTTTCACACTATGCATCCCTTTAGAGAAGATTTGGTGTCTCAATCTTCTTGGAATTGAAATCAACTAATGAATTATAGAAGCTAACTATAGCTTCAAAAGTTATTACAATAAGTGAATGGCCGAGATATAATTCTTTCTTATAAACTTTAGATATTGATTTGATTTTAAAATGATTTGTGCTACTAAATAACTACTCAATTTTTACCCTAATTGATTATTAATGCCTTAACGATTGTTATGAAGAGTCATATTAATAAATTTTGATCTATTCAATTGACTTGTAACCAAATATATCAACTATTAACCCTACATCCTATTCTTATGATATCCCTTCCATATACTTAGAGACCCTATCAACTCATAAAAGAATTTACTTAATTGCTTAAATTAAAAGCAACAACAAACTGATATACAACCTATCCAAGTTGCATTAAATGAAATGAACTATGTTGATTCACTCTTAGAATGAAAAACATATGAAAATGGAGATAGAAATTAAGGGCACAAAGATTTTGTAATTCCCCCTTTGTATTAATCTTCTTGAGAATGATACATAAATTTGATACAAGACTCAAAAATAACTTAGGATTTGACAAGTATTTTATTCATTCATTCACCGCATTCTTGACATATAAATTGGAAACACCATCCTATTAAAATAAGAAATTTGATCGACTATAAAATTGCATTATCACTAAAATGAAATAGAATTGAGATCCTTACTCCACATCTTGGAAATCCTTTCATAGAAACAAGGATTTCAATAAGCTTTAGATGGGAGGACACGTGTTCAAAATCTGGTAACAATATTTTTCACATAAGACAAAATTGTTACAAATAGAAAATTGGAGATAGCCAAAATTTGAACAGTTGTTAGTTCTAATGTTTAGGATCAACTTTATAAGTTGTAATAGGAGCACAACCATAATAGGTGAACTGTAAAGATAAAATACTTATCCTCCCTCTTGATATTCTTTGACTTTTTTGCATGCTCAGTCACTATCTCCATATGACAAGGCTTTGAGCCCATATAAAACCTCCAATATGGAAATGTATGTATCAATATCTGGCTAGGTTGCATCTATGATTATATTCAGCTGATCTAGGAACTTTTTCCACTTTGTATCTATTATTTCCTTTGCCTCTACAATGACTTTTCTCATATCTGATTCAATTCTCTATAACAAATCAATCATTTCATATACTGTTGTGAAATCTATTTCATTATTACAATATGCAAAAAACCTTGGATGTTTTAGAATGTCATCAAAAGAGGAAGACCATTCCTTTCATTCCCTAATATTTCCATTTTAATCAATAATGTCAAGTAAAAAATTGGAGGTCCTTGTGGCAATTATTTTTATTTTATTTTGGACCAACTACAATTTCTTTGAGAAAAAACCATTCAACTCTTTAACTCTATTAATTAATTTTCTAATAACTATAATTGCTCCCTTAGTTAACTCCTTCATTTTTGTTATCATTGGTACAAGACTATCAAAAAATTATGTATATAGGCCCCATGTTGTAAATAAAGGGGATAACAAAGATAATTCTTATGTGCATTGAAGCTTGGCTCCCTATAAAGAAATGTAACTACTATGTACATTCTATTATAAGTATTTTAAAGCACCTATTTTATGAATTAGTAGGTTTTTTATTATTTTTATTTCTACCTCTTTTGAAACATCCACTTCATCTACATCAATCTACTGATCCACACCCATGTCCACTATATCAACTTTAGTTTGGGCTTCTTGGTCCTTGACCTTTGTCATAGGTCTCGTCACATTTCTTAGCTTTCTCACTTCATCCTCAAGGTTGGTCATTCTTTGCTCTAGTACACATGTCCTTTTGAGCTCCTCCTCATACTTTTTCCTAACATCAATGGATATGTTGTATGTCTATTACAATTGCTCTTCAAGCATCTCCATTTTTCTTTTCCCCATTAGTGATGTTTTATTCATCAAGTTGTGAATTTGGTCACTTGAGACAATAGTGACATTTTAGAATATCACATTTCCTTGGGTGAGTCTCTTACCTCCATGAGATTTGTCTTGTCTTACTAAAAAGTCATACTCCATATAGCCACTGTCTTAGAATCCACATTGAATCCTAACCCTTGTAGGTCTCTAGCAATATTTGTCTCCTCAAATGAGACTAATTTTTCTTGCATCCTAATATATTCAAGCATTAATTATGAGTTGAGCTCCCATCTTGTGAAAATTAGTATTTCACTTCTTTGAACTAACTCTCTAGCTTCATCTATAGTGAGAGTCTCACTATTTTAATCATATTTCTATAACTTCTACACTATTTCAAGAGTCTTCTCAGGTGAATCTCTTGGTTGCAATTACAATGTGAGTTCATTATATTTAACCTTAAATAAGAATGATAAATTTTTAGGTTGATCATCATCTACCTCTATCTTCATAATATCCTTTTTCTAGGGGGATTGGGACTCTACTCTATCCCTTATTTCTATAGGCATTTGGGACATTATTGCATCAAAATTTTCTAGGCACCTATTGTACTTGTCTAAATATCTCACCTCATAGTAGAAACCCTTGAATGAGGGATCATCTTTCTTCATTTATTCTTCAACCCTCATAATTTCCCTCCATCTTATGGTCCTTTTGTAGTCCTCTATTTACAAATAGTTCATTATCACATCTTCTTCCCAGCAAAGCTTGCTAATTCAGAGAGTATACTTCCTGATTTGTTTGAGGGCATTCTTGACCAAATTATTCAGATCATAGGTTATAGAAGGGGCTATGGTCAATGAGAATTCACTAATACATGCATTTATTTCCTCTATGACATCCTTCCCTATAAGAAAATCTTTGATCTTTGTATTCCTAGCAATAGAGGAACTGTTCTTTACTATGAGACCTAGGTATTCCCTATTCATCATAATAAGTTGCCAAAATAATTCTAATTGCACCAATATTTATAGGATATATCTAGGTAATACATGAGGGGGATGGGGACATCCATAAACTTTTATCAATAAAAATTTATCAAAAAGAAATAAACTAGCCCAATTATGGCTTACTCTCTTGTACCCATTTTGGCATGTAGAAGGTCTTATTAGCATTTTTACCCCCCAAGAACCCTATCTATTATGTTATCTATAATATTAGAATTAAATCATAGTAAAAAAAAATGAAATTAGAGTAAGGATAAAACCTCTACGAGAACTGAGCTCAGAGTTGGAAAAGAAAATTCTCTCAAATCTCCTCAGTCCCTTCAATGAGATTTGGATTGATGTGCCCTATGTTCTTGTAGAGAATAATGTGCATTAACAATGAGTAATGGTGGAACTTGAAGTTTCCCATCTCTCCTTTCTAAGGAGCAATAATTTCATTGTGGATCACATTAATTATGTGTGTCACAATGTCATACCATTCATTGTGGTGTGAGTCCAGGATGTCTAGTGCCATGGTGTAGACTATTGACATTAAGATTAATTTTCTATTAATGACTCACAATTAGTAAATATACAATTACTACTAAGCTTCAAAACCTATGTACAGTTCATGCCAAGTATAGTAGTGCCTACTGAGTTGTTTAGTGCAAGTGATGGAAACTCTAGTGTTAACCGATCTCCACAGTGTCAACTGAGTTACATAGTGTTAACCAAGTTATTTAGTATTAACTATTTTCTCTAGTGTCTATCAAGCTCTCAATGTTAGAAATTTGAATCTAGTGTTGACTAATCCATGGAGTAGCAATCGAGTGATTTAGTATATGTTGAGTTTCATAGTGTTTACTGAGTCACATAGTACTGACTGAGTTCAAGCTACTTGGAAGTGATCAATATGAACCAAACCTCTTTATCAACCAAGTGCCAAATGATTCTATGTGTGATAGTGGTTTCTAAGTATCATTACCAATTTTGTCTTCATAACCCAAGTTATAGTAGTTGGACTGACTTTATGGATTTTGATGAAACTTGTATTATAGCCAACTTCATCAAGTTATGATTTAGATGGTTATATATGTAAATCATTGTATCATATCCAAATAAGTATTGCATTAGCATAAAATAAGAAAGAGTGTGAATTAAGAAGGCTACAAGTAGTATAAGGGACAACAAAGATTTATCTATGATAGCAAGGTGATCATTACAATTCAAGAAATCTCAATCACCACATCAGAGCTATAGATTAGAGATCAATCACTGGTTCATTCTAATAGGTCTATTAGTTAAATCCTCTAACATGGTAGACTTAACAGTCTTATATAAAATCTCTTTACCATGTGCATACTTAATGTTGGAGTTCTTACTGGTAAGGAACATATCAGGTGGGTTTAAACCTAATAACAAGATGTATAAGACAAGGACAAGCCTAAGGATTAGCTAAATCCTATATTTAGTAGGACTAAATCTTAGTTCTAGGCCAACATTAATAGAATCATTAGAGCTCACTTCACTTTAGGCTTTGCAAGGCCAAGGTAGGAAAACCTTAGGGATTGATCTTGCTAATTTGATACTCTTTTCTTCAAAACTATCCCTTATAGAAAAAATGATCGATGTTCTTCTATGCTTTTCTTATAAACTTCTAGATTATGATAGCTAACTATAATCACATAGAACGTAAAAGAAAATAAGTAATGACCGACACTTTTAGTTCTTTAATTTATAAAAAGGTAAAATAATTGTTTGTAATTTTTTTATTCAACAACTATATGAATCCCCTATTTGCAACTTAAAAATTAATGACCAATCTTATTCATTGTTATATAGAGTCAACATCAGCAACTCAGACCTATTTAATCAACTTGTAACTAAATTTTTCAATGGTGAGCTCTGAGTTTAATTCTTACCATATCCTTCTCATGAAAGATATATAAAGTAGACAAAACTCAAAGACATAGATATATAAGATTTCATTTTCCTTTATATTGATTTTCCTTTGAAAATACTGACAATATTGATAGGGACTCAAAAATAACTCAGAACTTGACAACTAATACTCAATATTCACTATATTCTTGAGTATACAAAATTTATTACATCCATATAATTACCAAAAACTGGGCAAACTGTAAAAATGCATAAAACATAAAAATTCTATAGATTATTGATCACCACTCCACATGTTGGGAATCCTTACATAGATGATTGCAACAAGCTTTAGATGGGAGGGCACATGTCAAAAACTATCTGGTCAAAACAAAAAGGAAAAAAAAAATTCAAAATTTACATTAATACATTCTCTGTAGTTGGAGAATAGACAATAAAGTGGGTGTATAAAGTGGTAAAAGCCTTTGCTTTAACTATTGTATCTTCTTCTATCTCCCTCTATCTTCTTGTAGTAGCTTCATAGTTGTATATTTCTAATCATCCTCCTAGAGGTAGAGCCTTGATGTCTACTATTAGTTCCCATATGGTGATGTTTGTTTCAATGTTAGGCCAAGTGACACTTCTAATTGTTTCTAAACCCTCTAAGCACTTGGTCCACTTAGCATTAGTTATGGCTTTGACTTGGACATCTTTGGCTCTATCTTAAAGATCATATCAATCATATCATAGATAGAAATAGGACTTGCTTCATCATTAAAAAAAGACAAAAATATAGGATGATCAAGAATATTGTAAAAAGATGATGACCATTCTACCCAGTCCTTTATTTTTCCTTCACTGTGCAGAATTGTAGGTATAAAGTTTGGTGCCTTCGCAACAATTGTTTTCAATTTTGTTTGAACCAATTGCATCTTACCTCAAAAAGAAACCATTTAAAATCCCTTACTTTATGAATTACCTTTCTGGTGCTCACAATGGTCATCTTTGGTAGGTCTCTCTTCTGTGGAAGCATAGTAGCTAGATTATCAAAGAATTGCATATATGGCCCCCATGTGCTAAATGTAATACCCAAAAATTGGCACATTTCCATATTAACAAATTCTTGTCTATTTTGATCAACCATAAGTCCTATTTTACTAGGAAATTATTATTTGATTATCACTATTTGACTTAATGGTCAGATGTAGAAAACCCTAATCTACATTAATCACATTCTATATTTAATTCCTAAGTTTCAACTCAGATTGGCTATATTAATCCTATTGATTAGATTTAATTTAATTTAAAGTGTTCATACTTTGGTTGAATTCAATTATCTCTTAAATCTAATGTGCAAAGGAATTACATCTATTTAATTTAATAATATCCTTATCTTAATTATTAGGTTTAATTACTCAATTAATTAAAATATACATTTATGAGGTCATATCTTATTTTATTAAATTAAAATAACCTGCCAAATCCTTTTCTTTAGTTTAGGAATGGGAATTCTAAGTGACCCATCTCTAGAATTTGAATTGACTTAATCAACTTACTCACACTTATGTGAATTTTAGTTAACTCTTCATTATACTTAAGATCTGAGTTAGTTAGCCTGACCTACATTGGGAATCTTCCATCCTAACTGGATCTCAACTTCAATCCTAACCATTCATTTGAGTTGATCTCAACCCTTAATTGATTTTAGGAATTCTATTTAAGGGGCTTCTAATTCCTCATTACGGGGATACGAGTTGAATTGCATCGAATTACTGTCAAAATACTTACTCGCTTAATATTATCATAGCTCTCTTTGCTTAGTATTAATATCATATGGATTAAAATGCACTCATATAGCTTAATTTTATTTTATCTATTATTAGATTAAATTGAATTCTCATTTAGATTAATGGCACTATCATACAGTTGCATAAATCCTTCATAATAAAAGATATGGTTGCCCGCTTCTCGGTCTAAGAGCAAAGGCAAAATTCTTCTAGTTAGAAGGCAACAAGTCATTCTCTTGGATTACTCAGATGAAGAATCTCATATTTATTCTAGGATGATCTCTTAGGTAATGACCATGTTGAAGTGTATGTGAGATTCCAAGGCCAAAAATTCACATATACATTTCTAGTGCCCATCTTGGAGCTAAGAAATCAATTTTTTTGGCCTCATCTGCTCGATTTTTTGTTCTTTTAATGGTCCTGTTGCATTCTTCTCTATAGATTTCCAAATTTTTACATGAGAAAACTCATTTTTGTATAAATATTTGGAGATTTTACCCCTTTCATTTCACTTCTTTGCATGAAAAAGTGCATAATTGTGCGATTTCTCATGTGGTGCACAACATTTTCTTGTGCAGGCTTGTGTAGGATTTCACGCAAATTTTTGCAACATGCAAAATAAAATTTTCTAGAATTTAGTTTATCATTACGTTCGACTAAATTTTTTTATCTAAAGTATTTTCTTTGGGTTTTCTAGTTTTCTACAGCATAACAGTGGTTTGCAAGATGCTTGAAAAAGACACATTTGCCAAAACAACTTGAAATAGGTACTAACAGTGTGATTGCAAGATGATTGCCAAAGAAATGCATATCAAAGACTAATTTCAAACCCACTTTAAACATCATGTCTTCTTTTTTCTTTCCACACATAGTATAATTAGGGCTTATGAACTTCATAGGGTACAAGAAAAAGGAATAGGGGAGTATGCTCTTTACCACTTGGAAGTCATGACCAAGGGTAAATCAAAAACCTACAAGCCTTTGAAAGATGACATCCAAGGGAGGAAAGAAAGTTAGTGGTTCTTTAGTACAAGTCCTCTTCTATGAAGGGATGATTATTTCCTTTTAAGGAATCAAAATCTTGAGAAAGGACAAGTCTAGATTGATTAAGCTAACTTGATGATTAACATGTCTTGTATGTTTCGGCAAGGTGATGAGGTAGACGAGTATGCTCTTTCCCCTTGAAGGAAATTAAAAACTTAGACCCTTAGATCCAAACCACTAGCCTAAGTCAACCCTTAAAGGGCCTACCAGAGTGATCCAACCTCTAGGAATGACCCAAGTAAGCACACTCCTTTCACTAGAGATTCCAACTCACTATAATAAAGAAGATTTGTAGAGTGAAAGACTCCAAAGCCATGTTAATTTCTTCCTCTTGATTCCTAATATCGCATATCAAGAGGAGACTTTTTTTGTTGCACTAGTTGATGCCTACCCCAGTCTTGCTAGTCAAGTGTGTGCACTTTTAGATGCTAGTGTAAGCTATTGGTCTTAATTTTACTTGTGAAGCCACTGAGGATTAATATGAACAGAAGCCAAGTAAAAAATTCTTAGTTACTTACTACCCGGTTCACCTCTAAAAGGGGGCATAATCTTTGTGCAAGGAGGGGGAAGAATCTCTCTTATAAAACTCACCATAGGCATGTGCTTGGGCATTGGAAGGTGGTATACATGCTTGGCCTCTACCACAAGGGTGTTCATTTAGTGTATATATTATTGATCCCTTGGAATACATGAAAAACATGGGTGTCCTCTAGTAGGGTGACATGATTGTGTGAGGTGAATGCATGTACATAAGTTGTGGGAAAAAGGTTTTGCTTCCTTTACCATTTTTGGTTTTAGGGATAAAAGCTTGTTTGCTATTGAGTCTTAAACTTGTCCAAACCTATCAAAACAAACTAATAGTTAAGGGTCCCCCTTCCCTTTGAGTTTCTTTATCCTTAATTAGATTGTTTTCAACTACTACTTGCTTCCTGTGTCTTTCTAAAAAAAAAATATCTTGTTTGAAACCAAAATGCTATTTTAACAACTTGAAAACCATCTTTCTATCTATCTAAAATCTATCAAAACAACCAAAAATACATCCAAAATTGTCTAAACCTTGTAATCTCTTTGAAATTCAGTCTTAGTTGTTAGTCTGGTCTCTATTTTCACACCCAATTTGGAAAAACTTTGCATGAGTACCTTTTTGGGCAACACTTCTTCTCACAACCCTATCTGAGTTTCCATGCAAAACTGTGAAAATCTCCACATGAGATCTTGTAGGCTTTTTCCTTTCAGAAAAATCCTATTTTTGTTAGTCTAGCACATCGTCACATGGTCTAGTATAAGTCTTCATGCAATAAACATGGTCCAAAATTGTTGTTTTGAGTCTTTGCCTATTTTATTACACTTTCTCACATGGTTTTTTGAAAATCTCCACATGGGATCTTGTCTCAAAATTGTCAAATTTTTCTATTAGAGCTATTTGTGCTCTAAGTTTGGTCTATTACCTACAACATTTTATGTCTTTTCTATCTATAAATAGTTTCAAACTATGAGATCTTGCTTAGCTAACAACTTGTGACCTAGACTCAACCTAGTCTTGTTTCTTAGTTATCTTGTTCTTGTCCTTAATTTAGTGCTTGTCATACTCAGTGTCATGAAAATCATAATCTTTAGCTATTCTAGCCATTACTTAGATGACTTGTACCTTATTATACAACACTCTTACCTTATTTCTTTGATATTACATTATAGTGTGGTCCTTGTCTAGGATTTTGCTTCTTGTCCTTGTCTATGACCATGGAAACAAGAAGAGGAATTTTATTTTGTCCCCTTAGACTTAGACAAGGTAGAGCTAGGGGTCATAATCATGGTAGGGGTCACTTTCCACCTCATACACAGTCTATGTCTAATTCATCTAGTGAGGAGTCTTTACGATCTCCTTCACTTATCAGATCACCTTGTGTTTAGAGAATGTTCTATATCAACCTACAACAAACCAGGAACCCCTTGTTTCAAGAGAATCATAAAAGTAGAAAAGGCCATACATCTCCAAGCAACACAATGGAATTATTATTGAGAGGACCTTTCCAATCAAAACATAATAAAACCATTATCATTCCTAGAATGGTTGATCAAGGACTTGAATAGGGAGAACATAGTAGAGACCAAGATCAAAGTAGGAATGAAAAATAGAAGTAACCTCTTCTTACTGATGAAAATGAAGAAGAGGTAGAAATACTGCCTGAACACATCAAGAAGTGTCATAAGGAGAGAAACTTCTAGAAAGTCATGGAAATCCTACTTAATGAAGAAAAAGAGAAATACATTCTCAAACTTTACCAAGAGGGAGCTAAGCTATCTCATCACTTTAACATTGAAACTATAATTACACCTAAAGAAGAAACTAAAATGTCCAAATAGAAAAAATAGTTGAAGATCATGCAAGACCAACTAGACCAAATGATGCATAATAAAGACAAACCTACAAAATCATACACCTTAGACACTCTTTGTCCATTCCCATTTGATAAGAGTATAGACATGCCTCCTTTTTCGAGAGGAGTCAAATTACCTAAGTATGATAAATACTTTGGAACTACCGATCCCCAAGATCATTTGTATGAATTCAAGGCCTTGTCTATGGAATTTATGCATAATTAGACATATCTCATGCATCTATTCCCAAGAAGTCTAGTTGTTAAGGCCATGGAGTGGTTTTCACACTTGCCTATTGGTATCATAATGTTTAATGAAATTGCTAACCTATTTGTCCAACAGTACTCTCACAACATCCAAAACTTGTTTAACATTTGAGACTTGTGTAACCTTAAACAAAATGTTGGGGAACCTTTCGTCACATTCCTTCAGAGGTGGAGATAACTTTACACAAAATATTCATGAAAGATTCTTGAAATAGAAAAGCTTAATATCTTCATTAATAACCTCCTACCTAATTTTGGATATAGAGTTAAACTTCAAGGTCCATGCACCTTGGAAGACATGGTGAAACAAGCTATATTTATAGAGGAATTCATGGTCAAAAAGGGTGAACTAACCCTTTAAAGGGATAGAAAACAAGGACCCACCTCTAACAAGGATAAATCCAAGTATGTCAACAAAAACTAAGGGGTTGTGCATGATGGTGTTGTTGACAACATTACTTCTAAACTTGATAATGATGTAGGAGCATCCAAAGTATAAGGGCAATCCTGTGTCACCCAAAAAAAATATACTTAGACTTAGTTTCTGTTTCATGTGTTTTCATTTTTGGATACCCATTTGGGTCAAATAAAGGTTCCAAATCTCACAGTTCCACTATCAGTGTTCATGCAAATCTTGAAAAATAGGAGTATATAATTGAGCCATCATTTTGGTGAACTAGTAGGTGTAAATTGGCTAGATGAATGTAATTGCAATTTAGAGCATTCCAGAAAAAGAATCAGGTCAAAAGGTCCAACGGTTTGAAAGTTATTGTAGTTTTTTGGATTTTCGAGACCTCCTAAGAATGCTTCAAAGTCAGGTTAGGGGCATTAAATGACCTCAAAAAGGGCCAAAAAATGGGGGACAAGAAAAGCTAGTACATAGGGCTATAGAGTTCTTTGAGAGCTTTTTGGAAATGTAAACGGTTCATCAATTGGAGCTACGGTTCAAAAGTTATGCCTCCCGAAAGTTTGGTTACCATTTCTGGATTCTTCTAGATTTGCACCGACTTCTAATGTAGCTTCTGGAGCCTTCTATTTGGTCAGTGGATGCCTACTACCACTTTCTAGAATGTATTTCTAGTCCTTAATCCTCTAGGGTCTATTTAAGGAGATTCCTGGCATTGTAAAAGGCAGTTTGGAGTGGAGTTTGAGAGGAGGTACTGAAAGGAGAAATTATCTCCAGATTTATGCTATTGTAAGCCCTTAGGGCATGTTTTGAATTTTATTTTCCCTGTACTATTGTACTAGCTTATTTTCTTAGTTAATATAATTTCCCCTTTTCTGTTGTGTCCATTCTATGCTTGGGTTGTGTCCCCATCAAGTGGTATTAGAGCTGGTTTTCCTGAGTGTGTAGACAAAGCGTCGACTGTGAGGCAGTTTGCACCAGGACTGTGTGGTTGTGGGTTTGAGTTAAGAAGATGCCTCCATGAAGAGAGTGTGGCAAAAGGGCCAGAGCTATTAATCCTAAGGAGGTTAGAGCTCTCCAAAGGTAGGTACAAGTATTGCAGGAGGAGCTCCGTAGAGGAACAATTATGGCCGCAGGTGATGGAAGTGAAGATGACAATGAAGAAGATGAAATTGGACTAGAAGGGGAATTTGATAGGGAAGTTCTAAATCATGCAGAGGAAAGGCTTTTTAGGGCCATTACTAAGTTTGGGAAAAGACCTACAATTGAAGTGGGTGTATTTTCAGGAAATCTGAAACTAGATGAGTTGATCGATTGGATCAATGAACTGGAAGAATACTTTGAGTATGAGGATATCAGGGACCCAGATAGGGTTAAGTTTGCAAAGGCCAAACTAAAAGGCCATGCCAAAATCTGGTGGCAAGAGGTCCAATTGGAAAGAAATAGAAGAGGAAAGGAGAAGATCGCAAGGTGGGATCGCATGGTGGACAAATTGAAGAAGCAGTTCATTCCTATGGACTACGAACTTGATTTGTTTAAAAAGATGCATGGGTTAAAGCAAGCAGGAAGATTAGTCCAAGAGTATATAGAGGATTTTTACTGACTCTTGATTAGAGCAGGGCATGCAGAAGAAAATAAGGAGAAGGTTGCTCATTATATCAGTGGGTTGCGACCTAGCATCCAGGAGGAATTAAGTCTAGTAAGAATGACTAGCGTTGAAGAGGCATACCAGTTTTCCCTACAAGTTGAAGAGAAGCTGAATAAAAGGTTTGAAGGAAGACAAAGAGGGTGCAATCAAGGAGGAAGGGGAAGCAGTAGATCATCTGGAGGCCGCAATGAAACCCAAAAGAAAAATGAAGATGTGGGTACTAGCAGGAACCAGAGGAATGGGGGTTTCAACTGCTCCCATGATCAAGACTTTGGAAATCAGAGAGGAAGAGGTAGAGGACATGGAAAAGGAAGAGGAGACTTCCATGGTACCTATTTCCATTGCAATGAAGAAGGTCATTGTGCCTTTGAATGCCCCCAATGATAAGGAAGGATAGATAGGAGAGCTGAGGGCCAAGCTAGGGTTGCTCATGTGGATGAAGATGCACAATCATCACATTCAGAGGATGCAGAAAGAGGAGAGACCTTGGTAAATGAAAGTGTCCTACTAAGTGGTGAGATTGAACTAGGACAATGGAGGAGTCTATTCTATACCAGATGCAAGTGTGAGGATAAATGTTGTGATGTGATCATTGATGGTGGTAGCACTGATAACTTTGTATTAGAAGAGATGGTCTCTAAGTTGAAGCTCAAGAGGGAGAAACATCCCCAACCCTATTAGATTGCTTGGTAAAAGATGATCATAAGGTCTTGGTAAGTGAACAATGTTTATTGAAATTCAAAATTGGGAGTTACCATGATGAAGTTCTCTGTGATGTTATTTCGATGGATGTTTGCCATCTATTATTGGGTAGACCATGGCAGTTTGATAGACATGTAGTACATGATGGACATGCAAACACATACTCTCTAACAAAGGATGGAGTTCACCACAAGTTGAAGCCCATAAAAAAGGAAGGTGAAAAGGTATGTGTAGTGCTAGGATTTGTCTTGTTGATGAAAGGAAGTTTTTAGATGGCATGAAACATCAGCATATGTGTTATGCTTTGATTCCTAGGAAAGATAAAGAAGGTAGTAGTGAAATACCACTTGAAGTTTTAGATTTACTAGGGGAGTTTGGAGATATTGTCTCTGATAATGTTCTAGATGGATTGCCACCAGTAAGGCAAATCAGTCATCAGATAGATCTGATTCTAGGAGCTAGTTTGCCTAACAAGGCTGCTCATAGGATGACTCCTACTAAAACAAAGGAGCTAAATAGACAGGTTCAGGAGCTATTGAGGAAGGGCTTGATTCGAGAGAGCCTGAGTCCATGTGCAGTACCTGCAGTACTCGCACCAAAGAAGGATGGAGAGTGGAGGATGTGTACAGATTCTTGAGCTATAAATAGGATAACCATCAAATACCAGTTTCCTTTGCCAAAGATGGATGATCTTATGGACTGCTTGAGTGTAGCTTAGTACTTCATAAAGGTAGATCTCAAGAGTGGTTATCACCAGATATGGATTTGAGAAGGAGATGAGTGGAAAATAGCCTTCAAGACCAAGGAGGGTCTTTATGAGTGGTTAGTCATGCCCTTTGGATTGACGAATGCCCCAAGCACCTTCATGCAGCTCATGAATGAGGTACTTAAGAAGTTCTTGGGAAAATTTTTATTGTTTATTTGGATGATATTTTAATTTTCAGCAAGACTTTGGAGGAACATTTATTACATATTCATAGTTTCCTTGAAAGGCTAAGGGAAGAGAAACTGTTAATTAATCTCAAGAAGTGTATCTTTGCAAAAAGGGAGTTAGTCTATTTGGGGTTTGTTATATCACGTGAAGGTCTCAAAATGGATCCAGAGAAGGTAAAAGCCATCTTGGAATGGCCTACTCCAAGGTCTGCTACTGAGGTAAGATCATTTCATGGTCTGGTTAGTTTTTACAGGAAGTTTATTAAGAATTTTAGTGGCATATGTGCACCCCTAACTAATACAATAAGAGGGGATAGAAAAGAGTTCAAATGGACTACAACAGCTGCAAGAAGTTTTGAATTTTTGAAGAAGAAGGTAACAGAACAACCTGTGTTGGCACTTCCAAATTTTAGAAAGGTTTTCCAGGTGGATTGTGATGCTAGTGGTAGCACTATTAGGGCTGTATTAAGCCAAAAAGGTAAGCCTATTGCATATTTTAGTGAAAATTTGAATGATGCAAAGAAGAAGTATTCTATTTATGATCAAGAGCTCTATGCAATAGTTCAGACCTTAAAGAAATGGAGGCATTATTTATTGCCAAAGGAATTTGTTTTGTATACTGATCATCAAGCATTACAGTACCTAAATAGCCAAGGTAAATTGAATCAGAGGCATATGAAGTGGGTAGAGTTCTTGCAGAGTTATACATTTGTGTTGAAGCATAGAAGTGGAAAATCTAACAGGGTTGTAGATGCACTAAGTAGGAGACAATTGTTGCTTACAGTAATGTAGGTTGAAGTAGTTGGGTTTGATGAACTCAAGAATTTGTACCCCAAGGATCCTGATTTTTCTGAAGCATGGAAAGCTTGTAAAGAGCCCGTTGTTGTAGATAGAACCAAGTGGTTAGACTATTCGATTCAGGATGGCATGTTGTTCAAGGATAGTCAATTGTGCTTTCCAAGGAGTTCCATGACGGAAAATATGATTAAGGAGAAACACAATGGAGGGATGGCAGGACATTTTGGTCAAGATAAGACCATTTCCATTCTAAAAGAACATTATTTTTGGCCTCAAATGTCACAGGATGTGAAAAGGTTTGTACAGAGTTGTCAAGTTTGTCAAGTTGCTAAGGGATTTAGCCACAATACTAGACTATATCAGCCATTGTCTATTCCATCAAAGACATGGGAGGACATAAGTATGGAATTTTTTCTTGGATTGTTGAGGACACAAAGGGATAATGACTCAGTATTTGTGGTGGTTGATAGGTTCTCTGAAATGGCACATTTCATTCCATGCCACAAAACAACTGATGTTGTCCATATTGCAGACTTGTTCTTCAGAGAGGTGGTGAGACTACATGGTCTCCCAAGGAGTATAGTTTCTGATAGAGATACTAAATTTGTGGGGTATTTCTAGAGGAAATTGTGGAAGAAGTTGAGAACAGACCTAAAATTTAGTTCCACGCATCACCCGCAGACTGACAGCCAAACAGAAGTGATAAATAGAAGTCTAGGCAATTTGCTGAGATGTTTAGTTGGGGATAAACCCAAGGGATGGGATTTGATTCTACCACAAGCAGAATTTGCTTTTAATAACTTTGTAAATAGGAGTACTAGAAAATCACCATTCCAAATTATATATGGGAGTAGCCCAAGGACTACACCAGAGCTGAGGAAGATAGAACAAGGGGAGAGGACAAGTGCTGAAGCTGAGGAATTTGCTAAACATATCAAGTGTCTACATGAGGAGGTTCAAGCACACATTACCAAGATGAATCAAAAGTATAAAGCTAGGGCTGATCAGAGGAGAAGACATAAGGAATTCCAAGTAGGGGATCTAGTCATGGTGCACTTATGAAAAGAAAGATTTCTAGCTGGCACTTACAACAAGCTGAAAAATGAAGAAATTTGGCCCCTGCAAAATTTTGAAGAAACATGACTTAGGAAATGCATATGAGGTGGAGCTGCCAGATGGTATTCACATTTCTCCCATTTTCAACATTGTAAATTTGATAGAATATCATGATGATGGTGTAGATGAGGAACTGGTGTTAGAGCCATGTTCGATTCCTGCTTCTAAGAAGGAGGAGATAGAAGACATTCTAGATCATCATGTGGGTAGGAGTACTAGAAATAGACAGTATGAAGAGTATTTGGTCAAATGGAAAGGACGACTGATCGAGGATTCAACTTGGATTTTAGCAGTTGAGGTTTCCCATTTGGGATTTCCTCTACCATTCATAAAGTGACAGGGTCACTTTTCAATCTATCCTGGGTGTCTGATGCAGGAGCATTCAGAGGTATAAGGGAAATCTTGTGTCACCCAAAAAAAATACTTAGACTTAGTTTCTATTTCATGTGTTTTCATTTTTGGATACCCATTTGAATCAAATAAAGGTTCCAACTCTCACAGTTCCACTATCAGTGTTCGTGTAAATCCTGAAAAAATAGGAGTATTGAATTGAGCCATCATTTTGGTGAACTAGGAGGTGTAAATTGTCTAGATGAATGCAATTGTAATTTACAGCATTTCAGAAAAAGAATCAAGTCAAAAGGTCCCACGGTTTGAAAGTTATTGTAGTTTTTCGAGTTTTGGGGACCTCCTAAGAATGCTTCAAAGTCAGGTTAGGGGCATTAAATGACCTCAAAAAGGGCCAAAAAATGGGGGATGAGCAAAGCTAGTCCATAGGGCTATAGAGAACTTTGAGAGCTTTCCAAAAATATAAACAGTTTGTCAATCGGAGCTACGGTTCAAAAGTTATGCCTCCTAGAAGTTCGGTTACCATTTTTGTATTCTTCTAGATTTGTGCCGACTTCTAATGGAGCTTTTGGAGCCTTCTATTTGGTCAGTGGATGCCTACTAGCACTTTCTAGAATGTATTCCTAGTCCTTAACCCTTTGAGGTCTATTTAAGGAGATTCTTGGCATTGTAAAAGGCAGTTTGGAGTGGAGTTTGAGAGGAGGTACTGAAAGGAGAAATTATCTCTAGATTTATTCTATTGTAAGCCCTTAGGGCATGTTTTGAAGTTTATTTTCCCTATACTATTGTACTAGCTTATTTTCTCTGTTAATATAATTTCCCCTTTTTTTTTGTGTCCATTTTGTGCTTGGGTTGTGTCCCCATCAGCTAAGGTAGCCTTCAATCTTACAAACACTCTCAAAGCATCCAAGAATGTCGACAAACCTCCTTCTAACAATAAGACATCTGGAAACAAATCAAAAAATGCCTCTTAGGTCTAATGCCCAAAATCAAAATATACACCTCTTGGTGAACCTTTGGATGTGGTCTATAAGACCTTGCTACAAAAAAGCTCATTTCTCCATTAGATAAGTCTCATCCTTATGATCCATAGCCATGACCACCATGGTGGAATGAAACTACATTTTACAAATATCACCAAAAAAAAGGTCATAAAACCAGTAATTGCATCAACTCATGTCATAAGGCCCAAGATCTAATTGATGATGGTGATATTTTTATGGACAGACATAACAAGAACGTAGATCACAAGGCTTTTAAAGAGCCATTCCTATCTTACAAAAAAGGAGAAACCTCAAAATAGAAATCTCATAACAAGATCAACTATACACACTCTAATGATGATGATGAGATAGTCCACATGTTTGAACCTGTAGATGATGAGTATTGTGATGTCATCACCATCAAGGGCAAACAAGACAAAACTAAACCTAAGACACCATTTGTTACATTTAACAATGAACCATCACAATCTTGTGCCAATGCTGTTATAGGTTCTCATTCCAAGTTGGTACTCAAAGGCCCTACACCTTCTACTCCTAATTTCAAACAACACAAAGAAAAACCTCTTGCTACTCCTTCTATCAAATGAACAAAACTTATAAGAACCTTTATGGATACTAGCTATAATATCCTTGATTAGTTACAATGAACTAGTGCTGAAATCACAATCTTTGAGCTACTCAAAATCTTGCCTACACATAGGTAGATTCTCGATAATGCCCTCATTAAGGAAAACATACCTCAAGATCTTGATCTTGAGAGGTTCCAATCTATGGTAGGTCATCTGACCTCACCTTACTATATGAATTTCTCTGAGGAGGGCAACAATTCACTGAGTCATCTACATAATCAACTTCTGCATATTGAGGTCATGATATATTAGAAACATGTTTGTCGTGTGCTCATAAATAATGGAGGTAGTTTAAATATTGTCTCTGTTGCTCTTCTCAGAAAATTGGACTATTCTGAGGAGTCCATTAATCCCTATTGCAAGATAACTATCAAAGCATATAACAAAGTTGAACAAAAATATTTAGGTCTAGTGATGTTGTCTCTCTGTGTTGGTCCTATAGAAAGGGATGTTACTTGTGATGTCCTTGATATTCCCTTGGCTTACAATATCCTATAGGAAGACTATGGATAGATGAGATGTGCACGGTGCCATCCACTTACCATCAATATATAAAATCCCCATGTCATGGCTCTAAAGTCACCATACCTGCAAGTACTAGCCATACCTATAACATGTTGAAATCTATTGAAAAATTTGTGCCTACTAATAGGGAATCTACAGACTATCATGATAACAAGCTGAAGAAAATTGAGTAGTCATTCAAGCTAAAAGAAATTGGAAAGGGAGAATATCACATAGAACCAATTCTATCTCTGACATCTCTTCTTGAGTCTCCCCATCATTATGGAAGACCATCTGAAGCAAAGAAACCTTTTGTGTTGACACCTCAAACTTATAAGTACAATGGTACTTTTGTCAAAGCTATTGTTCCTCTTGAGGAAGAAGCTAAAAATAGAGTTATTTCTGTATGGATCTACAAACAACAAACTCTAGTTGACCTCACAGAATAGTCCTGCAAAATTACTCTTGAGAAGTATGGTCTTGATCTTAGACTCATGAAATGCTTTGGCTAAAAGGGAACTAGTAATATTGGATGCAACAAAAATGGTCTACGCTTCAAGAAGATTCCCTTCCATCTAGGGAGTAACAAATTCATACCAAAACCTAAGAGTTCATCTAAACATGAGCCACAAGCTAAGTTTGATGACCATGAAGATAATGTTGACGATGAGGATCCTTATCCTTATCTAATTCTTGATGATCTAGCTAAATTCTTTTCAAAACTAGATGACTTTGTACCATGTGTTGGTGCCATGAATGGTGATAGTGATTCTTTTGAGGATACTACTAGTTCACTTCATACCCAATAAGAAGGAGAGTCTAGTCATGCTTTACACATTGATTACCTTTGTAAAAATCTAGATGATGAAGGAAAATTTGTTCCTATCATTTTTGGGGAATTCTATAGTCTATCTCCATGTAGTAAAAATTCTTGAGAATATGAATTCAACTTTGTCTCAGAAGCAACTACAAAAAAAGACATAGATCAAGTTCATGTTTAAGAAAACTTCCTCAAAGTAGGTGAATCATCTAGAGTTAGGTTAGATGAGTCCTATCCAACTAATTTCCTCAAGTCTTTGATTAATGATGTCAATTTTCAAAGGCATTTGAACATGCTTGTAGATGAAGCCACTCTAGGTCTTATTTAATGATTATACCATGAACACAATTGAACCTAGCACATCTCTTTCACTCACTTGTCCATAGCTCATAGACTAGAATTCCAATGCATCTAGTGAAGTCTTTACCTTCCAGAATGACTATGCTCTTGGCTATTACTTAAACACTGTCGAACCAATAATGTCTTCCACTAGTGAACAAAGCATCAACATGACTAAAGATGACATCAAATATCTCAATCATTATGGTAGTATTAGAACCTAAAAAAGTAAAAATAAAATGTGTATCCAAGGGTGAAAACCTCTCTAAGGCACACACAAATGAGATATTTGGTGGACTTCCTAGTCATTTTTAGGAAAAATCATCAGTGTTGATAGAACCAACATAGCTTATCAACTTGGGAAAAGAGGAACAAACTCACATGACACATCTTGCATATTCGCTATCCCTAGAAGAAAAAGAGAAATTCATTGCTTTGTTCCAAGAGAAAAAGATAAATTTTGCATGGACGTACTCAGATATGCCTGGATCGAATCCTGGTCTCATTATGCATCACTTGTCTATCACACTAGGAGTTAAACTAGTCAAACAAAATCTCTGGAAAATGCATCCTAATGTTGCATTGCATGTCAAAGCTAAACTGGAGAAGCTTTTGAAAGCTGGTTTCATCTACACTATTTATTAAGCTAAATGGATACCAAACATTGTTCCAATGTCCAAGCATGAAAAATCTATCAGAGTCTATATAAATTTACAAGATCTGAACTCAGCATGTCCAAAGGATAATTTTCTACTCCCTAACATTGATATGATAGTGGACATGATGGTAGGATGTGAGATATACTCACTCATTGACTATTTTTCTAGTTATAATTAGATCAAAATTGCACCAGAATATTAGGAAAAGACTACTTTCACTTGTGCATGGAGAATTTTCTATTGGAATGTAATGCCATTTGGTTTTAAAAATGTTGGTGCTACATATCAGATGGTAGTCACTACAATTTTTCACAACATGATGCATAAAACAATGGAAGACTATGTCAATGATACTTTGGTTAAGAGCACAAAACACCACACTCACCTTCAAGATTTGGGACCTATCTTTGATCACATTAAGAAATTCAATCTGAGACTTAATCCCAAGAAATGTGCATTTGGTATATCTAAGAAATTACTTGGCTACATTGTGTCTGCAAAAGGAATAGAGATTGATCCTAAGAAAGTTCAAGCAATCATGGACATGCCTCCACCTCATAATACTAGCTAGATGAGGGGCTTACAAGGAAGACTCCAATCCATTCATAGATTCATCTGACAGCTGGTGGATAGGTCACAACCTTTTACCAAGACTCTGCATAAAGGTGTGAAATATAACTAGAGCCAAATTAAGATCAAAGTCTAACATTGATAAAATAATACCTTGCTAATTGATCTAGGTGGATCTAGAAAGGATGAAAAATGTGTAGTCTCAAAATCTCTCAAAAATGACATCATTGTGAAGAGCTTGGAAAATTAAACCCGATGCAACTTGAATGGGTGAAAAAGGAGGCCATTTGCTCAAGATATGCTTTATTTTGAGTCAAATTGGTGAACTAGAGGTGAAATTTGACTATCCTGAAAGTGTTCAACAATGGGTGTCAAATTGAAGAGCTCATTAAGATCTTTTCAATGGCCTTCGTTTCATCAAAATCAGAGTACGTATGTGAAAGTTATCATCATTCAAAGTTTGGGAATAAAAAGAAGCATTGATGATGTCATCATTATGTCATTAGAATTTTGGAGGAATTTTAAATTATATTGGGAAAACAATTCCAAATATAATTTAGAATTTGTGCAGGAAGTTATTTTATACAAACTCCCTCTTAAAATATTTTTTCATTATGTTCCCTATAATTATGGAGGTGTTAGCTTTATTATCATTTTTTTTTGTAAGGCTTATAATTATAAAAGCCAAAAAAGAGGTTACTTGTTATTTTAAAATGGGGATATGGTTGTAAATTTTGTTATTTGGTTTTATACCAAATAAGGGAAATTTTATGTAAAAAAGGAGGAGAATTTAGAAGAGATGGACAATTAGCTTGGAAGGAAAAATTTGCTCCTGGGAGAATTTGGAGAAGTTTTGTAATACTTGAGAGAGCTTGTAGGTGAGCGATTATTCTAAGCATGAAGTTATTATCTTCAAGTGCGAAAGAGAGGGAATGTAAAGGCTGAAGCTTGGATGTTGTAAGAAGGCTTGTTTTGCTTGGCAACATTAATAAAGTGGTCCCCAAATTGAGAAGCAGACTCAAAGACATTGTCCTAATCAGATGAACTCTATTATCAAATCATTTGCATCTCTTCTATCTCTTTCTTATTTCTTTCATCTTTTTTAGTTATGTTCTTTATTTTATATTTTTAAACACATTGTTAATTTTAAGTGTTTAAAGCATAAATCTTCTTGTAATTTCAACAGTTTAAGATACATAACCATGCATTTACTACAAGGATCAGGTATTAATATCTAATTGTTAGGATTAAGTCATAATCTTATAGATCCTAAATCAAATCAAGTTTGGTATCAGAGCTTGTGTTGTAGATAAATTGCAAGTCGTGAATGTTAACTAGGTTGAGATTAAAACAAGGAGAAGGTGAACTTGATGAGTTCAATCTAGAGATTGGTAAAAGGAGAACTTTTCCTTGATCAGAGATGTCATTTGAACAACATGTTCCTAAGTTTGATGCAGAAGCATTCCAAAGATGTTTTTTTGGGTTAAAGGCTTTGGTCGACATTGTTCTCCAAGAGGGACATGAATGACAACTGAGGAAAGCAGATAAAGCTAAGAAGAAGGAGGAAGCAAAATCCTCATCAAAAGATGCAAAAGGTAAAGGAGTAGGAGGTGGTAGTGACCCTCCTGAACCTCCATCCCTGTCATCATCATCTTCTTCATCTTCTTTGTTTACTTATTCTTCAAAGAAACCTAAGCATACTAATGTGCCTTTGTTAAAACTAGATGTTAAGTTTGATTTTCCTACATATAGTGGTGAATTGGATGAAGAGAAACTGGATAATTGGCTTAAGAAAATTAAAGTGTACTGTAGGGTTTAGAAGATTTTGGATTATTCTTCCAAAATTAGCTAACTACTCTCAGAATGGGAGGTACCACATTAGTCTGGTGGGAGAGTAAAATCTAGGATGATCTTGCTATACATGGTAAAATCATTTCATCTTGGTATGAATTTACTTTTTCTTTGAAGAAACAATTTTATCCATTGGGTTATATGCAACAAGGCATTACTACTTGGTAGAATCTAAGGAAAGGTAAAGCATAGTTAGTACAAGAGTATACACAAGTGTTTAGGAAGAAGGCATTAACTATTGGAATTCCTCTTTATATGCAAGATACTTTGTTAAAGTATATAGGTGGAATGCATTCGTATTTGAAGCATATGATATTGATGTTTAGTCCTTCTAACTTTGATGTAGTATGTGTTCAAGTGACTCATATTGAAGTAGGTGGAGGAAACACAAGTTTCAATTCTAAGAAGGAATTTTCTCCCCATGACATAATCAAGAAAGGAAAGAAGGCAGCCATAGTAAAGAAAGAGGAAGGTGACAAGCCTCCATGTTCGCATTATCAGAAGAAAGGACATGTAGAAGAGAAGTGTTGAAAATTGCACCTGGAGTTGAAACCAAAGTGGTTTTAGGATCACAAGGGTAAAAGCATGTCTACAGTTGTTGTTCAGGATCTAGGATTAGACTCTGGTGATGAAGCAACAATATCAACTATGGGTTTGAAAGGTAAAGTTTATATTGATTCTACCACTGATGTTTCATGTGCTTCTACTTCTAAAAATCATGTTGTTCCTGAGGATAGTAAAAGATGTGAACTTTTTCATATAAGGGTGATTTCTAAAAACACTAAAATTGACACATTGATAGATAGTGGGTCCCAAGTTAATCTAATTTTAGAAGAAGTGTTAAATAGTTGGGATTGGAAACTAAGCGACATAGGAGACCTTATCCATTAGGCTAGGTGTGCAATGATAATAGATTGTGAGTTACTAAGAAATGTAAGTTAAGATTTGCTATAACATCTAAGTTCATAGATGAGGTTGAATTTGATGTGGTTCCACTTGATATCTATGAGATTGTGTTGAGTAGTCCATATTTATATGATAGAAAAGCTATCTTCTATAGGGAACATAACAGGTATCACTTGTATAAAAATGGAATTGAATATATTATAAGAGCTCATTGTATGAAGAATGAAGGATAAGTTGTAAACACAAGACATTTGAAAATGATTGTAAATGCAAGTAGTAAACTAACTCTCATGTCTGCAGTAGCTAGTGAGGATCAGGTGCAAGTAGAATCCAATCTTCAACCAGTGATGGTAAAAGAGGATTGAAAAGGTTCATTTTCTAATGATGTTTTTGTATAAGAGGTTCAAAATTTTGATACTTTTTCCATTTCATTAGTTATTTCAGTTTTGTTGCTTCTATTTCTACTAGTTGGTACTATGTGGGTGATGGATGTAACAATGAACACTGGTGGATATATGGTCGATTGTATTAGTAGTGTTATGTCATTCTTCATAATGTGTTTGATAGTTTAGATATTAAAAATTCCAACAATTTGTATAGGTGATACTGGAAAAGTGAGGCAAACATGCCCTTATTTTAATTTTATGTAAAAATAAACTTTTGAAGGTCCAAAAGCTTCTCAGTGAGAAGGAATGATCTAGAAAGGCTAAAAATTTTGTAGTCTCAAAATCTCTCAAAAATGAAATCATTGTGAAGAGCTTGGAAAATTAAACTTGACGCAACTTGAATGGGTGAAAAAGGAGCTCATTTTCTCAAGATATGCTTTATCAAAGTTTGAGTCAAATTGGTGAGCTAGGGGTGAAATTTGACTATCCTAAAAGTGTTCAACAATGGATGTCAAATTAAAGATCTCATGAAGAGCTTTCCAATGGCCTTCATTTCATCAAAATTGGAGTACGTATGTGAAAGTTATCATCATTCAAAGTTTGGGGGAAAAAAGAAGAAGTATTGATGATGTTATCATTATGTCATTAGAATTTTGGAGGAATTTTAAATTATATTGGGAAAAAAATTCCAAATATAATTTAGAATTTGCATGGGAAGTTATTTTATACAAACTCCCTCTTAAAATATTTTGTCATTATGTTCCTTATAATTATGGAGGTGTTAGCTTTATTATCATTTTTTTTGTAAGGCTTATAATTATAAAAGCCAAAAATGAGGTTACTTGTTATTTTAAAATGGGGATATGGTTCTATATTTTTTTATTTAGTTTTATACCAAATAAGGGAAATTTTATGTATAAAAGGAGGCGAATTTAGAAGAGATGGACAATTAACTTGGAAGGAAAATTTTGCTTCTGGGAGAATTTGGAGAAGTTTTGTAATTCTTGAGAGAGCTTGTAGGTGAGAGATTATTCTAAGCATGAAGTTATTATCTTCAAGTGTGAAAGAGAGAGACTATAAATGCTGAAGCTTGGATGTTGTAAGAAGGCATGTTTTTCCTAGCAACATTAATAAAGCAGTCCTTGAATCAAGAAGTAGACCTAGAGACATAGTCCTAACCAGATGAACTCTATTATCAAATCATTTGTATCTCTTATATCTCTTTCTTATTTCTCTCATTTTTTTTAGTTATGTTCTTTATTTTATGTTATTAAACACATTGTTAATTTTAAGTGTTTAAAACATAGATCTTCTTGTAATTTCAATGGTTTAAGATACATAATCACACATTTACAGCAAGGATCAAGAATTCATATCTAATTGTTAGGATTGAGTCATAATATTATAGATCCTAAATTAGATCACTAATCCACTGATATTGATGCCTCCTATTCATGGGAAGCCTCTTATTCTATACATCTAAAAATAGAGATATATCTAGGTATCTTGCTAGCTCAAGAAGATAATGACAACAAGGAAAGAGCCATTTACTATCTGAGTCACACACTGATCTCCTATGAAAAAATTACATTATCATTGAGAAGGCTTGATTGGTACTTGTCTTTTCTTCCTAAAAGTTGAGACACTACATGCTTGCCCATACTACATGACTTGTTGCTAAAATTGTTCCACTAAAGTGCTTACTCAACAAGGCAACTCTAACAGGAAGGTTGACTAAGTGGGTCATGATAATAAGTGAGTTTGAAATTTAGTATGTTGAACAAAAGGCTATCAAAGGAAAAGCAATTTCCGATCAGCTAGTAGAAACACCGATCTAGTCTTCTCCCTCTAAACATTGATTTTCCTATTGAATCAATTTTGGCACTCACACATCAAACTTG
Source organism: Cupressus sempervirens (assembly GCA_028749045.1). Classification (NCBI taxonomy): domain Eukaryota; kingdom Viridiplantae; phylum Streptophyta; class Pinopsida; order Cupressales; family Cupressaceae; genus Cupressus; species Cupressus sempervirens. The sequence continues at coordinate 80,620,101 of CM053791.1, read as the reverse complement.
GGTGATGTTCTTTAATGGTCCTTCGCACAATAGGGATTTAGTGCTGGATTACTATTCATAACACCATAGAGGTATTCACTGCCTAAGATGTACAAGCTTCTATTTCATTGTACAAGCAATATTGCAAAATAGGAAGCTCTCATTAATGACATGAAGATTGCAGTTGAATGGAGAGTCGATCAGTTGAACATCTTTGGTGATTCACAACCCATAATCAACTAGGTCAATGATATATATTAGAGGAAAGATGAGAAATTGATTCCTTATAGATGCATGGTAGATGATCTAAAGAAATAATTTTCTCATATCACTTTTCAATAGGTTCCTCGAGCAAACAACAAAGTGGTTGATGTTGTATCACCTAATTTAGTTAATGCAAAAGGAATACTAATACTAATAAAAGCATTCACAATAACCAAATGAGTAAATACTTATGATAGGATGAGGTTATCACCAAATGGAAGGCAAACCAAGAATGGTAAGCTCCTTGGGCATAACCTATTATGATGAAGCCATGTCCCTAATGGATAGCAAATGTATGCTCATGTTGTGCTCAAGCTTCCAAAGGGTAGTCAATTTTTACCAAGTGTGTACATGGATGGATTTCAGCATTATGATGGTGTGAATGGCTATGATGGAGTAGTAAATGGAGCATTATAAGCTTGCATAAAAATGGAAGATGAATTGTGAGAGGGAAGGGATTTATTTATAGGCCAAAGGGTAGAGAGATGGAGGGTTAGGATGCAAGGATGGAAGAATTGTGAGGGAAGGCTAAGATGCTTTCAAAGGGAAGCACATGGATTATACTTGCTTAGTGCCAATAGAGGAGTGAAACTTGTTACAAGGAGGATTAGTGTGAGAGGATGAGATAATGGTTGGTCAAAGAGAGTAATGAGGGAAGATGAGTGTGTAAGAGGGATGTAAGAGGCTTTAAGAGGGATTTAAGAGTCATTAATGGTATGTAAGAGACATTAATGCTCTTGGATAGGGATGGAAGAGGATAAGGGAGACTTGTTGACTTTGGATTGGGTTAGAAAATCTTAACCCTTGCTTAAAGTTGTGCACATGTTTAGGAGGGTGATTAGATTTAGCTTAGGAAGGGGGTTATAGGGCAAGTGGCTTAGCTTTGATGGGATGGGTTAGTTAGGTAGCTAAGTGAGGTTAGGATGGGTGAATGGGTTGGATTAGGGGTAAAGTGGGGTTTAGGGATGTTTTAGGGGTTTGGATAATTTATTAAATGATTTATTTAATAAATGAGGGAGTGGGATTAAACTAAATAGATTTGAGGATTTATTTAACTTAATAGCGGAATAGGAATTTAATTGATAATTTGATTTTGGGTTATCATTTGATTTTATCAATTGGACTATAGTTAATTAAATTAAATTAATTAACTAGGAGATGATGATTAATGAATTAAATAATAAATATTTAATTAATAATGTCCTAGGAGATGACTAAATAAGATTACCTAGTGATGTAATTAGATTGAGGTGTTTACAGATGCCATGGCTATTCTTGCTTCCTTGTTATAGATGCCAGAGAATGATTTTTGACATGAGTTCTTGGTGGAAATGTTACTCTACCCTACTTATGATGCCCCTAAATCTTGGATGATCTATTCTATTTTAGGATATGATTTATCTTGCTACCACCCATATACTCCTATCTACATCACCAAACCATTCCAGATGGTCTAACCTAGAATGAAAAATGTCACCTTCTCCGCAATGCTTCATCATATGTCATTATTGCTTACAACTTCTTTAAGAAAGGTCTTGATAGAACACTACTTAGATTTCTAGTACCTAATGAGTCCAAGTGTACTTAAATTAACATTTATGAGGGAATTTGTGAATCTCACTCAAATGGCTTGACACTAGTTCATAAACTTATTAGAGTTGGTTACTATTAGACAAATATGAAGAAAGAGGCAATCAAATATGCCAAGTCCTATAAACAATGCCAACTACATGGGAATTTGAATCATGCTCTAGCCAGGGAGCTAATTTTATCTATCACACTATGGCCATTTCAACAATGGGCCTTTGATCTTGTAGGTCAAATTCACCCATGTTCATCAAATGGACATAAGTTCATTATTATAGCTATAGATTACTTCACTAACATGTGATTGGTTTGTGTATAGTGATCTCTAGATGCATTGGTGTCACACAAGTGATAAGCAACCATACTCTATGCTAGAGAGTAGCTTACATCAGTAGACTCAATGAGGGTAGATACCATTAGCCTGGGGTACCTAGCGAGACTACATCACACACAAACCTATATGGCAATGATGATAGCCTTGTGTGAATAGTGTCATAGTGAGATTGGGACATTTCACCTACTGAAAGGGGAGATGATAATTACTTTGGAGGATGTGTATAGGATCTTTAGATTACCTGTGTGAGGTATGCCAGTGATGGTGACTAGGGAGGTGATGCTGGAGGTAGGAGTGTAGGGGCTAGTGGGGCTAGGATTGGCATACTAGATCCATTGAGGGTAGTTCACATTGGATGCACATTTGGATCAGGTAACCATGGAGAGGTGGATCTATTTTGATGTATGTGGTCTAGTATTGGGGTATATTGCCTCAGATATAGGTGGGACAGGTGTCACTTTGGCACTGATACTAGTGATTATGTAGATAGTGGATGCAAAAGTCTCAACAACATAGGGGTCTTCGATGCTAGTAGAGTTATATCAAGATCTGCATCAGATTGTATATTAGGAAGCAAGATAGAAAGGGAGGAGCATAAGGTTCCCCACATTACTATAGGTTCAGGGATGAGAGCACATTGTGACATTTAGGCCAATTATATGGAGGGACAGGCAGACAGATGAGCTAGTGGCTTACAACTATGGAGAGCTATTGACCCACCATCATATAAAGGATGTGGACTGCTAGCAAGTCCAAGTAGATCAGATCAGGATGGTGGTATAGAGACCATATATGGGGTTGGGGCCATGGGCAGAGGAGGGGCAACATTTACCATACACCATATCACTCTATTTTATTTTTGGGTAGTTGGAGTATATAGCAAAGAAGCACCAGTCAAATAGGGCCTTGCGATAGTTTGGATGGGTTTAGGTGGCTCAAATGGAGCCAAACTATTATCAGTGTGTGAGACTCAAGCCAATGTCAATTTATGTGTTAGTTCTCTAGAGAGGGATTAATACAAGCCTAGCAAGAGTTAGTAGTATAGTCATGGGATTGGTTTGGTGGGGTGGTAGATGTGGGCTCTACATAAGAGTGCTAAGACTAGTTTTAGTAGCCAAGGCCAGTAGGCTGAGCATAGGTGATGAAAGTGGTAGTGGTGGTTGGGAATAGCCTGAGTAGCTAAACATGGCAGGTATGTGGTGAGAGAGTTGTGATAGTGAGCCGAGGTGTTGGCACAAGAGGAGGGGCTAGTTAGGAAAAGGCAGAGGAGAGAGGAGAGGCCAGTGGTTGAGAGGGGATAGTAGGTAGAGGATGGGGAGAGTCCACAAGGGCCTACAAGTGAAGAGATGAGAGTGGCAATAGGGGCTGCTTGTCAGGGAGAGGAGATGATGGATAGGTGGCTTGATATGCATCCCAACAGTAGATCCATGAGGTATTTAGCCAACTACTATGGGTTACATAATAAGAGAGGGAATAGCTTAGGATAGAGTGGGATCAACTAAGATAGGACTGTGATTCAACAAGGGGATAGGCAGAGAGAGAAGGGGAAAAGTTGGGAACACTTTGGGTGGAGGGTAGTTGGTTGGAGGGGGGGTTAGATGTGGTGAGCCTAGAGAGGTAGGTAGTATAGGCAAGGTTGGATGCCATGCAATAGGATCATGATAGACTAGTGGTGGAGGTGGCAACCCTAAGAGCACAGGTGGTAGTCAATGGAGGGATGGAGGAGTTGAGAAGGTTGCGCGCGAGAGAGAGAGAGAGAGAGAGAGAGAGAGAGAGAGAGAGAGAGAGAGAGAGTAGGATTTTATTGGGGGAGGGGGGGGGTATTATGCAGTGGTCCTAGTATATTAGATTGAGCATTATAGATAGCTGACATGGTGAGGGATAGCTGGGACCCCACACTAGTATGTAGGGAGGAGGGGGAGAGAGTGGATGGAGTGCCTGGTGGTCAGAGAGGACAGGTGGGTCTTAGTGTACAGGGTAGAGCCATAGGATAGGGGAGAGCTAGAGGTGAGACAGGGGGATGGTTGGGATGAGGGATGAGGTGGAGAGCTTGGGTATGGGGGAGGATAGATGAGGCTCCCACCTCCACCATCAGCAACACTAGGGGTAGAGAGGGACATCTATGAGGCCCATGATGAGAATCAATGAGGGAGACCAATGATATGCTAGGTTATCCATGTTATTATTATGTGTTGTTGGATGTATTTTTGTGGGCACATACCTGATGTATTTTATTTGTATGATGTGGATACTAGATATCTAGACTATGATGGATTGTGGTATTTTTGCAAGGGGGCAATTTATTCATTTATTCTTTGTGGATGATATATATATATCTAATCATTCTTTGGGGTGAGATATGGATGTATGGACTTATGATATCATGATTATGTGTATGATGTGGATGTTTATATGAGTAGATGTAGATGATAGACTGATGTGTTTGTATGCTAGATTAGATGTGTTATGGGAGATATGATATTGATGATAGTTTGTGATGTAGAATATGATGTGTTTTGATAATGACATATGATGTTGTTGATGATCTGTGATGTAGGATATGATGGGCTTTGTTGATGAGATATGATATTGCTAACAATTTGTGATTGAAGATATGAAGTGCTTTTGATGATGAGATATTATATTGTTGACAATTTGTGATGTAGGATATGATGTGCTATTATGGTGACAGTTGTTTTGATAGTGCTAGATATGATGTGATTTTTGATGATGGGATTTGTTTTGATAGATTGGTGTTGATGATTATGTTTATGATAACTAGGAAAATAATTTAAAATGGGGATGGACGTGATGTGTTTGGATTTGTAAAAAAAGATAAAAGGAAATAAATGTGTATATATAAAAAACATAACCTAAGACATGAAATATGAATATATATATATATATAATAAAAAATGGGAAAAATATGTATGCAAACCTAAAAAAGAAACTTTAAATTATGCTAAGAAAGATAATAAAATGATCATAAACTATGAAAAAATGAATGTGATTTTTTTTTAATGATGATGGTACATAATTAAAATGAACACCAAAAATGGGAGAACGAAACTCAAAGTTATGATGAGAACATATGATAAGTGAACTAAAGATTATGATGATGAAACACGATAACCATATCTAAAATGTGATGTATGAACTAAATCAATGATAGGGGAGTATGATTAGATAAATCTAATTTATGATAAGGGTAAATGAACACAATCTATGATAATACATAATAATAAGATATAGGAAAATTTATGATGATGGGATAGGTAAACAAAACTTAAAATATGATAATAATTTTATGAAAAAGAATGAAATTAAAACATAGGAGATACTGACTCTTAAGAGGATAATTTTGGAAAATGATTGACCAAAAAACTTGTAGTTAGGATGATATGGAATAGGATAGGGGAACATAGGGCTAGGATAGTGAAGTATGATAAAGAGTGTAACATGATTATGGTGAAACCTTAGCCTAGGGGTTTAGAATGTGTAAGAATGGGATAGTGAAGAGAGCTCAATATTCTATGACAGAAGGATCTAAAGGGTGAGAAAGATAGGTGATGTAAAGAAAAAGGGGACCATAGGAAAGGGAAAAATTAGGAGAAGGATTTTAAGGGGATGTAGGGATGATGGTTGGTGATGATAAGAAAGGGAAGTAGGAGTGTGTAAGTATGGATGTGCATGGGGGGTGATATGAACATGTAATTCATTATATTAGAGAAAATGGTGAGAATGAGGGAGTATACTAGAAGCCTAAGAATAGGGTACTTCATAAAGAAGTACCACCATGTAGTGTGAGCACTTTATTTAATATAGGAATATTAGGGATCTACCAAGCTTACTAAGAACCTTGAAGCCTTTTCCCCAATATTTCATAGAATTGACTCAAACAAGCATGCAAGGATTGCCCCAGCATCACACATGAGTCCTAGAGAAATCAATGTGGAAACAATGCTTGGTGATCCACAATAAAATGATATTTTGCAACTACATCATGTGATCATAAATGAAAACATGTTTGGAATATGCAAGGGTGATATCCAACTGACTCACAAGCAGAAAAAGACCATGGTCAAAACCATGCATTTGAGTTGCACTAGTCAAAGCACACCATGATATGGAAGACCATGGAAACCATGAGGAGGGAACAACTAAAATCACCTAGAAATAACCTACAAAAATATACAAGAAAAAACCAAAGATCAGAAGAAAGAACAAATGTATGATAAAGTAACCTTTTCCCAAAGAGATCAGGATAACTGTATACTAATGGGCCCAATATAGGTACAAGGAAGAAAGCATATGATAAGGACGTACCAATAGTACATTTAGGATAGTGACAGGAAATGATAATTTTTAATAGATGACTAGCTAGTGACATGGGGTTTTACAATAAGACTAAAAAATGTACAAGAATGACTATACAATGGGTGGGTGACTCAAGAACATATGATAGAATATAGTAGTGGGTATGTGTATGATGAGGAGAAGATCAGGATGAGGAGGTGTTATAATATAGTTATTATTACATGGATATGATACATAAAGTACTATTATTGTTACAAGTATATGATACATAGAAATGGTATAAAGGATAAGCTACACCTGATATGATACATGTGGTAGAGTACAATGATAAAATAAACCTAATATGATTCATATGGTAGAGTACAAGGATAAAATACACCTAATATGATTCATGTGGTAGATTACAAGGATAGGATAGATATATGAACTATAAATATAATATAGGAGCTAGGTGGGGTGTTGGAACTAATGGATATGGAAAAGAAACAACATGAGTCATTTTGGGAGTGTCAAGGTGGAACAATGGGAAACACCTTGGAAAATGGGAAGATAGGTGATGGGATGTGAAGAGGTGATGGGGGAGATGTATATTTTTAGAATCTGAAAAGATTAATAACCCAGAAAATTAGTGCAAAGAGTAAATATCTAAACTATGAATGCAAATGATACAAAATCAAAATAGCATCATAGAGTTAGTCTCCAAGAGAGTAATGCAAAATGCTAGAAGCAAAATAGCATTAAGAGGATGCAAAAACAAGAGATGCAAATACAAGCCAGGTAGCATGCTTATATAGGCTAGGAAGAGGGAGGAGGTGGCAACACCAACCAATGAGGAGCAACCATCTATTGGACTAAAGATAGCAAAGTATCTTCCCAAGATAGCTAATGGATGCTCACATGTAGGAAGGTGATACCTCACAACCATTCACCTAATAAGACATGCTTTATTAACCTAAGTGAGATTATTAAAAGTGTAAGAAAAACCTATCAAAATAGAAAAAATAACAAACTACACTAACACCCCCCCATAAGCGAAGCTTAGGTGGATGTAGAAATGGGTCCCAGCAAGTCAAGCCTGATGAGGTACCCATGTACATAAAATTCCCCCAAAAGAGAGAGAAAAGAGACTCCCCAAAGAAAATTAGGACTCCAAGTAAGAGGAAGAGGCCCCCCCAAAAGATGAAGTATCCCGCACCTCCAGCAAAGCTTGCAAATTTTGTCCGGTTGATCCACTTACATTGAACAAGTTTTCTTCCCTTAGAAAAAGGGACAAGATCCCAAGTGTGGTTCCTCATCAAGGAACTATACTCTTCCTGCATAGCTATATCCCACTCAGAAATATCATAAGCCTCATGAAAGGATTGTGGATTTGAGGTAGTAGCAATGAAGATATGTAGAGCATCCTAGAATTGTAAACAAGTCTTTTTGGTGTTTGATGGATCCCCAACCCAATCACCTGCAAACTGCAAGGTCTGTCTAGCCCAAAGTGGACCAGAAGATGGAGAATCTAGAGGAGAATCATCAACCTATAAATGATGCCTAGGAGAGGAAGGAGGTGAGTCCTCTGAATCACTCTCTGCATCAAAAGTGGAGGTAGAAGACTGCTCAAGTGAATCTAACCCATCAGAAGATCTATCATGTATTCCAAGTGACTCCAATGTCAAAGTAGAAGGCAACCTTGTGACCATGCTCTGCTGGTTAAGTTGATGCAAGTAGTGGAAGTTAAGATGGCCAAACCGCTCATGCCATAATCTGCTCACATCATTAAAGTGAGTGAGTGAAACAATCAAAGGAGGATCAAGAACAAAGTGAGAAAACATATAGAGTCGTGACTGATGATCTGCTCTCCCAACTGCAACTGTAGAATCATTGTGCAACTCACATATCTTTACTGAATCAGGAGTGAACTCAACCCGCTTGCCTAAACCTGTGTGAGTGATCTGGTGTACCGATTGGAGATTAGTTGACAATGAGGGTACATAAGGAACATCATGGAATGTACCATCCTCCACATCAACAGACCCTCTTCCACACACCTCAACAAGAGTGTTATCACCCTTCAAAATAGAAGGCATAGTACACGGCTCCAAGGATGCAAGTTCTTCCTTAGATGAAGCCATTTGGTGTGAAGCACCCGAATCAAGAACCCAAGTGGATGGTGAGGAAGCAACTGCAAAAATGGCCTTGCCCTTTCCTTTCCCCTTACTATTTTCTTTTTCCTTGTTAGAACCTTCATTAGAACTTTGTTTGATAGACTCAAGAACACTGATATTATTCTTCTCAAGAATGTATGTCAAGTGATCAAGTTGTTTCTGCAAACATTTATGTTCATCATGACTAGGTCTTTTACAATAAGAACATTTGACCTTTTCTTTCTTAGGCTTATCGCCCTTGGAAGATGGTGTATCAATAGTTGTTTTTGAAGAAACTGTCATCTAATCCTTCTTCTCCTCACTATTCTTTTGTTTCTTGTCCTTACTATTGTTGTTACTACTTTGTCCTTGTTGTTCTTTTGTACCTTGGTTGGAAACCAAGGCATGTGACTTAGAGGACTTAAGAATGCCCATCTGGATTAGCTTGTCTTGTTCTCGAGTGAGATTGACAAAACAATCATCTAAAGATGGCATGGTGAATTAAGTACCAAGTGCACCCTTAGTAGCATAGAAGGTAGAGACAAACACAGAATATTCTAAACTTAGCTTAGAGAGAATACTAAGAATTAGTTGTTCATCTTTCTTTTCAATTCCACATTGTTTTAACTATAGCCTTAGTGATTTCAATTTGGTGAAAAAATCTTGGATTGTGTTGAAATTGCCTGGACTCAAACTTATTAATTCATTTTCCAACATATGACCCCTCATTGAATCTTGTGTGCCAAATAGTGTTTCTAGCTTTGTCCATACTACATTTGGTGTATCCAAAGACTCAATGTGAAATAGCAAGTCAGGAGAAACAGACAAACACAATGTTCCAAATGCCTCATCACATTTGTTAAACCACTTAGGCTTATCTTCATCTTTAGCAGGTTCAGTTTCAAGTCCCATAGTTATCCTATTTAATCCAGCTTTCCTTAAGTGAATAGTCATGCGTGATTTCCACTCAAAATAATTGTATGGAGTTAGGATGGGCATATTTGTTTGATCCATGATGAAGAAATGCAGAGAAAAAATGCTAGAAAGAAGAGAATCTAGCCACAACAATGCCCCCCCCTTTTTACTCAATCAAACCGCCCCCCCCCCCCAAAAGAAATATGATTTGGAACTTTATTTTAGTGCATTTACAACTACCACTAGAAAGAGATACTTAGTGGTCTTGATTTCAATGCATTACAAACCCTCATGAAGAGCATATGCTAAAAATGAAACTTGGGCAGAATAATCAAGGAAAAAAATAGTACCACTGTGATCTACTCGAAAAATCATGCACTTTCAAAAAAAGAATCGCCTCGATACGAGGTCGTATGAGAAAGTTATGATCCTCCGAAGTTTCCAAAACGAGAACTGTGCACAGTCACGACTGAGAATCTACAATTTCTAAAGAATTCATGCATGAAAATCAAAAAATAACTCTACTAGTGGATAGAGCACAAAAAATAGCCAATTTCATAACAAGAATTACCAAAATCGGAGTCTGTATGAGCAAAAACAAGACATTTGAAAACTACATTCAAATCTGCGGCTGCCAATGGAGAGGGGTATGGCTATAGCTTTGCATGCTAGATTCTGAAAAATATACAGCTTGCATGCAAAATCTAAAAGATACCCAGATGGTTTTTCAGGGCTGCAAACAAAACTCAAAAAGCGTTTTTCTTGCTGATGTATAGAAGATGTTGCTGTAGTGTAAATCAGACGCCTTTAATAGTAAAAAACGGCTCCAAAAATCAAAAAACGACCCCAGCAACCAAAATATGACATGCAAATGCTGGATTAGCTTCTTAAGTCCATCAATGGCATGCTAGAACCTGCAAAAATGATTGAAAACTCCAAATATGCAAGTTGGTTGTCAAATTTGAGATTTAAACCTCAAAGAAAAACTGTTTTTGTCAAAACTTTTCTGATTCTCAGGATCATCCAAAGATGCAAGAGAAGAGCATACTTCATTTTTCAAAAAACTACAATAAAGTTTATTTGCCCCCCCCGAATCTCTCAAATAAGGAAACTAAAATCTACTCTTGCACATAGAAGAGCTCTGATACCATGTTAGAATCTGGAAAGATTAATAACTCAGAAAATTAGTGCAAAGAGTAAATATCTAAACTATGAATGCAAATGATACAAAATCAAAATAGCATCATAGAGTTAGTCTCCAAGAGAGTAATGCAAATGCTAGAAGCAAAATAGCATTAAGAGGATGCAAAAACAAGAGATGCAAATACAAGCCAGGTAGCATGCTTATATAGGCTAGGAAGAGGGAGGAGGTGGCAACACCAACCAATGAGGAGCAACCATCTATTGGACTAAAGATAGCAAAGTATCTTCCCAAGATAGCTAATGGATGCTCACATGTAGGAAGGTGACACCTCACAACCATTCACCTAATAAGACATGATTTATTAACCTAAGCGAGATTATTAAAAGTGTAGGAAAAACCTATCAAAATAGAAAAAATAACAAACTACACTAACATATATCACTAATAGATAATAAGAAAGCTAAGTACACCTGGTGCCTAATTGCTAAGTTTTCATCGGGGTACCTATCCAAGGCACTTGAATTGCCAAGTTTTCACGATTGGACGCTTGTTTTTCTTTACCTAATTTTTTCTTATTTTTCTTTTGAAAGGGGGTAGGATACACTAAAGATTTTTAGGTGTAGAATTTCTTGAGGTGAATGATTTTGGGGGGATCATTTAGGATTTCACCTTCAAGCATGGATAGATGATAGGCCCTTGAGAAAAATATTCTATGACCACATAAGGACCAAGCCATATGGGCTCAAACTTTCCTTTCTTTTCTTGGTCAACCTAGACCTTCATGTTTTCTTTGAATACCATTTTTCCCTCTTGAAATTGGTTTAGATGGACCTTCTTATTGAAGTTGTGCTTGAGGTGATTTTGGTAGACCATGAGGTGGTCATAGGCCTATTGCTTTTTTTCATCAAGTAAGTCAAGCTGGGTAAGTCTAGCCACTCTGCAATCTTTATTTGATATCTAGCCCCACAAAGAAATACAAAGGGATGAGAGTTCAATATCAATAGTTAATACTACTTTAGTGACATAAACTAGGGAGGATAGGGTTGTACCTATGGATGTATAGAATGAGGTGGCAGTAGGCCCATAGGATGGGGTTGATCTGTAAATGCCAATCATAGTCAAAATCATTGAAAATTTTCTTTAAGATTTTGAGTAGGGTTTTATTAGCTATCTCTACTTGACCGTTACCTTGTGGGAAGTATGGGCTAGAAAAATGTGATGGATATGAAGGGAAGTGCATAATTCCTCCATATTGAGATTTTCAAAATTACTACCATGGTCAATAAAATTTATAGCTCGGATGCTGAAGCAACATATGATATGATATAGGATAAATTTGGACACTTGAACTGTTATGGAAATGACAAGGGGGACTACTTCCACTTAGTGAAATAATCAGTGGTGATGATTATCCACTTGTGTCCTTCTGAAGAGAGAGGTGCAATAACACCAAGAAGGTCAAACCCCCTATAAGAAAATGGCCATGGTGGTGCAATAGGTTGTGAATCTTGAGCCGGGGCTTGGATTAGATTAGAATGTTGTTGACAAGGTAGACACCATTTCACAAAGTCGCATGCATCATTCTTTGGAGTAGGCCAATAATACCTAGCCCAAAGGATTTACTTAGCTAGCACTATTCCATTCATGTGAGCACCACAAAGTTTGGCATATACCTCCTAGAGAGCCACTGTAGCCTTATTTTGGTCTAAACATCAAGAGAGAGTATCATGATAACCATGACAATATTGGGTTTGAGTGATGATAGTATAACAAGAAGCTTTGTAAATAAGGCTCTAGCATTGGGTTCGTATGAGATAGGGATATATGATACTATTTTGTAGGTAAGCATGAATTTTGTGGTACCATTGGGATTGGGGACCAACCAAGATGCATACCCATATTGATTCATGATTCTCATATGCAATCTTGTGTAACTACTCAACTAAGAATTCATACTGTGTAGCTTCCTACAGTATGTCCAAAAGTGAACCAATAGTGGCCACGACATTTGGTGCCTTATTTTGTAATCTAGGTATCTATGTGAATTGAATTTGAGTAAAATGTTCCTTCAATTTTTTAACCAACTCTTTTTGAGGTAGCAACTTATCATCCTTGGTTTGATATTCATCCAAAGTCTTCTTGATAATAAGTTGTGAATCTCCATAGACCTAGAGCTTTGTGATATTACATTTGACGACTATCTTGAGCCTTGCAATAAGGGCCTCATACTATGAGATATTGTTAGTACACTAGAGCTATAGTTTAAAGGATTTAGGAATGCAATCTCCTTGAGGTGTCACCAAGATTATGCTATCACTTTAGCCATAAGATGTGTAGGATCCATCAAAGTACAATTTCTAGGAGGGTTGTTCATCTATTAAGAAAAGGTGCTTGTCTAGAAATTCCATAATGAGGGGGTGATCTACAACCAAAGGTGCATCTTCCAAGTGATCTACTATAGCTTTTCCTTTGAGAACCTTTTGTTTGACATATTGGATATCAAGTTCACTGAGAAGCATGACCCATTTAGCTAGATGCCTTATGAGCACTATATGTGACAACATATATTTTAAAGGACCAATTTTGGATATGAGTAGCACAGTGTGGCTTAACATGTAATGATGCAACTTCTAAGTGTCAAAGACCATGGCTAAGAAATACTTTTCCATTGGTGTATAATTGAGCTCATATCCCACTAGAGTGCAACTGATTTAGTAAATAGCCCTCTCCTTGCCTGCATCATCAGGTTGTGCTAAAAGAGCACCTAGTGTTGTTGGGGTAGCTGTGATGTAGAGTATGAGTAGAAAGCCTATAACCAATGGAACCAATTTAGGTGGATGAGCCAAGTACTACTTGATTAGTTCAAATTTGCATTGGCAAATGGGGTCCCACCTAAAGTTCTAATCCTTTTTGAGTAAATGTGTAAATAATTGGCACTTGTCAACAAGCTGTGAGATGAATCGTCTGACTGATTGTAGCTTCCCTTGAAGAGAGTGAAGTTTTCTAAGTGTCTTCATAGGAGCCATATCCATGATGGAATTCACTTTCTTAAGATCAATCTCAATACCATGCCATGATATAATGAATCTTAGGATCCTTCCTGAGGTAACACCAAAGACACATTTCTTAGGATTTGAGTATGAGATGATATTTAGCCAATCAATCAAACACTTCCTTGAGATAAGATAAGTAATCAAGGGCATTAATAGATTTGACTAAAATATCATCCATTTAATCCTCAAGAGTTTTATGGATGAGGTAATGGAAGATGACCATCATGGCATGCTGATATGTTTCCCCAGTGTTCTTTAAGCCAAATGGCATCATGTTATAATAGAATGTCCCCCAAGGCATGGTAAATGTTGTCTTATTTCAGTCTTCCTCTAGTATCTAAATTTGATTGTATCTAGAGAAACCATCCATGAGTGACAAGAGTTCATGGCCTATAGTGAGATCAAAAATCATGTCTATGTTTGGTAATGGGAAATCATCCTTCAAGAAGGCCTTGTTGAGATGTTTGACATTTGTACAAATTCTAATATCACTAGAAGGCTTTGTGATAGGTAACATGTTGGAGATCCATTCTAAATATTCAATTAGGTGAATAACCTTTACCTCTAGCAATTTTTCTAACTCAACTTTAACCAGTAAAGCAACTTTTCAATGCATTTTATGGAGCTTTTTCTTGACAAGTTTTTCCCTTGGATCCATGACCAATTGATGTACTACTAACTTGGGGTTCAATCTTGGCATGTCTTGATAGGACCATGCAAAGTGACCAACATTTTCATGGAAGACTTTGATGAGAAGTTCTACCTACCTGGGTCTTAGAGATGCTATGGTATATGTGATCTATGGTACCTTAGTCAGACTAATATTGACTAGTCTAGTTTTGTCTATCAAGACTATTTAGACAGTAGGCCTATGATCCTATAGGTTTTCACTATCAGATACATCCATTATTTTCTTTTCATTTTTTGAATCATTCAATGGTGCTCCAAAGGAGTTTTCACTAGAGGATGATTTTCTTTTTCTCTTTTGTTTTTTTGTTTCATTTTTCAACTCAATTTTGTGACTGGAGATTTCATCGTCCCCAAAGTAACTTTTTGGATCTAATTTCTAGACATATGTTGATGTTGGTGGTAGCCATTTATGTGGTGTTTTTGCCCCCATGAATCAAAGAAGTGTGTCCTCTTTAGAGAATTTTTCAACATGGACAACACTTGGCTGGTCCTAATCAATGAGTATGGGGTGAGTGAGTGGTAGGTCTATGAGATTTAGGGATAATTGGCAAAGCACAAAGGCTCCTAGGATAATTTTATCAAAGAAAATATAATTGTAGGATTTTTTTTCTAATTCCTTAGGAATGTCTTCAACTTCAATGAGACTGTTTTGGATGTTTGTGAAGGCATGACCTTCTTTTGTAGTGCCCCTAGTTGCAGGGAGTCCATAGCCTAAGCCTTTCTTTTTTCTTTTCTTGGTATGCTTCTACAAGTTGCCTAATGCCACTCTAGATGTCCTAGACCACCTCCTTGATAATCTCATTGTTCAGTAGCAAGGCGATGTGACCATGGGTGTTTTTGTTTAAGGTGATCAAGAAGTTCTTCACTTTTTAGAGGTGGCTCTTTGTATAGCCATGTGTTAATGTTTGGAGTGATTTCCTCTCCATTGAGGATATCTTTGGTAATAAATATTGTTGGACCCAACTTTTTGAGTTGAGAGGTGGTATTTGGCCTTGGCCCTTGATGTGTTAGGCACCCTTGATTATGTGGATCAAGCGGTAGAGTGGTGATAGAAAAAAATCTGTGAGACTATATTTGCCACAACCTTGATAGTTGATCTTAACTTTGTAAATAGTGGAGGCTAAAATGGTATCTGAGTTGTGGTAGGTCCCAAAGGAATTGGTTGTGGTGTGGCCAATTTTTATTCCAAGACAATGGTTAGTGTATGAAGCTTCAACCGCATTGCAATAAGCAAAGGGTTAAGGATCTGTATGAATGATTAGCTCAGTTCCATTATGAAAAAAAATGATGCATTGATGGTATGTGGATGTAATGGCCTTCATGGCATATATCTATGGTCAGCCAAGGAGGATGTTGCATGGAAGGTTAAGATTAACTACGTGACAAACTATTTATTGAGTGGTTGGGCTAACTCTAAGAGGGAGCAAGATGGTTCCTTCCATAGTGTGGTCCAAGTTGTCATATGCTTTGATGGTAATTACCTCATTAAGGATATCTACCTCAGTGTATCTTGCTTTGTTTATGAATTTTAAAGTACAAATATTTAAAGTAGATTCATTATCTTTCATGACCCATTTTATTTCAAAGTTAGAAACCATGAAAACTTGGTGGAGTGGAAGGATATGATTAGTTTCAACTACTGGGATGTTAGAGGTTTTAATAGATAGTGTACATGATATGGAAAGTTGGTTGACCAAGTTGTGGAGCTCAGTGGCATTTATGTTGGTGGGGATGCATGAGTCATGGAGAGTGCTATCAAGGATCTCTTAATAAAATGGGCTTTTTTGTAAGAGATCTAGAATGGAAATCCAAGTTGGCATGTTTCTAAGGTGCTACAAGATATTATACTATGGTCCTAATGGGGTGATCCTAATGAAGGTGAACTTGATGGAGGTTGTCTTGATGGTGTAGATATAGATGGCCAACTATATTGAGTCGAGCTTGTCAAGTAGTAACCACACATTAGGTATATATGCCTTTAATGTTTATAACATTGATAGATAGATCAACTTGTGATATGCAACCAATAAGGTTTCTATAGTCCAAGTATGTCAAGCTATAGTTTTGAGACTGATCCTGGTTATCACATTATTCATTTTGAGCATTGTTGGGTTGGTTGATAGGAGTATTTGTAGGTGCTTTTCCTAGGTTTGTGTTATGGGGAGGAAAATCATTTTGATATATCATTAAACCTACATCAGGTGAGGCTTGTGCCCCCACTATGATCTCTTTTTGGTTAATAAGGTCTTGGACACAATCCTTGAGTTGCATCCACCTGAGGGTGGTATGCCCTTTGACACGATGGAATTTACAAAACTCATTATCTTTATACTAGGATGCTCTAGACTAATTGTGTTCTAAGGGTTGTGTTTTTAGGTGTCTAATAAGATTATCCTTGGCTAGTTTCTCAAAGATTGCATCAAGAGAGAATACCAATACTGCTAAACAAAATAATCAACCATACAAGAAGAGGAATCATAACACCATGTTTTGTTAACTAGGGAAACCTTGGCCAAGGGAAAACCCTGGTGGGGATGAAACCCACAAGATTATTCACTATATAAAGGATCCAGTTAAGGATATTGACTCTATTAGGAGTCTATGAAGCATGTATAGTGTCTCAAGTCTTTGTTAGGAGACTAGGCCTTATTCAAAGCCTCAAACCTATTAGGAGTTGGTAGATTATATACAAATGTGTGCAAGAAGAGTCCACTGTCCTAACATGCAACTATACAATAAGATCTTCAAGACATAAGTATGCATAAAATACTGAGATACTTGTTGTACTTCACAAATCTTCTGACTGAAAATTCTTCATACAAGAGGAACTGTATAAATATCAATATGCATCATATCTTACATAACAATGCTTTACATCATATAATATCACATTCACTTGTTACTCTCATTTCACAAGATCATATCAAGTTTGCAATCACTGATTACACCTTCACATTTTTTTTTAACTTTTCAAATGAAGTCTTTTACTTATACCAAGCATATTGGTAAATTATTCCTTAGTCAACTCACATAACGTCCTTGGAGTTTGCTCATAATAATTAAAATAATAAATTAAGTTGTTTAACAAATTTTGTTGATATGCTCTATTCTATGTTGTATCATCACTGCATTGCTAATTACTTCATAACTTGGACTTGGTTAATCATATAGACATAAGCACGGGTATACATCATCAATATGATGTCATACATCTTAGGTTAACTATGCAAGGGAAAATTCCAAGGGAATATTTTGCTATCATCAAATTTGTCATGTTGTTGTGATGTTATTCGATACTTAGACAATTTTCTTTCACAAATGAACATGACTAATCTACAAAACAAATATGTTACCATAAATGACAACCATATTACTTACCTTATTTGATTGATTTGACATATTTCCAACAATCTCCCCCTTTGGCATTGATGGCAACATTTTGGGAAAATTGGCTAAGTCCCAAACATGCTATCATACCAAACAAAATAAATAACTATAACATAGTAAAAACATTGTATTCATGTTTTGAGAGGATTACATCCCTTATAACTCTTATTACAATTTCTCCCCCTTATAATTAATTACAATTTTCCATATATCTCCCCTTTTGACATCAACTACAAAGGTGTCACAAAAAGAAAAGTCTGTCAAAATCTATTAGCTACATCAAAAATTGGAAAAGCAATCATTGGAGTTGGTTTTTAACTACACGAAGTGTTTCTTCCAACTTTCTTTTAGTGCATCAGATACATTGATTAACACAAATAAAGCATATGTGGCTAACTCTGCATCATTGAAGTCTATAGCCACAAACTTATCATATGAAGATGTATGCCAAGTTGTACTTAGCATAAGTTTTTTTTCCTTCCTCTATATACTATCTCAATGCCTTAATACATATATTCACAGTTTCTATGTCATTTCTCATATTAGTGCACATGGTATTAAGGAGTTTACCATCATGCTCTATTTGTGCTTGAATTGAAGCCACATTAGAAAGTGTTGTGAATTCATTATCAAAATCTTTGCAAAAAAATTTTGTGCATTGTTGAATATCTACAAGGGTGTCAATAGGGCTTACTACCTTCTCCATTCTATCCAAAACTAAAGTCAGAGTCTTCTCAAAGGACTTGTCTTATTTTTTTTCTTAAGAAGTTTACTTAAAGAAGATATGAGATTCTTCGCTTCATCTTCTTCATTTGATTAAACTACTTCTATTTTTGCTTGGGTAGGTGGTTTCGAGGGTGTTACTATTATTTTTGTCAAGGGTGCACTTAAGGTAGCTACTTCAATGTTGAGCTCAATTTTCTTCTTAGAACATGCATCTTCTTTCTTAGGCTCTTGATCTATTTCTTCATCAAAGCTACTATTGTCTACAATAAAGCCAACAATGTTGGCACCAAACTCTTTGAATGGGTCCTTAGTTCTATCAATTGTCACATTGGTGTTATCTACTTGCATAGATTCACTACCAATGGTTATATGTGGTGAATCACTTGAACTTGGCATTGCTACTAGTTGTTCAAAACTGTGAGGAGGACTACATGTTGTAGGACTAGTTTCTTGTGTTTGTGCACACTCCTCAAATTCTTTAGGCACATGGCTTGCCTTTTCTATCTACACACTTTTCTCTATCATAATGCTTTCCTTCTTTGGCTGCACACTCTTTTTTGTCATTGGACTTTCCTTTTCCACTTCCATGTTCACTTCTTCATAATTTTCTCCCATGAGGAGAATGGATCTCTTTTTGTGTCTCAACAATGGTGTTATACCTTTCAAAATTTCTATTATTTCTTCCTCATTATTTACAATGCATAGCTTTCTCACCATATTAATTCTTATTTTCTTGTCTTCATCTAATACTCTACCTTTTCTATTCCTTAATCTATTATACAAATCTTTAGGTATTTGACCTCTTATACTCTCAAATCTCTTACCTTTAAGAATCATATTTCTAACTATAACATTCTCTAGCTATCTTCTATCTATATTATTGTACAAATCATAGTATTTATTTAGTTACACAATTTTTTTTATCATTAATAATTTTCATGTTTAGATTCTCTACCTTGGGTTTCCATGCTTTACATCATGTTGATGTCATTGCTTCTTGATTAGCTAGCTCTATTGGTCTGTCACCAGTTTCTTCCTCAAATTTAGAAGAACCAATCTGCAAGGTTCTTCTCTTCTTGCTTGGACCACATGTATTCTTCTTGACTCTCTTCTTAGGAGGGGTTCTGGTCCTTTAGAGTCTTGTAGAATTTTGGGATGTAGATGCTTCCTTAGGTTTTATTGGATTCCTTTATGGTTGCTACTACACAACTACTGCATATGGCATAGTAGGTGCTTGCACACTTTTTTGGGCAATTGTGACCTCTTTAGGAGGTCCTATCACTACAATGGGTGTAGGGGTCAATAGCTTAGATTGACCACTAGCTTTCATTTTCATAGCTCTCCCTTATACCTAATCAAATTATTTTCTTGTCATTCCTGATTCTTTCAAAATAGAATTAATCACCTTTTCCACCTTTTTCCTAGAGTCCTTTATTATTTTACTAGTTTTGACTTCTCTTATTTTCTCGAAATATGTCCCCCATCTAGGATGTTCAAAATCAACTTTTGAGTGAAGGATTATCTATGCATACCCTCAATTAATTCCTCACTCATCTCATAACCCATAGGTTCAATGAACTTGACTCAAGGAACTAAAACTTCCATACAAGTGAAATCTATGTCAACCATAAAACATAATTCATCATTGTATATTTCTACTAGCATAGGAGATATCCTATATCTTTGCTTCATTTCTACTTGGAAAGACTTCATTATTCTATTAATTTCATTGTCTCTGATTGCTTTAGGTCTTGATCTATATGTGCAAATGATTAACTACATTGTGCACTAACTTCCATCCCAATTCATGATTCCAAGAAACTACTTAGATGCGTAGAAGAATATGTGAGTCAGTAGGGATTCAAATTGAAAGAACATGCTCTTAAATTTCTTGATTCTTGATATATTATCCAACAACTGTGTTTGGATAATGTCACATAAATTAACATCTTCACCTCTTACTACCAGGTAGGTTGCATGAAGAAATCCTACAGGGATTGAATCTATTCGAGATCCATGATTAAATTTGTATCCCAATATTTTGCAAATCAATATTACTCCATCTTGAATGCTATTGACCTTCATGTTTCTACTATCAAAACATGTGTTGAGATTTGTCTTGACTATCTTGTGCACATTCTTGGTATTCACTGGATTACTTCCTTCATTACTTAGACCTGTGACCTTGTGAATTAGGTCATTATCAATACATATGATAGAGTCTCCCAAACATAAAATATCATCATGTATTGTATTTAGAATTATTCATGTCCATTCATGATTATCGAAGTCCATGTAGAGCATATTAAGTTGTTCTAGATAACCATATTTAGGTTTCAATGACAGATGATTTTTGCACATCTTCTCTAATTCCTTATGTATTTCTATATCACCTATTCTTTCAATCTTGCAATGGATATAACTTCTTATCCTCAACATGCAGGACATTTTCTAGAACTTAAAAAAATACTCCAATAGGGTCATCAAGGAAAGAAACAAATGGGTGTTTCTTGAAATTGTATCTAGGTCTATTGCTTACATTATAAACTTCTTTTCTTGCCATTTTTGAAATATTGTGTTTAACAATTTAGAAAATACCTCAACTTCAAGTATTATGGTTTCTAGTGACTTCACATAACTACAAGACATTTTAATTCCTCAAATCTTGCTTCGATCTCGCACTTAAACTTCACACAAACAAATGATGTATGCAAATCAATTTGTGTCCTTTAATCCTTTGCTATTTATACTTTACATTAAATGCATGTTTGCCACTAGTTCAATGTACTCTCTCTGTACAATAGAGAGGTCATTATTCTTTCATATCCTTATTTTGATCTTATTAGGCAATGTGCACTTCACTATAGACTTCTCTTAATTTCTACTACATACTGTCAACTACGCAACCTTTGATACTTTCTCTAAGATTAGTTATCAATAATTGATACTTGGTTTCACTGAGAATATTTAATTTTGGTAAGAGGAGTCACAAACAATAAGTGACTTCATTGTCTTATCAAGTACATCTTCTATAATTGTATGAGAGCTTCCTAGTTTCTTTGCCTTTACAAATGATTCCTTTAATTCATTTGTTTGTTCCTTTATATCATTTCTTCTATTTTTCCTTCTATAATTTTGATTCCTATTTAGGTCTCTTTTGTCCATTTTGCAAAACTTCACTGTGTGTCCAAAGTTATTACATAACTAACATACAGGTACATTTCTTTTTTGTTCATTATGTTGATCATCAAGTGCTTTGAAATTCCTTGCAATGTGTCTAAAATTGTTGCATCTATAGCAAACAATTTGTCTTCTTTCTCCACTTTCATTGCTATGAGATCTCTTCTATTTCCTACATGATTAGTGTTCCTATATATCCTACTATTTGCATTATTACTATCAAATTTAGGTTTCTTACAATCTACTGCATAATGACCATATCCATGACAATTATGGAAATAAAATTTTGAAATAGGTTTGAAGGACTTATCTTTGCAATCAACTTCAGCATCTTCAAGTTCATCACACTAGGCATAAGATTCCTTTCTTTTGTTTTCCATATCTTGATTAGATTCTTTAACTTTCTCATAGTGAGTAATATTCTCTTTGTCCTTAGATGTATCATCTATCTTAGTTAGATCCTTATTGACTTCAAGAGTATTAGATTCTTTTCTCAGCATAGATTTCTTGGCAGATTGTCCAAGAAAGAATCCAAGTCCAGTCTTGTCATAATTGGGTCTTTGTGCACATATTTGTTCTTCAATCTTATCACTGTTGGTATATAACTTCTCAAGTTTTTGTTTGGCTTGTACCAACTCACCTTTCAAAATAGTGTTGTATTTCTCTAATTTTGAATGCTTTAACTTAATATATTCCAATTTAAATGTTACCTTGCTTAACTGGGATATCAGATCTGCATTTTTAGCTTTAATTTCAGAGTCATTCTTTCCTCAATTTTTCTTAAGACTCAGCTTAAGTTCAACTATCTTTAACTCATGTTTTAGGATCTCATTTTCTTTCTTTAGATCTTCAATATCATCATCATTGTTTTTCTTACTAGATCCTTTTTGCTTCAAGTAATCTATTTTGTCCTTTAATTCACTAGTGTAGGCTTTTGCATCCTTGTATCTGTCATTAAGGCCATCTCTTTCATCAATAAGGAGATCAATCTATTCAAGTGTTTCTTCAAGATTCTTCTTTAATTTTTCCATATCCATAGGGATCTTATTCAAGATGTTAAGCCTCTTCTAAATAACCAAGCTCTCATACCAATTGTTATAAATAGATAATACTGGGGGGGTGAATCAGTATTTTCAATCTTTTTACCCATAACTAAATTGTGTTAATTACTTTACCACATACATGAAAGAGAATACCAATAGTGCTAAACAAAATAATCAACCATACAAGAAGAAAACTCATAACACCATGTTTTTTTAACTAGGGAAACCCTGGCCAAGGTAAAACACACAAGATGATTCATATATAAAGGATCCAATTAAGGATATTGACCTTGGTAGGAGTCTATGAAGCATGTATAGTGTCTTGAGTCATTGTTAGGAGACTATGGCTTGTTAGAAGCCTCAACCTTGTTAGTCATTGGTATATTATATACAAATGTGTGAAAGAAGAGCCCACTACCCTAACATGCAACTATACAATAAGATCTTCAAGAAATAAGTATACATACAATACTGAGATACTTGTTGTACTTTGCAAATATTCTAACTGACAATTCTTTATACAAGAGCAACTACACACATATCAATATGCATCATACCTCACATAACAATGCTTTGTATCATATAATATTGCATTCACTTGTTACTCTCATTTTGCAAGATCATATCAAGTTCACAATTACTAATTATGTCTTCTTCACTTTTTTTTTAAAACTTTGCAAATGAAGTTCTTTACTTATACTAAACATATTGGTAAATTCTTCCTTAGTCAGCTCATATAACATCCTTGGATTCAGCTCATATTAATTAAAACAATAAATCAAGTTGTTTAACACATTCTACTAATATGCTCTATTCTACGATGTATCATCACTGCATTACTAATTCCTTCATAACTTGGACTTAGTTGATCATAGAAATATGCACACTAGTATACATCATCAGTATGATGTCATGCATCTCTGGTTAACTACGTAGGAGAATATTCCAAGGGAATATTTTGCTATCATCAAATCTATCATGTTGTCGCAATGTTGTCTAATACTTAGACAATTTTCCTTCCCAAATGAACATGACTAATTTGCAAAAAAAATATGTTTCCATAAATGACAATCATACTACTTATCTTATTTGATTAATTGGACATATTTCCAATAAGAGGTTCCCCCAATGGGATGTATGTAAAGGGTTATCTTTGTACACATGGTTTAGGTCAAGCTAAAAGTGTGATAGCATTAGTCTAATTTTGGTGGTTGGGTAATTGGACCTTGTGTGGGTTGTTTTTCATAAGAGGTTATTGATAGATTGGTAGTTGTTTCTGGTAAGGTCATTGTTGAAAAAATGTGGTAGTTATGTTGACTACTACCCCAATGATAGGAACATGTTAGGTGTCATTGATGTAATTGGTCACTGTGTTCTTATTCTTATAATAATATTGTGGTTTGTCATTGCTTGTGCCTCAATCCTAGGTGCTTTCCTTGTAAATTTTGATGACACCATCCTTGATGAGCCCTTGCTCAAGTCCCATCCCTTTTTCCTTAATGTCCTTGTATGTTTCTAAATAGTTCATAACCATGTAATGGGAAAGACTAGGATGTACATTATTGATGAACATTTTGACAAGGTGACATTCTGGGATGGTACATGAGATCCTAGTTGTGAGGGTTTTCCAATGTTGTAAGTATTCTACAAGGCTTTCTCCTCTTTTTTTCTTGGTATGTACTAGGTCTACTATAGATAACTAAATCTCAACAAGATGAGCATATTGAGCCACAAAGGCTTTAGAAAGATCGGTGAAGGTCTTTACAGTACCTTGGGTATATGATAGAACCATTTGAGGGCCAGTCCCCCTAAGCTTTTTAGAAAAAGTTGCATGAGGAATACATCATTATAGGCCACTTCTTGGCAATGCATATAGAATTCTTTGACATGTGTCACTAGATCACTTTTCCCACTAAAATTATCAAACTTGGGGATCTCAAAGTGTTTAGGAAAGGCGTCATCATCATGGTTTTGTCAAACAGATATGGACAATCATTTTCAAATTAAAATTTTTTGGAGTCTATCCCATCTTTGAGGGCTTTGAGATAATTTTTCATCTCTTCCCATTCAGATTCTATAGGAAAGGTAATAGATGCCCCTGATCTAGGTTCCCCCAATGTGGGTTATGTAGCAGATGTTCAAGGTTGATATGGAGAACCCTAACTGCCATATGGTGGTTGTAGAACATTAGGTTGCACGACTGGTGGGATAGATGCTAAGGGTTGTTAGAATGTAGTTTTTTCATACTACTGCATCTATTGGGAAGTTTTTTGATGGAAAGTGTAAGTATGAGGTTGTTTTCGTACTAGATAATTTTATAGGTATACTTAGGAATATAGTTGGCGTGATGATTATAGCTGAAAAGATGGTAGCATTGGAAATACTTGGGCCATGCCTTTAGAATGTACACTTTTCCCAATATAGGCTAGTTGTGCTCCTACTTGAGAGAGCAACTGAGTATTAATAGGGGAAAGGTAATTAATGTGGGGTAGAGTGTTGATAGCAAGATATTGTGGTAGAGGGGTGATTTGGCTATTGCCTAAGGGTGGCATAGAAAAATAGTTGGTCATGGGTGGTAGCAAATAGACTTGAGGAGTAAAGGATGAGGGTGACTAAGATATAGATGCAATGGTAAAGGGGAGGCTAGAGGTAGGCCCTCATGCCATACCAAAACTCCAAAGCCCCAATGGGAATGAGGCCAAAGTACTTTGGCTTGCAACAAATGGATTGATAGTGATGTTGGGTGGGATGGAAGATGAGGAATTTGAGCCTAGTGTAGGCATTCTAGTAGCGAATGGATTGGATGTGCTTTGAGATGGAAGGGAAAATATGTTTTTTCTAGGTGTAAAAGAGGGATTTTGTGGAGTGGGGAGATGGATGGTGGAAGAAAATGCAGATGATACACTTGTGGTTGGTTGAGATGTGGTATGCACTAGGGGTTGAGTGAGGATGGGATGGGTATTTTTTGGAATGAGAGAAGTCACCTGGGTTGAGGGTATATTCGAGCTTGCTAGTTCTATCTATGGTGGTTGGTTCCCACTATTAGGTGACAAGAAAGGATCATGAGGGATGGACTACCCTATGGATGGTGGTTGCCATCCAAATAGAGGATTTGTAGGATCCATAATGTTGGTAGGTGGTGGGTGTCCAAACTCAAAGGCACCAACATTGTCTCTTAAAATTTTTTCCATGATGGTTTCTTTATTTTGATCTATGATGGCATTAACAATGGTTGCATGGCCAGGTTGGTTCATGAAAGCATCAATGTCTATGGAAGAACCTATCTCTTTGGAGGTTTACAGTGGTAGACCTAGTGATGTTATGGAAACTATGCAGTATGGTTGAGCTCGAGCTATGCTACTACTATGACTAGGATCCATATCCTTCTTTTTCTATGTGTTCATACCAAAGCGTGTGGTGGATGGAATGAAAGGATAACTTCCCTAAGGGTGAATATGCAAAAAGGATGATGACAAATATATGTGAAAAGGTGATTTTCCTAAGTGTGACTAGTATGGATTGATTTCCTAAAATATAAAGAAGAGTGGGTGCAAATGTGTTTAATGATACTTTAGGGACCTAAATGATATGGTACTAAGTGACAAACATTTTTTTTCCCTTAAGTTTGATCTTGAAAATGTGATAGTGATATCAAAACCTAACATAGCTTTATGTCTATTTATGGGAGACAAAGAAGGATCAAGTATGTAGCCTAACCTTTTTTGCTCAAGTTGATGTGGAGCACAAGCGACAACCTATCCTAGCCAATGCTTAGATTCAAGGATAACTATGATGGTGAGATGGATGGAAATTTTCTTTAGTGAAACAAATCCTAATGAAGTTATGCTAAAATGTTTCTAAGTGGATGAGTAAATAGTAGAGGGTGCTAGGGCTTAATGATATATGTGGAGGATTTCTAAAAACCTAAGGTTGAGGTCAAAGTGGAAGAAGGTGATTCAATTTTTAAATGCATGAATGGGGTAGTGGTTTTATGTGAAATGTTAAACCTAAGAGGAGACAAGTGCAAGTGTGTGTGAAAAAAGGGCCTAATTAAAGTGAGTAGCACTAGAGTTGTTGATAAGGCTATGATTGACAGCTCATCAAAGAGTTAGGATCTGAAATTTTTAATCCCACTCAGTTTGTAATGAAATGTCTACACCATCTTTCTCAATTTGGTCTAGTTTGATGATCCTTGGGTTGGAGGTATATTTCTTGTGTTCTGCTTCTATTTCCTTGTAAACTAGTATTTGTGGAAGTTTAGCTTTTTTGAATTTGGTCTTGGTTTGGCTTGACATGAGATAACTCTAAGAGATTTGATCACAACTATGACGTTTTATAGCCAGTGACTATGCTAAGTATACCTTTTAACCATGGGTTGGAACCATAAATCAATTTGAGTAATAGCTAAGTTTTTTAGAAATGGTAAAGAAGTGAAGTGGGGTAAACTAACCTTAGGATTTGTTTTATATGAACTTGCTAACAATCCTTTTGAACCAAGGTAGGGAGGAATTGTTTTGAAGAAAAATGTGCTATTTTAAGTCAAGTATGATACGTAACAAGGATATTTTGAAAGAAGTAAAAAAAAATTGTAATTGGATTTTTCTACTAGTTGGTTTTTGAGATAACAAGTATAATTTTGGAAAAGTTAAAGTTGAACCAATGAGACAAAAGTTGTTGTGAATGGACTTGCTAACAACTATCTTTGAAATAAAAAGGACAAGATCTTTTTGACAAGATGGATTATGAGCAAACAGTTTCTCAAAGGACAAAGCAACCTTGAGAAAGACAAACAAGTGATCTCTTTAGCAAAAGGATTTGATAGTAACCATAGAATTGTGTATGTTTTTACAAATGTTTTTCACGGGTTTTGAGCACAAATAAGACACTTCAAACACACTCTTTATCCCTAAGGTCAATTTTGCTATTCAATGGCCCACAACTTGGTGTCTCCCAATTCTAGTGCAATATGTCTCTCTAATCGAAGAGGTGAGTCGATACAAGAGTCAATAAACAAATGATACACATCAAAGAATCTTCAAGGCATGCAAAATAGAAGTTCCCCTTCTATGGGAACAATGACCATTGGATATGAAACCCAAGTGGCCTTATGCCTCTACCAAGGGAGTACAATGGTGAGTAATCTTGAGGGATGTTGTTTCCCTTTCACTATGAATGAACATACCATGGATAAAATTGAGAATTTTTTGACTAAAAGAGGGTTGTAAATGGGTTTGTGGGGTCTCACCAAATTTTTGTTACATATGTGATCCACTTACGAATCTATTCTAGACATGCTAAAATCATGGGAAATTTTCCCACCTTAGACTACCCCCAAAAACACACCACCCAAACTTGGGTGATAGAGTGAGAAAGTTTACCTTTCCCTTTATTTATATACTAGCAAGACTTTTTACTAGTTTGAGCTTCTTACCAAAGGGGACATGCTTCCTAGAGGTGGATAAACTTATTAGAAGCAATCCTAGTTTTTTGCAGATGATCTTGCTAACAACTTTTGATACATGCATCATGTACTTTAAGGTCTTAAGATGAAAAAAAGAGAGAAGACCAAGATGGGCTAGAGTGCACAATCTCAAAACATGCAAGACGCTTGATTCATTTCTATTTGGATTCTTAAGTTTATCCTAACAAGCTAGTTTTTGAAGACACGTAGGAGCTTAGCATTCAATTGTTCATTCCAACTTAACAATGATGGTCCACAAAGGGAAATTGAGTCAACAAAGATAAATTGAGCATGAAAGCTTTGAAAAGGGGGGAATAAGAATGATTTTATCTTTAAGGCATTTAAGATTTTATGAGTTCATTTAAAGCACTAAAATTGAGGTGTTTGCACATAATGTTCATTTGTGCCTTGAAATGAAGTGTTCATCGCATTGGTTCAATTTTAAATACTTGACATTCAAGAGTGGATTGGTTTAGTTAAACTAACCAAGTGTTCCTATGAAAAGAAATCTAAAATATAAGCATACATTTCACAAAAAAAGAGAAAATTGTTCTTTTTAGAGCATTTAAAGATGGATTATTTATTATTATTATCAAACACTTAAGGAACCCTATGAAAACATGTTAGTATTCTATTCCAATAGATACCTGTAAAAACAAGGTAATTCTAGTGATCTCGCAGACATAAATAGTGATCCCACAATGTGGGAATGTAGATAAGAGATGGTAGGATTGCAGTATAGAGAATTGGTGAGACTACATAAAAATGGGCCATGGGTAAAAAATCATAGAGTGATCTCACAAAAAATGCGATCCTGTAGGTTTTGTAAGGGAGTGTTCCCACTAAAGTATTTATCTGTGGGTTTGACAAGAAGGGAGAAAAGTGGGATATAATGGTTTATTAAATAGCTCAAGCATTTTTTTAGGCCTTTTACAGTGATCCCACTAGTAAAAACTAGCGTTCCCATGGGAATAGGGTTAGTGGGAATCAGAGGGGTATTTTTAACTAAAGGTGTCAAAAGGTTGCTAAAGTTGGAATTTTCTTCTATGGCTGGGAGTGCAATTCCTAATAAGAATCTTTGGTTCCTACAAAAAAATATTAGAAAACTACCTGCATACACAAATATATACAAAAATTTTAGTTAGTTCAAACATTAACAAGCAAGAGTGAGATTGTAGTGATCCAAATGTGGGATCCCACTAGACGTGCCAAAATGTATCACCTAATTTAGTTAATATAAAAGGAATATTAATACTAAAAAAAGCATTCACAATAACCAAATAAGTAAACAATTATGATAGGATGAGGTTATCACCAAAAGGAAGGAAAACTAAGAATGGTAAGCTCTTTGGGTATAACCTATGATGATGAAGCTATGTCCCTGATGGATAGCGAAAATACGCTCACATTGTGTTGAAGCTTCCAAATGGTGGGGGGTTTCTACCAAGTGTGTACATGGATGAAGGTTTCAACAATAGAGTTATGGATGGATTTTAGCATTATGATGGTGTGAATGGCTATGATAGAGTAGTCATTGGAGCATTATAAGGTTGCATAAAAGTGGATGATAAATTGTTAGAGGGAAGGGCTTTATTTATAGGTCAAAGGGTAGAGATATGGAGGGTTAGGATGTAGGGTTGGAATAATTTTGAGGGAAGGCTAAGATGATTTCAAAGGGCAGCACACAAATCGTGCTAGTTTAGAGCCAATAGAGGAGTGACACTTGTCACAAGGAGGATGAGTGTGAGAGGATGAGATAATGGTTGGTCAAAGGGAGTAATGAGGAGTAATGAGGGAAGATGGGTGTGTAAGAGGGATGTAAGAGGCTTTAAGAGGGATGCAAGAGTCATTAATGACATGTAAGAGACATTAATGTGTTTAAATAGGGATGGAACAGGATAAGGGAGACTTGTTGACTTTGGCTTGGGTTAGCAAATCTTAACCCTTGCTTAAAGTTGTGCACATGTTTAGGAAGGGGGTTAGGGGGCAACTGGCTTAGCTTTGATGGGATGGGTTAGTTAGGTGGCTAAGTGAGGTTAGTATGGGTGAATGGGTTGGATTAGGGGTAAAAGATAGGGTTTAGGAATGTTTTAGGGATTTGGATAATTTATTAAATGATTTATTTAATAAATGAGGGATGTGCGATTAACTTAAATAGATTTGAGGATTTATTTAACTTAATAGAGGAATAGAGATTTAATTGATAATTTGATTTTGGGTTATCATTTGATTTTATCAATTAGAATATAGTTAATTAAATTAAATTAATTAACTAGGGGATGATGATTAATTAATCAAATAATAAATATTTAATCAATAATGTCCTAAGAGATGACTAAATAAGATTACCTAGTGATGTAATTAGATTTAGGTGTTTATAGATGTCATGGTTTCTCTTGCTTCCTTGTTATAGATGCCAGAGAATGATCTATGACATGAGTTTCTGGTAGAAATGTTACTCTAGCTTGCCTATGATACCCCTAAATCTTGAATGATCTATTCTATTTTAGGACATGATTCATCCAACTACCAGCACATATACTCCTATCTACATGACCAAACCATTCCAGATGGTCTAACCTAGAATGAAAAATGTCACCTTATCTGCAATGCTTCACGGTATGTCATTATTTTTGACAACTTGTTTAGGAGAGGTCTTAACAGAACACTCCTTAGGTGTCTAGAACCTAATGAGTCCAAGTGCACTTTAATAAACATCTACGAGGGCATTTGTGGATCTCACTCAAATGGCTTGACACTAGTTCATAAACTTATTAGAGCTGGTTACTATTGGAGGAATATGGAGGAAGAGGCAATAAAATATGACAAGTCCTATAAACAATGCTAGCTCCATGGAAATTTGAATCATGCTGCAGCTAGGGAGCTAATTCCATCTATTACATTGTGGCCATTCCAATAATAGGCCTTCGATCTTGTGGGTCAGATTCACCCATCTTTCTTAAATGGACATAAGTTCATTATTATAGCTACTGAAAACTTCACTAAGTGGGTGGAGCCAATCCCTCTCTCTATAGAAAATGGCAAAACTATAGCTCTATTCATCATGAATTAAATAATATGCTAGTTTGGTGTACCTTCCTTCATTATTAGTGACAATGGAGGATAGTTCAAAAATAAAGATCTTAAGGAGTTATGAAAAATGTTTAGAATCATGTGACATTGGTCTTCTATCGATTACTCTAGGGTAATGGTCAAGCAGAGGCATCCAATAAGGTGATCCTTAAGATCCTTCATCACATAGCTAGCAAATCTAGAAGGGATAGAAACCTCTAGATTAATCTAGCTTTATGGGCTTATAGAATAAGTATCACAACTCCAACAGGTACAATGCCCTTTGCATTTCTCTATGGAGTGGATGTTGTGCTTCTAATTGAGGTTGAGATCCCTACTCTAAGAATCTCCATGACAAGCCTCATTACTAATGATGACTACAAAATATCTTGGCTTCAAGAGCTAGTATTATTAGATGAATGTCAGAAAGTGGCATGTGATCATCTTCGAGCTTATTAGCAGTGTATGTCTAGAAGTTATAATAAGAAAGTTAAGCCATGTGACTTCCAACTGGGTGATCTTGCCAAGAGAAAACCCTAAGAATTAGAAAAAATGGGTGAAAAAAAGGGAGGTTTGAACCCAACTAGCTTGGTCTCTACATAATTACTACAATTTTTTGATCTGGTGCTTACCAACTTTCTACAACCAAGGGAGAGGTGCTTAAGGAGCCTATCAACACTCTCCATCTAAAGGAGTTTTATAGCTGATATATTTTCCAAAGCTCTCTATACATACTCTAAATGTCCTCAAAATATTTTTTTTTTGCAAAAATACCAAAAAAATAAAAAATAGAAAAAAAATGCCATTGATGAAGACCTGGGAAACATTCATCATGGTAGGGAAAAAAAAAAGAATCTTTGTCAAGAAGGTGAAAACTTGGTAAATAGGCACCTCTTGTTTCAAATGCTATATCTAGCAGTGCATCTTCTCACTCCTATATAGTTGCTTTCCTACTTTACTTTTCTCCTTTTACTCATGTATCCATGGATTGAATCTTGTCATAACTTTAGGGCAACACCTACAATTTCATAGGATTCTCTTTCGTGATAGTCACCAGTTGTTCTAATTATGTTTGCCTACTATTTCTCGTGTCACTTTTAGAGATTCCTCTCATGGAAGATCTCTTTTGCATCAATCACCAGTTATGCTAACTATGTCTACCTACTATTGCTCATGTCACTTTTGAGATTCCCCTCACAGAAGATCTCTCTTACGTCAGTTACTAATTGTTCTAATTGCATCTTCCTACTATCGCTAGTGTCATTTTTTGATATTCCTCTCATGGAAGATCTCTTGCACCAGTCACTAGTGGTCCTCACTATGTTTGTCTACTATTACTTAGTTTCCTTCTAAGGTTCTTCTTACTGAAGATTCCTCTTTAACTTTAGTCACTAGTTGTTCTAACTGTGTCTGTCTACTATTCTCACCCTATTGAAGAGATTTCTTTCATACATGTTCTAAACATTGACACTTGACATCAATTCTGTAACACAAAATAGAACTCAAAATGATAAACATGTTTGAGTATGTTGAGCTTTTCCTTTCTTCATTTTTCTTTCACTTTATCATATCTCTATGACTAGTTTGATGATGTCACTTTCACCTAGAGAAGCAAGGATTGGGGGCATGATCTTTTCTTTGTTTTCTATTTTTGGTTTTGTTCCAATGATCTTGAGCATCCATATAAAAAGGGTGTCCACTATAAGAGCCTCCATCTCATAATGGATGGTTGTATATACCTTGACTCCTCTAATATGGAATCTTCATTGAGGTTGGTTCTTCTCCTTTCTTGTTGGAGTTAATTCTCTATGCTATAGTAAATATTGATACTCATCCTGCTAAGTGAACATATGGGTCATGGCTAGTATACTTAGCACAATTCAGTCTCAGGTTACAAATGCAAGGGTCATTATGAATAGAATACTTACTCTTTACTTGGCATAAGAAGGATCTCTCATGTGTTTGGTGTGTCTTTATGCAAGAAACATTCTGGTCATCCTAATGTTTATGCTTTGATGCTTATGTTAACTTGCTACATTACAAGGGACAAATGTTCTGGTCATTCTAGCTTCTTCTGCCTCGAATGCTTACATTTAATCCCAACAAAACTAGAATAGATGTCCTATTCATATTCCTATAATTGTAATATTAGTGGGAATTGTATGACACTTGGGGTTTTTCTATATGCTCAGTAATGATAAATTTTGAAGCTTGGTAACCAAATCTAGGGTTGCATCTAGTGCAGGGATGCATTGCATAAGCATATGGTTTGATCATTGGTTTACTTACATCCATTGTGATGAGGAATTGTCAGCTTCTTCAAAGTATCATGTTTCCTCATGACTAAAAAAATGATCAATTAATCACCCGCTTGGCTAATTTGGCTGCTCTAAACCCATTTTTAAGATCAAATTCAAAATCTAACACACTTAAACAACTCAAAATCACATTTTAAAATTTTGGGACCGACACAATCCAATGCTTGTGCAATTCATTTTTTTGATACTTTGTGAAACTTGGAATCTTTTCAAATCACAATTTCTTTAGCTTTTCCAACATTTTCTAGAAAAAAGCCAACTTTGGTCAACATTGGTCAAACTTGGACTTTTGGACCTCAAAATCACTCCAAATCAACTCTAAATTTTCTTCTGATCATTCTAATCTTTTCTATATTCTTTGGAATCTCCAATTTCTTCTGTATTTCTTGATATAATAATCTACATCATTTTTCTAGTGTGTCCTCTTTCCATTTCACTCCCAAGGGGGTAGGATGATTACATCATTAACTTTGAATTTTAGCTCAAACTAAATATTATATCCTCATTACTTAGGGCATCTCATCACTTGGGGTATCTTGTCCCCTTTCTATCTAACATCTACATCATCTATCTCATCTTTTAATTAGTTGATCACATCTTATAGCAGTCCTTATTAGAGTTTGATGGATAGGTATTAGGATAGTCCAAACCCCAACTCCTGAGGGTCAAGCCTTGTTCTAGGGATGATTCTATGACTCATTATGGGATCTTTCTATCTTTCATGAATAGGTATCTAGGTGTTCTATCTAGATTCCTTAAGGTTAAGCTCTATTCTAGAGATGATCTTTAAAAGCTTATCGATCTAGGTATCTAGGTATTCTATCTGATCCCTTAAGGTTAAGCTCTTTTCTAGAGATAATCTTTAAAAGCTTATCAATCTTAGTATCTAGGTGCTCTATTTAAATCCCTTAAGGTTAAGCTCCATTCTAGAGATAATCTTTAGAAGCTTATTGATCTAGGTATCTAGGTGTTCTATCTAGATCTCTTAAGGTTAAGCTTCATTCTAGAGATAATTTTTAAAAGCTTATCGATCTAGATATCTAGGTGTTCTATCTAGATCCCTTAAGGTTAAGCTCTATTTTGGAGATAATCTTTGGAAGCTTATCGATTTAGGTATCTAGGTGTTCTATCTGGATCCCTTAAGGTTAAGCTTTGTTCTAGAGATAATCTTTAAAAGCTTATCAATCTCGGTATCTTGGTGTTCTATCTAGATTCCCTAAGGTTAAAATCCATTCTAGAGATAACCTTTAAAAGCTGATCAACTGGTCTCTATATCATCAATTGCAAAACCAATCTCATTTCTTGATCTATGCATCATACCTTTGATTTTCTTTGAATTGAATGTGTTGCTCACAAATTCATCAAAGAGGGGCAAATGTAATACCCCAAAATTGGAACATTGCCATATTAACCAATTCTTGTGTATTTTGATCAACCCTAAGCCCTATTTTACTAGGAAATTCTTATTTTGATTATCATTATTTGACTTAATGGTCAAATATAGAAAACCTTAATCTGCATTAATCACATTCTCTATTTAATTCCTAAGTATCGACTCAGATTGGCTACATTAATCCTATTGATTAGATTTAATTTAATGTAAAGTGTTCATAATTTGGTTAAATTAAATTATCTCTTAAAGCTAATGTGCAAAAGAATTAAATCTATTTAATTTAACAATGTCCTTATCTTAATTATTGGGTTTAATTACTCAATTAATTAAAATATAAATTTATAAGGTCATACCTCACTTTATTAAATTAAAATAACCTTCCAAATCCTTCTCTTCAGTTTAGGAATGATAATTCTAAGTGATCTATCTCTAGAATTGGAATACATTTAATCAATTTATTCTCACACTTAGGGGAATTTTAGTTAACTCTTCATTATATTTAGGATCTAAGTTAGTTAACCTCACCTACACTAGGAATCTTCCATCTTGACTAGATCTCAGCTTTAATCCTAACCATTCATTTGAATTGATCTCAACCCTTGATTGATTTCAAGAATTCTATTTAAGAGGCTTCTAATTCCTCATTACAGGGATGGGAATTGAATTGCATCGAATAACTGTCAAAATACTTACTCACTTGCTTAATATTTTCATAGCTTTCTTTGCTTGGTATTAATGTCATATAGATTAAAATGCACTCATATAGCTTAATTTTCTTTTATTTGGTATTAGATTAAATTGCATTCTCAGTTAGATTAATTGCACTATGATACATCTGCATAAATCCTTCATACTAAGAGGTCTGGTTGCTTGCCTTTCAATCTGAAAGCAAAGGAAAAATCCTTCTAGTTAGAAGGCAACAAGTTGTTTTTTTTGGTTAATTAGATTAATAATCTCATATTTATTCTAGGATGATCTCTCAGCTAATGACCATGTTGAAGTGTGTGTAAGAGTCTGAGGCCCACAATTCATATAGACACTAAATAGTGGAGATAACAAGGCAATTTCCTCTACACATTTGTACTTTACTCCTTCCAATTCAATGTAGTTGCTATGAACATGTTGAGAAACTATCTTTAGTGCATTGATCTTATGAATTAATAAATTTTTTATAGTTCTGATTTCTGCATCCTTGCTAGGTTCTAGATTTTCTTCATCAATCTCCATAGCATGCCCTGATGTTTCTCCTATATCATGTGTCTATCCCTCTATTTGCACATCCTTTTCATAGATTTTTGTATCATTTCTAGCATTCCTTTTCAAATTAGATATTTTCATTCAAGTTTGATGGTCCTCTATTCCAAAACATATGTTTCTTCATCTCCTCTTCGTGCCTCCTCTTTGTTCTTAGATATCTCTCATATGTTTTTTTCTAATTAAGATTGAAGGGTATCCATCTTATTTTTTCTCATTAGTCAAACTAAAATATGCAATCCAAATATCCAATCACTAGAGGTAGATTGAACATGCCAGAAGATAACATTTCCCCTAGGGGATTTTTTAATTTTCATTAGGGTAGGCTTATCATGCTTAGGATCTAAACTCCAAATTACCATTGTTTGAGCATCTATATTGTAGCCTAACCCTCTCAATTCTCCATACTGATCTTCATCTTCAAATGAGATTGTTTTGTTTTTTCTAATCATCTAATCTAGCAAAAAGGATGAACTAAGATCCCATCTTGGAAAGACAATCATGCCACTCCTCATTACCAGATCCCTTGCCTCCTCTCCAGTGAGGCTCTCACTTGTAGGGTCATGTTCTTGTAGCTTTTCTACTAGTGTAGTTGCTACATCATTAGAATCTCCTAGCTTCATTTGTAGGGTAAGTTCATTTCATTTTACCTTAAATAGAAAACTCTTGAACTCATCAATCTTTATAAAATTTTCATCTTTCATGAATTCATGAGCCTCTATGATTCTATCATCTATCATTTGAGCTTCCAGCTACAACTTCTTTTCTCTTTTCTCATCCTTGGAAGCTTGAGATATTAAATATCTCCTCCTTATGTCATCAAAATACTTACTACCTCTTGGCAGAATTTGAAGGGCCTTTTGTTGGGCTTTTAAAGGTAATTCAACCATTTTTTGCTTCTTATGTCTCTGTTCTACCCACTCTAAACTCTCAAGAATATCTTCTTTAGCTCATTCTTCATCATTAGAGACTTCAACAACAATCTCATCATATGAGTACTCAGGGTCAACCTTTTTTCTAATTGCTTCTAGAACTTGGGCTACTAATTCATGAAAATTTGTCATACACTTGT
This sequence comes from Cupressus sempervirens, assembly GCA_028749045.1. Classification (NCBI taxonomy): domain Eukaryota; kingdom Viridiplantae; phylum Streptophyta; class Pinopsida; order Cupressales; family Cupressaceae; genus Cupressus; species Cupressus sempervirens. The sequence goes on along the minus strand of CM053791.1, from coordinate 80,582,780 downwards.
CCAATTTTGACTAGTAATCCTCATCAGGATTAAAAAAATTTGAAATTTGTATCTGACATTTTCATCTCATACTCAAAACTAACAATACCCCTATACTTAATCATTCACCCTCATTTATCCTATTACCAATGACATCCTCTTCCCACATGGGTTTTTTAGGAGGCAAGGTATATCCTCTCATATTTTTCAAAGCATGTCTAATCACATTGCAAGGATCATAACTCCTAGCTAGCCTAGTTGGCAATTTATATTATCTTACAAATTCATTTGCTCCCTGAATGGAATTCTTTCCAATTTCAGAATCACCCACATTGGTATATCTACAAAGAAAAGTTCCTTTCTTAACACCTTTGCCTAAGTATTCTCTATATAGAGAAATCAATGGCCAAAATATTTCCACAAGCTCTAACCTCTCAAGTACATATTTAGGTATAATATGGGGTGGTTGAGTGCATCCAAAAACCCTAAGAATAGTATATTCTTCAAATAAAAAGAAACCACCCCAATCATGAGTTAACTACTTCCCAACATCAAAGCACAACTTAGGTTTAACAACCTTTCTTACACTCCTAGGGATTCTTTCAATTATCAACTCTATCATTTTTAATACTAGATGAACAAAATCATTGTAAAAATAAATTACATTGGAATAAAGATAGAACATTTTTCATACCCTTGTTCATCTTTGCACTAGCAATCTCTCTCCCTAATATTCTTGAGTAGACTTGAAGAAACTCTGATAAAAAATGTCTAAATTGTTGAACAGGATTAGGTGCATGAGTAGAGAGTAATGGTAGAATTTGAAATTCACCAAGTGTCCTTACTAAGTAGTAGTGATCTCCTTATGGATACTAACAATGATGTAATCCAAAAAATCATAACCTATATTATGATTTGGGTCTTGAATATTCAAGGCCATAACATAATGTCCTCCTAGTGCTTCCATAGCTCCATCTGAACCTAGGACCTTTTTGATCCCAAACAAAGTGTTCTGAAAATATCTTTCGAAGAATTCCAAAGCATACATTTATCTAGATCCTTCCTCTTTGTATATCTCTTACATTCTTCTTTGTACATGGAATATGCCTGGTCATATTCTGGTCCATATAGAAATCTTGTGATTGCTAAAATTATCAGTTAAATTCTCCACTTCTATGGGTATTGAAATAGGTCTCCTTAACTTGAAAACCTCTATAAATGTCTCTTTGTCTAGGGATACGAAAAAACTTCTATCCTTTCTATGAAATGTATTGTTGATAGGATTATAACATTTGATTAGGGCTTTCACCAAGCTAACATCTATAAATACTTTAGGCATAATTAATTTTCCTAAGTTTCTTACCCATGGGTTACAAACCAAAATCTCTAATATTTTATTTCTCTAGATGAACCAAAAAAACTCATACCCATTTCTATCAAGAACATTTGCATCTCTACACAATGCATATGGGTCTTTGAATACCAAATCAATCACTTTTTGTGCATGAGCTGAACCAGGAAAAATGTGAATCCACTCTTCTACAAAAATGCTTGGAACTTTCGATGGTGCATCTAGTTTCTTAATTACTACTTGTGTGATTAACTCTCCCTCCCTCTAAGCCATTTCTACAAGAAAATTGGTTAATTCTATATGCTGAGAGCTAAAAAAGTTTCCTTGGATATCACTCTACACTAAAAAATTTCTCAAAAAAAGAAAACAACTTAAGAAAAATGGTAATGAAAATCTCCCACTCTTTAGAATTTATCAATTTTTTCAATAAGGCCCTAGCTTTAGTTGGTAATTAAGAGTGACACACTTGAAAACCTATCAATTTCTCAAAGAAATGGCCAAATCTACACCTTTTCAAATTTTTATACGTCCAGCTTAGACTTTGCCATTGGAAAGTGATTTTTTAGGATAGTTTTCCTTACATTAGGGCCTTACTTCCTATTAATTTGCAATGGTTTATGAAAAAACTTACATTAACCATGTGATGTCATGCTCACTATTTTTTCTATCTATTATTCCTTAATCATAGCATCATGACCTAAATATTATCTGTTATACACATCCTTTTAAATATGTGACTCCTTATAACTTTAGCCATTTGATCCTACTTTCACTTGTTCATGACCTTGACTTGCTAATAGGGTTTAGAACCTATGAAAATGTGATGAACTACATTCACTACTTTGTTATCTTCTCTATGAGTTTAGAACTAACTCCAGTGATGGTGTTAAGGTATAAAAGTTGACTACACAATGACCTTGATCACTTCATCACAACTTGAAACCTTAACTATGTTTAAAACTTTTCAAACCAGCATTGAACATTTTTTTGACTATCACACATCCTTTGACTTCATAGCTTGAAAAATATCCTAGCCAACCATGCAATCATGCACTTATGCTAGATCCCTCTATCATGTGTCCTAAACCAACTCATGTGTCTTCAATATGAACTTACCATTTGGTCATACTTAGATATATGTTTTTCGTACATTGCTTCACAACTTTAGAAGATTGCAGCTAAATTTCACATGAAAACATGTAATTTAACTCTATATTAACTACTTTCCATTATTCACATAGTTGCCACTTTGAATTAGCTGATGTTAGGAAGACCCATGATCTTTCAAATAAACTCTTTTTTCCCATTTGCAACTCAAAAATGAAATTCACCATTGACTGATGGGAAACTGCACAACACTTAAAACAAAAAAAATTTCTTCTTCACCACACATTGAATGGTTAGTGAGCCAAGAGGTGTGATGTTGCAAAAAAGACGATTCCATAACATTGTGACTTAATCACACAAAGGCCATGAGAAAATAATATGAAAGTATGTTGTAAAACATAAGGTTACAAGATATATCAAGGAATTTTGTACATCCTATGTTGGATCTTTGAAATTAATTCTGAAAATGGGGTTTCTACCAATATCAATGATGGAGCACTTTAACCTATGGTTTTATAAGGGTTAATTTGAAATTTAGGAACCCTAAGCAGGGTAATTGAAAATTATTTCATGATTTTGACTTATAATTTTCAAAATCTTTGGCAAGTGGAAGATTGGACCAACACTTTATTGTATGTTTTGTATATCCTTTCACAAGGTGGACCTTAGAGTGCTTATTGATCCTAATAGGGAAGATCATCAAAAGTGATCAATTGTAAGACCTAACAAGACAACATTATACTACAATACTAGAGCTTGTAGGTGTCATCCCCACCCCAGATTTACTTTCTATTTGGAAGGTTTCTAGGTTACCATATCTTGTATTAAGTGTTATGAATGTTTTACTAATTTCATTCTTTTATGCATGCAATTAGATCAAAATATTATATGGATTATTAATTGGTGAAAGAAGAAGAAAAAAAGTTGTATTGGTTTATGATTCACCCCTCCCCTCTTAGTAACCTTTACTACCTCATATTTCCAATAATTGGTATCAAAGCATTATGGTTCTCATAGAAGAATTTTAATAGCTTGAGCAAAGATTAGAGGCAATGGAGGTATATAGGCTAGATAAGGCTATTCATAATGAAAAATTGGATCTTGAATTGGCTATTGGGAAACTAAAGAAAAAAAAGGAGAAACTCTCTCAATCATTGAAAGCAAGGAAAGATCTTGTAGTACAAATGAATGACAATCTCTACACTAAAGAAAGAATTAAAGATATATATATATATATATATATATATATATATATATCTCTACACTAAAGAAAGAATTAAAGATATATATATATATATATATATATATATATATATATATATATATATATATATATATATCCTGGAAAAAATTAATATGAAGCTAATAAAGGAATCAAAGACCTATTAGAAAAGAATTCAAATCTTCAAGAAGAAGTTAGAAATCTAAAAAGAGAACAAGAAATCCAATCAATGAGATTAAATGTAGTCATGGAAGAAAAAGACAAAGCCAAAGAAGAGATAGAAGAAAAGAACAATGAAATTCAACATCTATCCCTTCAATAAAAAACTTCATTGATCAACTCACTAATGCAAATGAAGAACTTATGAATCTAAGGTCAGAAAATGAAAGACTGCAGAATGATCTAAATACTGAAAATAAAACTAATGAAATGATGATGAAATTTCAAGAAAGCATGAATTAATTGAATGAAAAAAATTAGTATAGAAACAAAGGAAAATATGGAATAGGATATATAGAAGAAGATGAATCATCCAAGAAAGGAGCTCAAAGAATCAAAGGCCTACTTGTAATCATTATGATAAGATAGGTCATACATCAAATAAATGTTGGAGTAATGGTTAAGTAAAATTCCATGGAAAATGCTACAACTACAATAAGCATGGACATAGAGCAAGTGAATGCAAGGAGAAATCTAGGTTTGAAGGAAAATGCCATAGTTTCAATAAACAAGGACACAAATCTTCTAAATGCAAAACCAAGAAATTGAATCCAATAGAATAGATTGTGAAAGAAACATTTGGATAGGACTGCAACACATGGTGTAGATGCCACTACTGTGGTGAATTTTGGTACATTGGAGAAAATTGTGTGAAACATCACATGATGAAAAGAGATACTACTAAAAGATGTTTCATTTGTATAGAACTTGGATATTTTTCCAAGAAATATATGAACATAGGAAGAATTGAGGATGAAGAGAAAGCCAAGGCTAACAATATTAGAAAGAAGATGAAGTAACAATGGATACCAAAATCTCCTACGAATGCAAGCCTAAGTCATGAAGTAGAAGTCACTCAAGAGTTGGGTGACTCAAGCATTTCAACTTGAATCCCTATGGGAATAACTAGAACTAAGATTCTAAAGTAGAGATCCCTCATTAGTTCTAGCCACAAAGAAGAAGAGATCCATATCAATATTTAAGATGCACAAGGATCACTGAGTAGTTGCAAAAATTCAAGACCTTACCAAGCTAGGTTGGGTCACAAGATCCCGTTGAGCAAGGTCAAGATACACTAAAGTATTGTATGTGGAAACCGAGTTGTTGAAGACTCTACTGAGTGATAATGATTCTTTAAAGCTATGAATGTCTAGCAATCATTAAAGGTTGAACCAAGTGGAAGATAGTCTATCACCAAGTGCATAAATGTACCAAGCATTAATGGTGATTGTAAAGAGGAAATTTGTTAAAAATGAAGAAATTGAATGCATTATTTCACCATGAATTTCAAGAGCTATTTTATGAAGAATGATTTTAGAGCTTATAAATGATTTGACTGTTTGCTATTGAAGAAATTTTGAGTTTTCAAAAACCCTATTAAGCATGGCATCTTCTAGTAGCAAAATAAAAAATGATTTGAAATGTTGGTTCAAGAAGTCTATTGCAAGGCACCAAACTTCAAGTTGAGTCCAAAAATTATAGAAGCACTTGACCTAGATGGTGCATAATTGAAAATTCTACCTGTTGGGACTGAAAATTGCATGCTTCATTTTTAGTCACATTTTGAAAATTTTGGAAAATCATGTCCTAAAGTGCCTTTTATGCATGTGGTCAGTTGGTAGCTTGAGGCCTAGATGGTGTTTGAGTGGCTTAACACTTTTCATTTGACATATGCATATGATCCACAATGTTATTTTTCCATCCCGAATCATTCTGTGAAGTCCCATTTTGAGCTAGTGTCAAAATTTGCAATTCTACCAAGTGTCAAATAGCGATCAGAGGCCCAGTTTGCATCTGAATATCTTTTACCCAGGACTGTGTCATGACTAGTCACTTTGGGGATGTTTAGTGTCCATAATAGAGAACCTATGTTTCAATTTTCAAGTCATTTTGAATCCGTTTGACTAGGTTTTTCACCCCGCAAAGTTGGTCATTTACTGTTTTGTGCATTTAACTAGTTGTTCACAATTCTGGGAAGCCCTGTTCGACCAATCATATCTTTGACCCAGTTGACCCAAATGAAAAAATTCTTTTTGCATTGTGTTCTAGGGGTAAGACACTTCATATGTTCCAATTTTGAGATCATGTCGAATCCATTTGATCAGTTTGCTAATATGATCAAAAACCCAGTTTGCATTGTTTTGTTATGGCTAAGGTATCCAGATTGATCCGTACCCCTGTTTGGCATGTTATAACTTTGATCCTGTGATTGGCTAGCCTAAATGGATTGTACCATTTTGTTGTGTCCTAGAAATCCTTGAAGTATGCCAGTTCTTAAGTCATGATAAATCCATTTGCATACTTTCTTATGTCCATACATTTGCCAAAAATCACTTTTTAACACATTTGCCAGTTAAAATTTCCAAGTGCCTGTTTTCGAAAATTCGCCAAATGTGCCCTATGATTCTTCATGAGCCCAAAACATGGAATTATATCCTCTTCATGGCAAAGAACTTATATCCTAGTTTTCAAAACCCCAAGTGATCAATAACCCAGTTTATAATGCCGAACCCCAGCCCAGTTTATGTTTTTTAACATTGTTTGCCTGCAAAGTAATTGAAGTATGGATGTTCGGCAATTAAAATATTTTGACTGGGAATCCATCATGGGTTAAAAATTTGCAGTGTGATAGAGTATGCAGGATTGAACGCTCATGCCAATTTTCATGGCCTGGTTACCTGATTGAGTTAGTTTTTACGGCCACCTGGCGGGCCTTCAGACACAAACTTCACACTAGTGCGGAAATGATTTAAAATGAAATTTTAAATTGATTGTTTTACATACAATCATTACAATGCTTCATTGTAGTCATTGCCATTATCTTAGTTCACTAAATGTATGAGATTGGACTTTTTCTCAATGATAAAAGAATCAAATAAATGTGAGGGGCTATTTGTTTTGACAATATAATGTTTTAACACAAGAAGAAAACTAAGAAAATGTGCAGATGCATTGAGCAAAATAGAGGGCTTTCATGCCATAACAGAGGCATCACCAGGAAAAGAGTCAAACATCCACAGAGGAAGAAGCATCCATGTTTTTTAGAGAAATGAACAAATTTGTTGGTGAAACAAAGCTCAAGGCAGCATGTGATTCACGTTTTTGCAGCAAGCAATCAATAAAAGACCATATGTGCATAAAAACGGAAGCAAAGAACCCCCATTTTTCAAGCCCATGGCTTCTCTAAAGGTGCATCCACGTTTTTGAAGGGAGCAGCAGCATTTTAAATGACCATGTGCATAAGAAATGACCATTACAATGAAAAGTTTGTAGATTCATAGCAAAAACGACCAGCAAGATGGAGTTTCATGTTTGGAATAAGAAACTCATGCCAAAGGATCTGGAACAACTCACACATATGCAGCAAAAGAAAACTCATGCATTTAGCAATCACAGCAAACACAAAGAGCAAGAACCATTGAGGAACATTATCCCACATTGAGCAAGTGGGAAGTATTTTTAGTCTTTATATGCTTTTGCACTCAAACATATAGTGTCGACAAAACAAAGCATTTTGAAAAGGCAAGGTAGGTGCATGTGGGTCCCAGTCGGCTAGAAGGAATGAAGTAAATTTTGAAAGAAAATGCATGCCCAAATGATGATGTCAGCAGCTTATAGGCGGCCGAAAAAGTCAAAAATCCGGCAGGTCGCTATGTCGCTTGCCGGAAAATCTTGAAAAATTTGGCTAGCGACATAGCGAGGTCACCGAAAAACTCAAGAATCCGGCAAGAGTCAACAGCCAATCAGAAAGTGACACATGGCATTGGTCAAACATGGAGTTGACCCGAAATTAAAGAGGCTAGGAAAAATAAAATGATTTTAAAATTTTCATTTTAAAATTATTTTGCCAAGAAACTGACATGGACTTTTTTTAAAATAAAGTTTGAACTTCTGATATAGTTTTAACTTTTGAAATTTCATATATTTGTGAAATATTGTCATAGAGACATGAGCAGAGGCTTGAACTTCAGAGGGCTATATCTGGGTCAAATTTTGCCCAAAATAGATACTCCAATATACCGCCGGAACCAGGAAGAGCTAAATTTTCCAATTTTGAGGTTGGTTCTTGCACAGGTGCCTCCTGGCTTGAGTTATAGCCAAAAATGTAAATTTTGGGGTTTTTCTCAATGGAAAGGGTAAAAAACTAAAAATCCAATTAGGGGATTAGTAAAAATTGGTAAGAATGCGGTTGGAGTTCACGTCTCTCACATTCACTCAATTTAACCCAATTTTTGCCAAGTATTTCAATGGGTAAATCAGATATTGTGGTGACTCAACAATGTTGCATCATTTCAACAGAGATATTGTGCAAGTCAGTAATAGAAATGATGAAACAAGATCAGATTAGAATGAGAGATGGAAGAAAGAAGTTTTTCAGTTACAGAGGATTGCTTTTCAAATGGACACTTGTCACGTGAAGATCAGATCCGAGATTCTTTCCTTTGCTATATCTTTCTATCTTTCATTGTTTGATGGGTTCCAGTCTTTGGAGAAAAATTAGTCACTACTGAGATACCAAATTTTGGATCCAGTTTTGATATGTTCCCATACTGTGATACCACATATTTCTTCAGCAATTTCTCTCATGTGAACAACAGTAGAAATAAGAATACAAATAGTCTGATCTGTTAGGTAGCTTTGCATTTAAATTTCATGCATCTTATTGTAATTTGTTTCAAGGAAATCAATGATAAGGCAACAACAAGTCAATCTTCATTTTGATATCTTGTCTCCCATTCATGCTGTTTGTGATCTTTTGTGTTTTGTAAACAAAGAATATAAAAAACTCAGTTGCAACTTATTGGTTGTATATGTTGATTTATTTTGCTTATGACTCAAAGAGTTATGTAAATGCTTGATTCCTCATCATAGGATTGCAGATTTCATGAAGGGATAAGTCGAGTATGAGGTTCAGAAGGATGCAGATGTCTAGTTCACAAAGTGGTTAGATAGATCAGGAAGTCCTGATGTATGACACATATCAATGATTTTCAGGGATGTGTGTTAGGTTTTTGTATGAATTGCCCAATAGATAAGGCACTGATCACTTATAGGATCACCTATTATACTACTGCATATTTGAGGTTTTGCTGAGATCAACATCAATAATCAAACGCTTTTCCCCTTTCATGTTGAAGTGGACATAAAAGTTTAAACCCTCACTCAGTTTATGAATAATATAGGTTTGCACCTAGCTATTGTAGAATCTGTGTTGTTTCATAAGCCATTAGGAGAAATAAGGGTTTCTATCTGCTTTGTATTAGATTCAGTGTATGCTTTGACAACTGGTACCATATAAGGAATCTATAGGTTCACCCACCTAGGTTTTGCAGAGCTTAAAGTGCAGAAGGAGTATAGCCTTATAGTTGGCCTGGTGTCTGAATGGATGTGTTGATAATGGGAGTTAGCTGCCCCTAGATGCATCTTGTTCTCATCAGGGTAATTGGAAATGGGTAACATTTTCAAACACCAACACTACCCATGGTATTGCTCATGCATAATATCTATTCATATTATCACTATTATTTTCAAGAGCTAGGAACTCATGAGATTAACAAAGCATTGAACAAGTTATGTGTGAATAAAATTTTAAAACCTAAGCATCAACACTTCGAAGCCAAGGGCTTGACACACATATCACATATGCCAAGAGACTTCTAGGTCAAATAGATGAGATATATTTTGAGTTGTGTGCATAATGGATAGTTATAGTTGGAGTAACCTACTCAGATATCAAAGAAAATAATTCACAAAATCATTGGTCTTCCAATGTTGAATAAAGCCAAAGCAACCAAAACCCTAGTTCAGGTTGAAATCACAAAGTGAACTCTTGCCGAGTGGAATGGCAGAGGAATGAAGATAAGTAGAATCATAGACATGGAACTAAATTTTGGAATTCATGTGATCAATCATAAGATCTCTAGCTCCGATCATCTCAATAGTGTGTCATGTGAGGCAATTGATCTGGCTCTCAAAGTAGTGAAGAATAATATGGATTCAACCTTGAAAATTTTTTATTGAATCAGTTCAATAAGAACATGGAGAGAATAAAAGGTTCCAAGAACAATCCATGTAAGTTTGGTTCACTGTTAACTTGTTTATTCTTATTTTTGCAAAAATTCTTCCCTTCTAATGGTTTAGTAGTATGTAGAAAAGATGTCCTTGTTCTATATCAAATAAATGAGTATATAGTAGAAATGGGTGAAAATTTTGATAGCATCATGGACAACTACTTTGAATCATTCAAAGAGGAGATGCAAAATAGATATATGATACCTAATAAGCTTGTATAAGATTATAAGGATGATATATGTTTCATGGTGGATTGTGACAAAGTGTATATTTAGGCAGTCAAATCTAGAGTGGCATGGGTTAAGCCTCTATAGTATGAGGTTAACATTGATGACACTGAAAATATCATTGAGGTACTATTGAATGAGCCTATGGATCCTTAAGCACCTTATTTTGGGACTTATGAAGAATCCAAGGCAACAATAGAATTTGAAATTAAGCTTCCTCAAGTAGTTGACAAAGGAAGAAAGAGGATAGAAAAACTAAGACAAGCAAGTTCTACTCTCCTTCTGATAGAAGGAAAAGGTGATGATGTGGAAGAAGATAATATAGAGGATGAAGATGAGTAAACTAAATCTGAGGAAGAAGAGAGTATAAGGAAGAAAGGTAAGGTTATCATATCTAGACCTACTAAGTCATTCACTAATGTATTTACAAGAAGGGTACCGAAGTCCATAAAGAAATTGAAGTTAGGTGAAGAGGATGTTGAGAAAATTATCTTCAAAAATTCTACACCTACACTTCAAGAAAAATTAAAGGAATTGGAAGAAGGAACTAGCATGGCATGTTTAGAATTCCTTGAATATGAATAAAGGAATGTAGATGATAAAAGATGGATTGAAGACACCATTATGACCAAATTGGGAAAATGAAAGCATTCTCCTGATGAGGTTACTCTACAAATTCCTAATGAGCTTATGTAAGCAATTAAGCCTAGATGAGAGCATGCAAAGAAGACTGTAAAAGACATCTTTGTATAGACTCTGAGGCAACCCATGCTGATTCTTAGTGAAAAGGAGGTGAAATAATCTTTGAAAGAGAATCAATGGAGGTTCACTCTCAAATTAAACACTTGCATGCTACTTCTCAAAAATATTGAATATATAGTTAAGGAAGCTACAAACATATGGAAGAACATCTACAAACCTCATCAATCTAGTGTTTTTTTTCATTTTAATGACAAATATGATGATGATGATGATGATAATGATGATGTGGAAATAAAAGATGATGAAGTGGATGCTGTAAATCTAGATGATGAGGAGGAAGAATAGGAAGCTACTAGAGGAAGTCTTCCAAAGGTTCAAAGCATTGAGGAAAGTGATGCAAAGAAGATTGTATCAGTAGTAATGGATTCATTTCCTCATTCTTTGAGTAAAGCCTTAGTGAATCTAGCTTAGAGAAAGATTCTACCGAGTTGGTTGTGGCTACCACTGCAAGACCAAGCACCAAACCAAGCTCAATACATGCTTAGCTGAGTATTCCATTGACTAAAGTGACCAACACTTCATCTACCAAATAGAAACTTCCTCCATCATCAAGTTTAATCATGTAGCAATAAGGTATTTCTACTATTAGTGTCATATCTACATTTTTTTTCTATCCCCTTAGTTTCTAATATTGTTTCTATTTTGCATGTATCCATACCTAGTACAATGATATTTGAGAACAAGTCTCAACCAAGTACTAAAGTTTTAGATAAGGGTAAGGGTAAAGAAGAAGAAATTAATCTAGATGGGGATATAGTTATTCCAAATTTTGATATCTCTATCCTCACTCTTGATCAAATGAATACCCTAGGAGAATTATTGCAAAAGAGATCTAAGCAACAAAAGCTTAGAGAAGAGAAGAGAAAGGAAACCCAAATCTTTGAAGATATAAAAAGACACATTTGTAAATGCACTAAGTATTGAGGTTGATAGTACTCAACCTATTTTGGACCAGTTAGTAGAAGTTGTCCAAACATTCAGTAAAGACTTGAATGGACAGGATAAGTTGCTACAAACAAACAACTCATCCATGACAATAAGTTCTCCATAACTAATCACATGATGGAGTTATTAGTAGGAGTTAAAATTTTATTGCATGCAAGTAAGGTGTTAAAGGAAAACCTGGACAAGACAATGACATTAATCTTGAAGGTACACTCTAAATTCTTGTCACATTTTGGTATTAACATATAGTATACACCTTTGGAATTTATGTCAAAAAGGGGGAGAAGTATAGATGAATGTATATATGTATAAAGAGGGACAAGTATATGTAAAGACATGTAAAGAATATATGTATGGGGGAGAAGTAATCCAGATATATAAAGTTTATGTATGGTGGAGTAATATAGTTTTATACAAATACGTGAATAGATAAGCAGAAAAAATCTTTTACAAAAGCAATTTTGAAAAATCTGAAAAATAGAGTATGTTACCAACTTGTAAACATAGAATGGTGATTGTAAGAATTTGGCTTAGGCCAGAATTCACCCAAGAACAAAAGAACTTAACAATAGCACACAGTAGACCAAAATAGGCAAAGTATGATCAGAATGATGATATTCATTCAATAATGGATAAAACCAACATATTCTGAGTACACTAGGAGTGCTTGAATATAAAGGCCTCAGGAGAGCTTCTAGAATGCCTAGAAGTTAGCACCATGACATGTCATACAACCAGGCACATGTCCACCAGATATGGATTATCCTCCATTAAGCACGGGATTAAGTGCGATGATGTGAGGATAAGACTACAATGGTGTAGCGTGGAAATCAGTGGAGTAGACAACATGTGCTAAATGAGGAGTGCGGAAAACTGTGTTGTCACCATGACAACTAAGTAAATGATGCATACTCCTATGTTGTAGACACCATGTGCCTAATTAGAGTTGTGTAACTCAATGAGAGTTCACAAACTCCTAAGTGTCTCACCTAAAATAATAATAAAATAATGCAAAATAATTAAATAATGCATTAACCTAAGTAAACCTTAAGTAAGTGTAATAAGTAAATACTTATTTACACCAACACCCCCCCTTAAGTGCAAGTTAGGGGAATGCCCTTAAGCTTACGCAATCTAGGATGAAATGCAAGATGGGTCCCAGCTACTAGGCCATGTTAGGTACCCATGTACATAATGATATGCAATCTCCCATAAAGCGGGGAAAGAGGGAAAACCTCATGGGAAAAACCCTCCCCCAAAAAGAGAGATAGATAGGATGCATGGATGGATGGAGTAATCAAGACCCCCCCATTATGACATACATCCAATATATACATAAGAGAATGAGAGAAGGAAGAGAGACAGAATGGGCTCCCCCCCCCCCCAAAGAAGAATGTCGAATAGTGAATGCTCCAGTAAAGAAGCTGATCCAAGACTGCAGAATGGTGTTCCTCCCCTTAGGAAGAAACAATGCCAAGGGTACAAATGAGACGCTTCCACTGTGTGTGGAAAGAATCCCATGGATAAGTGATGTCTCTGAAACTTGCTCATCTGGCTGAAGAACATGTCTCAAAGAACTGTTTGTCCCTGCAACTGATGAAGAACCCTGCTGCAACTACTGATCATAAGTATCCACATTCACTTCAACCTGTAAGGATTGATCATGTAGAGAATGAACAAGAGAGTCTGAAACTCTCATGACAACTGAAGAAGGTAATTCTGCATCAAGAAGAAGAGGCAGATCATGAATACTGTCCCCCAAATCTGTCACTGAACCTGTATCTGGAAGACTGAATGTACCCTGCTGTTCTGGACCTATCACTGTGGCGATGTATGCATTCGGACTGAACTGATGAAGTGACCTCTCATTGTATCTGTCGACAGAAATCCATGTGTTTGAAGCTGTTGAAGCACTATCACTGGTGTCACTATCAGTATCCACACTGTATGATGTGCGAAGAGGAAGAGAGGACAAGCTCGGAGAACTTTCCTCAAAATGTACATCCTTCTCCACAAAAATCTAATGTGTCTCAGGATCAAGAAGTCTATATGCCTTCACACTGTCTTCATAACCAATGAAAGTAAAAGCCTGAGATGTATGTGACTTGTGACCCCTGGAAGATCTATTTGCCCATGCAGGACAACCAAAGACTTTGAAGTATGTCACAATAGGTTTTCTACCACACCATGCCTCAAAAGGAGTTTTTCCATCTAAGGCGGGATGAGGAGAACAATTAAGAATGTGAGTGGCACTTGAGATTGCTTTGACTTCTAATGATGGATCTAGAGACTTGGCATGAATCATGCAAATTTCCATAGACTTAAGAGTTTAGATCCTCAAAGCTGCAACATCTGTCTTATGCGAATTGAATGCTGAAGGAATTTGAAGATCAATGCCCTCATGTCTGCAAAAATCCTTAAGTCTTTTGTTCACATCCATGTTTCCATTGTCCATGTGGAGTACTTTGATGGCCTTTCTGGATTGTCGTTCTACATGAGCCTTGAAGTCTAGAAATGCATCCATAAATTCACCCTTACTATGCAAAAAGTAGACCCAAGTGAACCTTGAAAAGTCATCAACTAAGGTAAGTATGTAGCGACCCTGGTTGAATACAAAAGGACCTGCTAATACCATGTGAACCATTTGAAGAACACTTGTTGCTCTAGAAGACTTCCCTCTTTGTAACTTCCCCTCTGGATGCATATCCACTGAATCTGATGAACACTTACCTTTAGAAAAGTTGATTTGAGGTAGACCTTTGACCATTTGGTATGTGCAAAGTTGCTGAAGAGAGCGATAGTCAAGATGACCATACCGCTCATGCCATAATTGCATGTTTGAATGTGATTGTGATAACAAGGCCTTTGAAGGAGTCTTGGATACAAAATGCGAGAAAGATTACAACCTCTTGTGATCATTCACTTTCCCTACTGCAACCAAGGAATTATCTTTAAGACTGTGCACTTGAACTGAGTCAGGAAGGAACTCAACTCTATGTCCATCTCCGAGGTGTGTAATTTGGTAGATTGAAAGGAGATTTGAACTTAGGTTTGGAACATAGAGAACCTCTTGAAACTCTCCATTTTCCATTTCCACCTTTTCTTTTCCTTCAACTTCCATTTTTCTATCATTCCCCATGAAGATGTGTGGTACCCTTAAGCGATTCAATGAAGAAAAATCCCCCTTTGAAGAACCCATATGATATGAGGCACCTAAGTCAAATATCAATTCCTTCAAAGAGTTTGCATTTGCCATGAGTGCTTGCCCTTTGTTCTTTGAATCTGAAGAAGATCCCTTCTCCTTATAAGCATTAGGCAATGGAACATTATGTTTCTTCATGATGTTGGTCAATTCATCAATCTTTTTAAGATAGCAATCATGCTCTTCATGACCCGTTTTCTTGCAATAAGCACACTTCTTCTTCTCCTTATTGTTTTTGTCCCCTGTCTTGTTGGAATTCGAGGACTTGCCTTGTTGATTAGATTGAGGTGTTGTATTTTCTGCATCCTCAGATTTGCTCTTCCATTTCTTCTTACCCTTTCCTTTGTTTGAAGATTGTCCAGCTGAATGTTGAGAACCCTCATTGGCCACCAATGCTTTGGTCTTAGGTGATTTGAGAATGCCCATTGTTTTCAACTTCTTTTCTTCATCATCCAACAGTTTAGCATATTCATCAAAAGTTACTTTCTTGTAGGCAGACCCTAAGGTAGTCTTTGAGGTGTTAAAAGAAGATACAAAGGTGGAATATTTGGATGGCAGCTTGTTGTGAATAAGATAGATCAGTCTGTCATCTTTGATAGAATTCCCACAATCAGTAAGCTTTGTCCTTAATTCATTCACCTTGATGATGAAGTCCTGTATTGAGTCATACGACTTAGGATCTAAGGAAACTAGCTCATCTTCTATTTTGAACACATCTTCTTTAGACACTTTACCATAAAGGCTTTCGAGGGTATCCCAAGCTTCCTTGGATGTAGTACATTTTATGATTTGATACATGATCTTATCATCTACCCCCAAACATATATCACCTAGGGCTTTCCTATCCATGGCTACCCATTCAAAAATTTCACTTGTTGATACATTATCACCTGTTGATTTAGGAAGAGTACCATCTACATATTGTGAAACTCCATTATGCATTAAGTGATACAACATTTTTATAGACCATGTAGCATAGTTATGAGGAGTTAACTTAGGAAACTTAAAGTTGCCCATGATGCAGAAAAATGAAAGAAATTTGCAGAAAAGAGAGAACACAACACCAAGAATACCCCCCCTTTTCACTAAATACAAAAACCCCCCCAAAATAGATGCTTTAGGCACTTTATCAGTAGTGCGATTACAATGGGCCACTTGCCAATTTTAGCCTTTGTGGACTTTTGATTTTTCTTGTTACAACTGCTCAATAGAGTATAAATCTGAAACTTTACAATGTGCTACAGAACTGAAGCAATACAAAGCAAAGAAAGGCCCTATTCTGAAAGTAACAATTTTGTCCACACAACACTATAATCTGATGCCAAATCTGAAAAGTAGATGAAAAAATATGCACTTTCAAAAAAAATGAAACCTGTTTTCGACTCCAGATGTGCCCGAACGGAGCGTTTGAAGTTGCCAAATGCAGGATTATCCAAGTACAGTCACCAAAAAATGTAAATTCTGAAAAATCCGTATACCAAAACCAAAAAATAGCTGCACCATTGAAAAATTTAGAAAATTTTTCCCAATTTCAAAAAAAATGGCACTTGATTTGGAGTCCGGATGTGCGAGTTATAACCTCTTGAAGTCGGACTGCCGAAACCAAAAAACAATTTGGTGAGGGGTTGCACCAGCAAAAGATGGGGTTAACTTTGATGGTCATACGGCCATCGCAGTAGATAAAAAATGGCCTGAGTTGAGGTCCAGACGGACATCAATTTTAGGCTCGCGAAATGGATGACATCAGCAAAAAACTGGCGCACTAGATGACGCGGCTGCTGACTTGGCGTTCTGTACTGTACGGCTTGTACAGAAAATTCCAGCGTGAAAGGTGACGTGTTAATGCTGACGTGTCTGCCTACATGGCGCTGATTGGTCTGGATGATGCAGTACTGATGTGGGCAGTCCAGTCACTGCTGGCGGAGCCTGCGCAGTGGAATTGTTGGCGACGTGTCGGACCCTGATTAGTTGGCGTGGCGCAGGCAGATTCGGCCGTGTGGCGGGGTCTACAGGTGTGACGAGGGCAGAAGCAGCGGCAACTAGATGTCACGTTGTGGCCAGAATATATGCCGCAGATGAATTAGTATCGTCAGAAGTTGCTTTGGCGATGCCAGAACCAGAAGTCTTTGCAAATAGTCCCACATGCAAGGGTTGAATGCGCAATGCATAGTTTAAAAAGAAACTCCTGCAAACTCAAACCAAATAGAGGGTCACCAGATGTTGGTGGCCGTGTTGGTTATAATGTGATGCAAATGCCAAAAAATTGAATTCGATTGCTGGTGGGTACGGGCCGCAGATTATAGTAGAGCCCATAGATTTAAATAAAGCCCGCGAAATAATAATTCCACCAAATAATAACAGAGCCGAACCAGGGTGTCACTGCCCGGTTCGGAAAAAAAAAAATTCTCTGTTGGGCCAATTAAATCGAAAATAATTCTGAAAATTACAGAGAATTTAATAGATCCGAAAATGCAAATCAGATCAAAAAAAGATCATACCCAATTGCAAATCGGTGCCTTCGGGTGCCGGTTTGCAAAAAAATTTTTGCCTCATGATCAACTTTCACCCAATATAGGCGAGTTTATAGTCAATCTTCATCGATTCAGTGCTTCAGACGCAATGGAGAGGTCAGATCTGGCTCTAGACACTCCCAATTTCTATCGATCCTCCGAAATTGATGTGCTGAAGCATGAAAGGTCTCAAATGGCTACGTGATGAGAATCCTCCTTAGCTCTGATACCATGTAAGAATTTGGCTTAGGCCAGAATTCACCCAAGAACAAAAGAACTCAACAATAGCACACAGTAGACCAAAATAGGCAGAGTATGATTAGAATGATGATATTCATTCAATAATGGATAAAACCAACATATTCTGAGTACACTAGGAGTGCCTGAATATAAAGGCCTCAGGAGAGCTTCTAGAATGCCTAGAAGTTAGCACCATGACATGTCATACAACCAGGCACATGTCCACCAGATATGGATTATCCTCCATTAAGCACGGGATTAAGTGCGATGATGTGAGGATAAGACTACAATGGTGTAGCACGGAAATTAGTGGAGTAGACAACATGTGCTAAATGAGGAGTGCGGAAAACTGTGTTGTCACCATGACAACTAAGTAAATGATGCATACTCCTATGTTGTAGACACCATGTGCCTAATTAGAGTTGCGTAACTCAATGAGATTTCACAAACTCCTAAGTGTCTCACCTAAAATAATAATAAAATAATGCAAAATAATTAAATAATGCATTAACCTAAGTAAAACTTAAGTAAGTGTAATAAGTAAATACTTATTTACACCAACAGTGATAAAAGAATGTTTTGACTTGCAATTTTGAGTTTTTATTTTTTGGGATGATAAGTGTTTTTGTCACTAATGGAAAAGGGGGAGATTGTTAAAATTAAGGTCAATTTGTCTATTTGTGACTCATGCTTAGTTAATAAATAGTTGCTACTGAGTTTCTCACCAAGTCACATAGTGCTATCTGAGTTCAAGCTACTTCAAAGTGATTAGTATGAACTGAGCCTCTTTTTCAACTGAGTACCAAACAATTTTGAGTGTTCATAGTAGTTGTTGAGTATCATAACATCACCGTGTTCATCTTTAGAACCTGATTTATAGTAGTTGGGCTGACTTTGGGGATTTTGATGAAACTTGTATCATAGCTAACTTCAGTAAGTTATGATTTTGATTGGTATATATGTAATCTTTGTATCATATCCAAATAAGTATTACATGAGCATGGAATAAGAAAAAGTGTGAACTAAGAAGGCTACAAGCAGTACAAGGGACAACAAATATTTATCTATCACATCAAGGTGATCATTACAATTCAAGGAATCTCAACTAGAAAATTAGAGTTTTAGATCAGAGATCAGCCACTGGTTCATCCTTATAGGTGTATCAATTAAATTCTTTGACAAGTTAGACTTAACATTCTTATGTAAAATCTCTTTACTAAGTGCATACTTCATTATATGTTTTGTAAATCCTTTCACAAGGTGGACCTCACAATCCTTATTGCTCCTAATAGGGAAAATCATTAGAAGTGATCAATTGTAAGCCTTAACAAGCCAAATTTATACTACACTACTAAATCTTGTGGGTTTCATCCCCACCCCAATTTTACTTTCTATTTGGAAAGTTTCCCAATTACCATATCTTGTGTTAAGTGTTATGACTGTTTTACTACTTTCATTCTTTCGTGCATGCAATTAGATCATAATATTATATAAATGATTAATTGGTGAAAGAAGAAGAAAAAAAGTTTTAGTGGTTCCTAATTCACCCCTCCCTTCTCAATAACCTTGCCTACCTCATATTTCCAATAGTAGACATAGCTTGGGGCATTCATCATGCCATCTAGTCTAACCACTTTATCAATTCTGAACACAATGTACTCAAAGTATCTACTAAAAAATTCCAGAGGCATGAAGTCACCTACCTTCTTTGGTATCTCACCTTTCTCCTTCTTGGCCTTGGGAATATGCCTTCACATAACCTTCCCATTGAAGAATTTTTTTTGATTTTTGAAAGTCTCATTCATTTACTCCTATTCAATAGGTCTTGTCATTTCTCCTCCAAGATTGAAGACTTCAATGAAATTTTCTTTATCTAATTTTCATAGGATACTCATATATTTCCTATGAAACCCATGGTGGTATGATTATAATACTTTATCAATCCTTTTACCAGATGCACATCAACTATTACCTCTAGCATAATCATTATTGCAAGTTCATGATCCAAGGGTCATAGATTAGTGGCTTCTCGACTGTGTTATTTTAGAAATACTAGAAAAGCTCATTCCCATTGGTTTTTTCCATAATGATGTTCCTATAGAGATTATATGTGTCCTTGAAAATGTGATAGTTCAACATCTATACATGGGACAACCCTATGAGAAAATACGTGCTCATTCTTCAACATACAAGCTCGCCAGTTTAGTCTTAGGTTGCTCATCATCTTAAAAAGTTTCTTCCACATTGGCTTGAGCAATCATCTTTCCCTACTCTTGTGAAATGTTTTCCATTAAACTACTTAAAATACTCCTTCTAAAATTGCTTAAAATACTCCTTCCACAACTAAGAACTCTAAAAGCTCTTCATGCTTAATCTTCTTTTGTTTGAATTCTATGACTATTGTAATTAGAAATCTATTGCACCAACTCTTTATTAGAAATTAATCAAGAGAACAATATTTATGGTGTCTTTAAGTTAGCATGCATGATAATTCTATAAATCTCCAAAAGAGTCAAAATCTAGGTTTATAATGCTTGTACTACTAGCATTTCAAAATCTTTCTTACACTTTTTCATATAGTACCTAAATTTTTAATCATCATGAGCTTTCAATAGTCATTTTCATATTAATAGCCTATGCTATGACCATGCAAACACTATAAACTATTTGGCCATTTGCAAATTTCCAAGGCTTATTACCCTTTTATGCTTTCGCATGCAATCATGCAAATCCTTTAGTTGTTGGTTCATGATTTATCTTTATGCTTAACCTTTTAAGCCTATGACCCAATAATCACTACTTATAAAACCTTAACAATACGTCACATTTTCCTTTAAGATCCATGCACTTAACTATGTGACTGAGTGCCTTCATATATCCTAGCATCTTCTTAACTGCATCACATGATTGCACTATAATCTTGGCCCTAGCATTTCTTGCTCACAACTATGTGAAACTGCTCATGTTTGAATGATCACTTGGTGATTGGCCCCATTCCTTCTTAAGAACTTAATTTCATAACCACATGATTAGATAA
The DNA here is from genome assembly GCA_028749045.1 of Cupressus sempervirens. Lineage (NCBI taxonomy): Eukaryota > Viridiplantae > Streptophyta > Pinopsida > Cupressales > Cupressaceae > Cupressus > Cupressus sempervirens. The sequence continues at coordinate 80,561,907 of CM053791.1, read as the reverse complement.
TTTTTTTTTTCTCTTAGCTATTTTGTAGGTTCATAGTCTTCCATTTAGCTTAAAGCTTCTAGTGTGCAACGGTGCAATCAAAGGATCCATTTAGGGTTATAATCCCTTTCACCATGTCATGGCTTCATTAGATTTTAACCTCTTAATTGCATGACCATGAGACTAAGAATTTCTTTCCTCATACTTAATGGCTTCACTAGCTTGCAACTCTAATTTTCATCATGCCTTCTAACCATGCAACCTCTCAATCAAGTAGTTACTTCACAACTCTTGACTACATCACCTAGCTATATCTAATATCTCTTGTTACAACTTAAGCATTGGGACTATGTGATCAAGGGTTTTAACCACTACATTGACATATTCTCTCTTTCACTTTTATTTTAGGATGTTATGCTTTTGAGGCTCCAACTATGTGATTATAGTTGGTTGCTTCTTTGCTTCATCATTTTAACCTTTTGAGCTTGAAATAACTAAACAACAACTAGCATTTTGCTAACCTTGGTCACACTATAAATTTATTGTTATAATCCATAAGCCTCCTTAGATGCATCCATGTGTGAACATATTTTAAATGCTAAGAAGGTTATGAGTAAGAAATAACCTTTCTTTGTGCAGTCATTGCTTGAAATTCTAACATCCCTTTTAACTGAGCAACCATGAAATTTTTTTCTCCTTAATTATTTCACTCATTCACTACTTACAAAATAATTTTGCAAAAAGCCACTATGAGCAATTGATCAAAGGAATTTCTAACTATGTTGTGCAATCACAACATAAAGATGCTAAGAGCTAAACCTTGTAACAACCATGCAATCACCTTGGTCACATGGTCACACCTTAAAATTCTCAAAGGTCTTTTGAAAGCACAAAAACAATTTAAAATAAGAGAGGGTTTCTAGTCAGAGAAGAGAACAAATTATGAACTCAAGTTTTTTTAGGGTAATTCTACACATGAAAATTACAAACCCTAATTGATTAGGATGAGAAATGGATTTTCACAAAGAAAATTAGTATTTAAAACTAGTTGAAAATACATGCCAATAAAGTTCATAGACCATATGGGTTATGAATTAAGTGAAGAAATGATTGAGGGGTATGTGAAGATCATACTTGAGTTTGAAGGGGACAAGGACACTCCTAGATGGGGAACTTGTGCTGAGAAAATCAAAGAGACTCACCAAAGTAAAACAAGAGGTTGAGTCACATAGCAAAAAAAGGACCAAGCAACTAGCAAGTGGCCTTGGAAAGAGGAAAAAAACATTACAAATGGTTGAATCAGATGAATCTAGAGATGGATAGGATAGACTTACTAAATATGTAGTTGGTGAAGCAAGGAAAACCATTGAAAAGAAGCCTTAGAAGCTAAAGGCAAAAAAATTGAATATACAAGTCATAAATAAAAATAATTCCATTCAGTTAAATAAGTTTTATAGCATGTATAAAACTATGGATAGAATTCAATTAGAAAATGCAGTAGTAAGGAATAAGAGATTTGAAGATGTACAAAGACACATTTTAGAGGACCTATATAATAGGTTTATAAATAGGAGAAGAAGAATCATTAGTGAAGACAAGAAAATTAGAGAAATTATGTTCAAGAAGCTTTGCAATGTTAATGGTGATGAAGACTTGAAATATATAATAAAGGGAATTGAGCCCTTTCTACAAAATAAAAGAAGACATATTCTTTTGATGAAAGGAAATTATGAAGAGGTAAACAAAGAGACAAAATAATATATTTTCAAGTATATGACTTATGTACCCAAGGGAGTGAGTGTGAAGTCAAGGGTAGAAAGCCCTATATTTTTTTAATATAGTTCCCTAATAGCAATAGTAGTAGAAGCTAAGGACACCCAGATAACAGATCTATCTTTGCAAAACTCCATTGCAAAAGATGCTATGTAAATTAGCACCGCAAGTGTGATAGTAAACATCACATAAGATCCTTTCAAGGATCTTGGGCCAAATATTATTGGCAATATCATTGACTACCCTATTTTAGATGAGAAGGAAGAGAAGAGAAAGAATGAGGCTAAAGAGAAGAAAATAAAAGCATATAAAAAGAAAGAAGAAGAAAGGAAGACGAAGCAAAGAGTAGAAGATGAAAATAAAAAGAAAGAAGAAGAGGAGAAAGAGAATTTTTTTTTTAAAAAGAGAGAAAAAGAAGAGGAAAGAACAAGAAGAGAAGAGAAGGAAGGAAGAAGAATACAAGAAGAAGGAATAATAATATGTGAAGAGGAAGAAGGAAAAAGAAGAAAAGAAGAGAAAAGAGGAAGAAGAAGAGAAGATGAGAAAAAAAGCAGAGGAAAACAATAAAAAGGATAAAGAAATTAGAAGAAAGGAAGATGAGAGGAAGAAAGAGGATGAGGAATAGAGGAAGAAGAAAGAAGAGAAGGATGAGAAGCCAATTACACCCAACACATTTCTCACCCTTACTACACTTACTAGTTCAGATGATGATGATCAATTAGAATTGATATCATCCCTCAGTAAGATAATCAACAAAAAAAAACACATAAAGAGTTTGTAGAAAACTCTCATAGAAGTTATTGACAAGTTGCAAGGCTATGAAATCACTTGATCCTAACCCTAAGGACAAATTGAAGGCTACGATTCAAGCATTTAATGCTGAATTCACAAGTTTGTTAGAGGTTGCAATAGCACAAACTCAAGCCAAACATGATGTGTAATGTTTGATACTATTTATCAAAACATAAGAAATGACTTAATAACTCTCAATACTTGCATCAAGTTATTAAGGAAGTGTGAGCTTGAAGAAAAATATCTGTATGAAAAGTGTATGATGTATTTTAGTTTCACAAAAGACATTGGCAATGAGCATAAAGAAAAATGCATAGAGGTGGAAGTATTGGCTAGTCAGTTGAGTCAACTTGGTGTATAGATTAAGCAATTGAAGCACAAGTTAGTAAGACTTATGATGAGATAAGTCTTCTATAAGACAAAAAATCAAGGATAAAAAAGAGGTCCTCACTTCTAAGAGAATACCTATCTATGAGATTAAGAACAACTAAGTAATAGATAGAGGAATGCCTATCAGTCAAGACATCTTTTGATAGTTTTGTGTACTCAGATCTGAATTTAGTTGAGATAGCATCATATGGTTTGTGCACCCTTCTCAGCATCTTAGAAGAAGTCAAGGACTCATGGGAGAAGAACATGAAGAGTCTTGCATTAAAATTTTGTGACATATTTCTTGCATGAAAACCTAAGAAGAGGTAATGAAACACAATTTTTGACATTTAAATAGATTTTGACACCTTTTTCATTAATGTCAAAGGGGAAGAAGAATGTAAGAAAATTGTATAAGTTGAATGGATGATGCATATATGTAAGGGGGAGCTTAGCTATGTATATTGAAAATAATTATAATAGGAGAGATAAGGAAAGATGGTAATACGATATGTAATAGTCCAATTTTTGAATAAAATTTTGAAGTTTTGAAGGTTAGTTTTGACAAAAAATCTTTTTGTGTTCTATTGTTGTTTTGTGTAACATTTTTGGGACTTAGCCAGTCATATGTTGCCATCAATTACAAAGGTGGAGATTGTTGGAAATATGCCTAGATAGGATGAATTAGGGTTGTCATTTATGGCAACATATATCACAAGTTGAGATGGAAGAATATACTATTAAAGATTATATAGTCAGAGATAGAAAATTGTTTAAGTGTTAGACAATTTCTCTAGCAGCACAAAGATTGTCTTTGGTATAGAGAAGGTTATAGAGATATTTGGAAAATAAAAAGTTAAGGGAAGGTAAATCAAATTACTATGATGATGTACCTAAGTGCCAAGATTATTATGGATAGTATAGACAAAGTTATAGACCAAATACCAGTCAAGGCAGTATGTACAACATAGCATAGTAGAACAAAATAGAGGAATAAAGTATTAAGGAATTATTTTGGTTATGAAATAATTACTTATTTATGTATGTTTGACATCCTATATATTTAAAAAAAATTTATGGTGAATATGTGAAATACGTATATAACATGCAAACCTGTATGAGAGATTTGTTATGCAAATTCTAATGTTAGATCAGGCTATGTGAAGTACAATAGTCAGTAGCGAAGAGGTTTTTGTATCTATCTCTTCTGTATAAAAGTAATATATTGTATAATTGCATGGTAGGGAAGTGGACTCTTCTTGCATATAGTTTTAATTTTATTACTAACTCCTAATAAGATTGAGGCTTTTAACATGGCCTAGTCCTCTAACAAGGACCAAGACACTATATGTAATTTATAGACTCCTAATAGGGTCAATATGTTGTAAGATTATTGAAAGCATAAATTATAATGATATTCCTATGGGGAAGTATTGTAGATATGTTAGTATGGTGGTATATTACATTCATGAATGAGTTTTTCATTGATGTCAATATAGCAATTTTCTATGGTATCTGACAAAAGAACAGTAGAAAGATCAAGTTGGTATGGATGACTAGTTGAGTATTCTAACTATCTAAGGTTATGGGAGATACTTCTAAGTATCTAGTATATGTAGTTAACATCAAAAGAAAAAATGATAAGTTTGAAAGAAATTATGTAAGTTTTGGTGATGTGTGTTCTGAGATAGAGTTTACAAAGTCATGTTTTGATAAACTTGTTATATCTCTTACCAGAGTTGTTATTCTGAGAATCAAGGTTGAGGATGTGAAGAAGACATGTTGGTGATGATGTCACTAATATTGTTTGTCATAATATTGCATGTACAGAAATATATTCAAGTCACAAGGCAAAAGATTAATGTTATTGCTAAGTGTATTGTATTCTTATAGTGGTCCTATAATGATTAATTTAGAAGGTATAATGGCTAGCTTAGGGAATTTTTTTATGGACTCAATATAAAAGAAGGATATTTTCCATTATCATGGCATGGAAATTAATGGATGAGGATGATATTTGTAAGGAGCACAAGAGTGGAATGTGAAGTTGAGTAGAGCAGCTCAAAAGTGAAGGAAATTTCATTGATGGGGTTTTGCTAAGTGATCCAAGGTTTGATATTTGGATCCAAGATTCATGACCTACTCTACAAGGTCTGATAGTGATTGGTTCAGTTTAAATAAAAAAGGAAAGAAGAACATAATAGTAAACTACATGTTTGAGTAGTGAACTCTTCTTGTAGTTGAAATTGCATGTTTGGGTTGTGGGCTCATCTTGCATACATTGTACCACAACTCCTAGCAAGGACTCTATGTACTAAGTGTTGTAATAGACTCCTAATAGGGTCCATCCTCTAACAAAGAATATTTATATTAGTACATCATTTTGTGGGCATCACTCCCACTAGGTTTTCCCTCTGATCAAGGGTTTCCCTAGTTAACATATATGGTGTAATTTTCTATGTGCATCTTATCATAGCTGTTATTTACTTTGATAGAATGACTAAGTTTTTTTAAAGAAGATAAATATTTTAATTGTTGGATAACTAATTCACCCCCACCCCCACCCCCCACCCCCCACCACTCCTCCCCCTTAGTTATTTTGGTGGACTATTATTTCTAATAATTTGTATCAGAGCATTAGGTCCTTCAAGATAAAGTTTAACAACTTTGGGAGATCCATGGTGAGCATGTTAAGGAAAGATAAACCTGAATCTAATGAAGAAAAATTCAACACCCAAAAGATGGAGCTTCTTGGTAAGAGATTAGAATTGTGTACATATTAGAGCATTGAGTTTCATGGTAGAGGCACAAGCAAAGATAAGTTCATATCCAAAGAAGACATGAAGATCAAGGAATGCATTGTTCTAGTTATGAAAAGAGAAAAAGAAGGTATGGAATTTGTTTTTTTTTGGATATGTAATGAGTTTGGTAATTATGCATCTACGTACCCTAAGAGAATAAGAAAAACTAGAAAGCATTCACTTTTTAATGAAGATGAAGAATTTAAAGCAAGTATGGAAAGATTCTTGAATGATTGTGATAAAGAGAATGAGCTTGAATTGGTTAAAGAAAAGGAAGTAGTGGAAGAGATATCTTTGGTAACTATTTTTGATCCTAAGGCTAACCATGAAATTTTGGAAGTTATCATTAACAATGACTTGTAGAATGGGAATTAGATTGAAGAATAAAGATCTTATCCTAGAGCAGAAGAAAGAGTTGAGTTGAGAACTCTTGAACATAATGGTATTGCAAAAAGAAGGAACAGGTCAGTTATAGAAGCTACAAGAGCTATGTTAGATGAGAATGAGGTATCCAAGACATTTTGGAGAGAAGCTATGAATACAACAGTCTCCACTATGAACAGAGTGCAAGTTAGGAAAGACACAAACAAGACTCCTTATGAACTACAGTTTGGTCACTCAACTATAGTTAAGTGCTTCAAAAATTTTGGTAGTAAGTGTTATATCAAAAGAGATGATGACATTGGAAAGTTTGATGCTAGAAGTGATGAATGTATGTTTCTTGGTTATTCATTGAAAAGAAAGACTTATAGATGTTATAATCAGAGAACTAAAACTATTATGGAAAGTAAAAATGTAAGAATTGATGAGAAATCAGAATATAAGAGTGAATAGTTTATTACAATTCAGATGATGATGGTGTTACTAAGCCAAGGAATGATGAGGTATTTCTTGAGACTTACAATGATTTGCAGAATGAAGGAGAGCTAAGGTAAGAAAAAATCTTGGAACCTTTAGTAGAAACAAGATTTGAGGCAGCAACTCCTACCTCAAGAAAGAACATGATAAAGAATCATGCATCTGAGTTGATCATCAAAAGCAAAGATAAAGGTATGATAACAAGAAGCCAAGTCAATGAAGAACTATGTTTGATATCTGAAGTTGAACCTAAGAATGCAGATGAAGCATGTAAAGATGATTATTGGAAACAAGCTATGAAAGAGGAATTGGATCAAATAGTAAAGAATGAGACATGGGAATCGGTCCCCAGATGAACAGACAAGAATGCGATAGGAACTAAATGGTTATTTAGGAACAAGACGAATGAACAAGGAGAATTTGCAAGGAAAAAAACAAGATTGGTATGTAAAGGTTAATCAAAACAAGAAGAAATAGACTATGAGGAGACCTATTCTCTAGTGGCTAGAATAGAAGTAGTAAGATTATTCTTAGCCTATGCAACACAAAAGAAATTCAAAGTATGTCAGATGGATGTCAAGTCAAAATTTCTAAATGGAGAACTTCAAGAAGAGGTATACATTTAGTAGCCTAAAGGTTATCCTTTGACAGATGACAAAGACATAGTATGTAGATCAAAGAAAGCATTATATGGCTCAAACCAAGCACCTAGAACCTGGTATGCAAGGTTGGACAAGTATTTGACAAAACTTGGATATAAAAAAAGGTATGGTAGATAGTAATTTCTATTAGAAAGAAGCTAGTGATGGTTTGATTATTTTGGTAATATTTATTGATGATAACATATTTGAAGGAAATGATGAAGAAAGTGAGAAGTTTGCAAAAGAAATGAAGAAAGAATTTGAGATGACTATGATAGGAGAAATGAATTTTTTTCTTGGATTACAGATTGTATAGAATAAAGAAGGAATATTTATTTCTTAGACCAAGTACTTGAAGGATTTACTAAAAAGGTTTGGTTTGGAAACATGCAAACCCATTGGAACACCTATCATAGCTGGACACAAGTTATCTACAAAAGATGAGACACCTACTATTGAGAAAAAGAAGTACAAATCTATGACTAGAGGATTACAATATCTAACTCACACAAGGGAAGATATAGAAAATGTAGTTGGAATTGTTGCAAGATTCCAAGATGATCCCATAGAAGCACATTATGCAATAGTTAAAAGGATATTTAGAAATCTGAAGGGAACATTTGAGTTCAGATTGTAGTGATCTAATTATTTTACTCTAAGTTCTTATACTGATGTTGATTGGGTAGGCAGGATGGATGAAAAAAATAACACCAATGGTGGAGCGTTATTTCTTAGAGGAAGATTAGTTTTGTGGTTAAGAAAGAGGTAGGATTGTACATCACAAAGTATAGCAAAAGCAGAATATGTTACAATAGAAAACAATTATAATCAAGTTGTTTGGATGAAGCAGATGCTGAAGGATATAAGGATAGAAATCAATGAATTTGTTGTCATAAATTGTGACAATATAAGCATGTTAAATATGTCTAAGAATATAGTGTTGCATTCAAAGAATAAGAACATTTCTATCAAGTATCACATGTTCAGAGATACAGTTGCAAAAAAGGAAATCGGATTGGAGTATGTGAGCACTAATGAGAAAATTGTAGATATATTCACTAAGCCTCTTTCGAAAGAGACTTTTGAGTACTTTTGAGGTATTCTTGGGGCTATGCCCCTTCCTACATTAGAGTAGAAGATGAAAGAGTGCATCAGTTTAGTGTAACAGAGCACCATTGTTATCTAGACTGAATGCTAATGCTTCCTATATGGGGGGTATCTATGATGGACAAAGTCATCTAGGACTCTTGTTGGATATTGTTTTGTATGGTGTCTTTGGACACTTGAGCTAGTAAGAATCAAGTGTTGTAGATTTTGATTCAATGAAGTTGGTTGCTAAAACCTTTGACATTAATGTCGATGGGGGAGATGTTAAGCATGAAAAAAAGTATGGAAAAATAGCATGTAACACATGATAGTTGGAAAAGTTTGATGACATGAGTATAGTAAGTTTGGAAGAAGAAAAACATGGAATGACAATTTGATAGAAAGAACATTGAGGTATATCAATGGAGGAGAATAATTGATGAAGAGGATTTGAAAAGTAAGATGAACAATCTTTTTGTTGGTATTCTTGGAACTAGGTGTTTTTCATCTATGTTGCCATCAATGCCAAAGGGGAAGATTTTTGCAAGATTTTTGGAAGCATCAATGATGATGATATTCTTGTGGTGGAGTATTGTAAATACGTTACTATGCTAGTATGTTACATTCATGACTAAGTTTTTCAATTCTGTCAACATAGTAGTTTTTTGCGGTATCTAATAGAAGAACAATGGAAAGATCAAGTTGGTACAGATGGCTAGTTGAGTATTCTAACTATCTAAGGTTCTGGGAGTTACTTTTGAGTATCTAGTATATGTAGGTAACATCAAAAGAAGAAATTATAATTCTAGAAGAAGTTATGTAAGTTTTGGTGATTTCTATTCTAAGATAGAGTGTACAGAGGCATGTTCTGGTAAACTTGTTATATCTCTTAGCAAAGTTGTTATTCTAACAATTGAAGTTGAGGATTTGAAGAAGACATGTTGGTGATGACATGGCTAAGATTTCTTGTTATAATATTGTGTGTACTAAAAGATATTCAAGTTCCAAGGTGAAATATTAATGTTATTGCTAAGTGTAACATGTTCTTAATGTGGTTCTATAATGATTAATTGAGAAGGTCTAATAGCCAACTCAGGGAATTATTTTATCAACTTGGTATAAAGGAAGGAAATTTTCCTTTATCATGGCATGGAAATGAATAGATGAGGATGATATTTGTAAGAAACACAAGAGTGAAATACAAAGTTGAGCAGAGCAGTGCAGAAGTGAAGGAAAATTCATTGTCGAGATTTTTTTGAGTGATTTGAGGTTTGATATTTGGATCTGAGGTTCATGACCTAGTCTACAAGGCCTGAAAGTGATTGGTTCAATTGATAGAATAAAGGAAAGAAGAACATAATAGTAAATTGCATGTTTAAGTAGAGAGCTCTTCTTGTAGTTGAAATTACATGTTTGGGTAGTGGGCTTGTCTTGTATACATTGTACCACAACTCCTAACATGGTTGGCACAAATCCTAATAGGGTTGGAATCTTCTAATAGTGATTCAAAGTCTCCTAATAGGGACTCTATGTACTAGATGTTGTAATAGACTCCTAATAGGGTCCATCCTCTGAAAAGGAATATTTATATTAGTACATCATTTTGTGGGCATCATTCCCACTGGGGTTTTCCCTCTGATCAAGGGTTTCCCTAGTCAACATATCTAGTTTAATTTTCTATGTGCATCTTATTATAGTTGTTTTTTACTTTGATTGAATGGCTAAGTTTTTCTAAAGAAGATAAATATTTTAATTTTTGGATAACTGATTCACCCCTGCCCCCCTCTCTCAATTATCTTGGGGGATTATTATTTCTAACACACTATTCTTAACAAGATTCTTTCATTTAGTGGATCATTATGTGGGTACCATCTCTGCCAGGGCTTTCCCTTGGCCAAGGTTTCCCTAATTAACAAAATATGGTGTTAAATTTTCTCTTTGTGTATGGTTTGATTTACTATTCAACATTATTACATTATTGGTTTAATTTCATATGCATGTAATAAAGTAATTAATAATATCTAGTTGTGGGAAAAATATTTAGATTACTAATTCACCACCCCCCATGCCCCCCCCCCCCCCCCCCCATTCCCCCTTAGTATTATCTATTTCTAACAATCCAAGTTCATTGAGCACATCTCTCACCCTTTTTGCACTTATTGGTTTAGATTATGATCTCACCCTTTTTGCACTTATTAGTTCAAATGATCATTATCAATTAGAATTGATATCATCCCTCAGCAAGAATATCATTAAAAAAATGGTAAAGCATTTTCAAAAAAATCTCATGGAAGTTACTAACAAGTTGCAAGGAGTCACAACTATGAAATCACTTGATCCTAACCCTAAGGATAGAACCAAAACTTTGATTCAAGCATGGCTTGTTAGCATGAATGCTAATAGTATTCCCTTGGGGGAGTATCTCAAGAATTGGAGAACATGTGGCACTATTAACATGTTGCATTCATGATTTTGTTTGTCATTAATGTTAACATAGCAGTAATTTTGTGAAAAATGATAGAGTAGCAAATAGAGATTGTGGTCATATGGATAGACTTTTTTAGGTAATGTAAAGTTAAGGACATGTTCCACACTATTTCTTGGTGATGAGCTTAAGTGCATGTAACATAAGTCAAAGAGGTGTGAAAGATATACATGATTTATACAGAGTACTTGCAAAGTAGTTTATGATGATTGTATTTTATTCCTTAATAGATATATAATCAAGATACACAAATTTATATAGTTACAAAGGATAGCATGATGATGACATCAATAAGTGCAAAAGTCCTAAAGTAGCATGTGTGAGAAGTTATGTGGACTATGAACTGATAGTGTTATGTGAATGCTAAATAATTAATTAACTTATTGTGGTCTATTACAATTAATTGGGAAAGCCTTAAGGCCGACTCAAGGAATTTTTTTGAGGACTTGGTATAAAGGAAAATGTGTTCCTTGTTTGTAAAGTGGTTGAGTATCAGAAGTGTTCAAGGAACTACAAACAAGAGAAGAGTGCTTGGTAAATGTGTGTAAGCAATTTAAGGGATTATTAGATGCCAAGTTTATGATTTGGTATCAAGATCAAAAAGAGTAGAGGTCTATTTGATACTATAGAGAAAGAGGAAGGGTAAGTACAATTCAATTCTATTATTTTGAAAGGAATAACACAAAAATCATTTGGACATTGGGTTCATTAGCCTTACCCTTGAAACTATTTGGGTTGTGTGTCCATCTACCTTCCACAACTCTTAAAAAGTTTGGCACAACTCCTAATAGGGGTGGAATATCCTAATAGGTATTTAAAGTCTCCTAACAACTACTAATATGTACTAAATATTTTCATAAACTCCTAACAGGGTCCATCCTCTAATAAGGAATATTTATATTAGTACATCATCTTAGGGGTACCATCCCCATTAGGGTTTTCCCTTTGGTCAAGGGTTTTCCTAGTTAACATATATGGTGTTATTGTGCATGATTATCTTGTTAAGGTTTTTTAGTATATTTTTCATATGATTAAGATTTAATAAGGTTGATAATTGTGATAATAGTTGGATAATTGATTCACCACCCCCTCTCAGTTACATTGGTGGACTCTATATTCTAACAATTGGTATTAGAGCTTCAAGTCCTTGAAGGGAAATCTCAAAAAAAATTGGCAATCAATGGTGGGTCACTTCGGAAAGGATAGTCCTAAGTTTGATGGTGTTAACTATGATAGCTAGAAAGAGAAAATAAAGACTCATTTGTTGTGTATGGATCTTGGTTATTGGCTTTTGGCAAAAGTGTTGAGAATAGATCGAAAACAAAAAAAGATGGAGACTGTTTGAGGGAGATTGTTGAGAACATAAAAGTATAATAAATATGTTTCAATTATTGTTTTGTCACTAATGTCAAACCTCCTATTTGCTAGTAAGACAACTACTTATATGATTTAAGTACTTTTACTTATTTGATTGATGAAGAGGATTTGATCAAAAGATGTAACAATAGCACTTAGAGGAAAGGTTGAGTTATGCTTATGTAAAGAAGCACAAGAATTGACTAAGACAATGATAACATGATGCATTGATAATCTACTTAAGGTTACAAAAGCTATTTAGACTAAGAAAGTTTATAACAGTAAGTTACACAAAGTTAGTCTACAAAGCTTGACCAGGTGGATAGTAGGTGCCGAGAAAAGTCAATGCAAGCTGAGCAAAAAATTAGTTGGAGCCAAGTAAAAGTCTATTCTAGTGTATGCCAGCAAAATAGTGGATGCTAAGTAAAGTTTAGTTGATGCTGAGAACTAGTAAACTTTATTTTGTGTTGAGTGATTTTATAGAGAATGATAAGAAACATAGTATATGCCAAGCATCAAAAGCAAGATAATGTTGAGATGTTGCATTATTTGAAAGATTGTGAATTTGATGGATCTAAGTTGTCAAGTTTGTTCTCTTAGATTATGTAAACTAGGCGGAAGATAAGATTGATGAGGTAGAGGCGCAAAGTTCAAGGTAAACCATTTTTAGGAAAATTCAAGGATTCAAGGAGAAGTTTCTAGAAGAGATATAGAATGTGGGTTAGATTCATTGTATCCTATATAATCTATCCTAACCCTAAATTGGATGATAGAGAATGAGTGGAAAAAGATCTTAATTTTCTATTTATAAGAATGGATAGTTAGAAGAAAAGGTTGTCATGTGCAAGAACCTAAAGAAGAAAAGGAGTTAATGGTTTTACTTCATCAAGTGGCTTAAGAGAAGATTCTACAATGGCATGCTAAGAAAGAAGGCTTAAGTATATGAATGCTTGAAGGATGAAGAAGCTATCAGAGCTACAATGAGTGAGGGCCAAGAAAAATAGCATACTAAAATATAGATCTATAATTTGAAAATAGAGTTGTAAGTTGTTATCAGATCAAGCCATACTATTACTCTCTAATAATTGTATCAGTCTAGGGTAAATCCTTTGAGTTAAGGTTGACCTAACAGTCATTTGTAAATCCTTTAACTAGGTGACATTCCAAGTTAATGGTTTAAAGTTCTCTAACAAGACTCACTCCTAACAAGGTAATTGAAATCCTTTAACATGGTCACACTTAAGAGTGTGTATTGCAACCATTAAAAGGGTTGGCCTTTCACAAGGGAACACTTTAGAAGAGTGAGAAAGAGTAGCATGTTACTGGTGGTTTTTCCAAATTGGGTTTCTATGTAGATCATTGTGTCAAGTGTGTTGATGAATTTTTTATGTTTCATGTTTACATTTTTGCAAGTTGATTTGAAAGTAACCTACAAGTTTTAAGTGATTGCATAATCTTATGGATTCATGCATGATGAAGATAAATGTTTTATAGGTTCACTAAGTTGTGAAAAGTTTTATTTATACATCTGGACCTTGGATAACTAATTAGTCCCCCCTCTCTTAGTTATTCTAAATTATTCCAACAATTGGTATTAGAGCCATCTACTTAAGAGAACCAGTTTGAAGGTACTAGAAGCACAAAGATCAAGATGTCAAAAAGAGAAGTACCCAAGCTTAACAGAGATTATTTTTTTGCATGGTAAATTTTGATGAAGCTACACTTTGGAGGACTTGGAGATCATGCACAATCTACCATTTCCACTAAGCATGTTGATCCTGCTGGAGCCCCAACTGCTGAGGATATGAAAAAGAAGAAAGAACATAACTAAGCAATGTTGGAGATTGCATCTTCCCTAAGCTATGCCAAATTTGATGATATCAAAGGTCTTGGTATTACAAAGAAAATTTGGGATGCCCTAACCACTATCTACGGAGGAGATGCAAGTGTTCTAAGAGCCAAAGCTAAAAGTCTCAAAGGTAAGTTTGATGATGTGAGAATGGAAGAAGGTGAAAATATTGCTCAATATGTTGAAAGGATGAAACAAAGTGTTAATGCAATAAGAGGAGCTACTAGTAATATAGATGATGATAGTGCATTAAGAAAAGTTTTGAGGACACTGTTGCTTGTATATGCTATTAGAGTTTTCGTAATTCAAGAAATGAGATGTATACTAGAGAATAAGCTATCACTTGAAGGTTTGGTAAATAGACTCACTACTTTTGAACTATCTAACTTTGATAATTATAGACTTGAGAATAATGAAACTTCTTTCAAAGCTAAGGTATCATTGAAGGAACCTGATAAGAAGAAAAAGAAGAAAAAGAAAAAGTATGTGTCCAGTGATAGTGATATAGATGAGGAGGATGTAGAACAACTTGAAGCACTATCGGTAAGAAGATTCCCCAAACGTAAAGGAAATTTCAAAGGTAAATTACTTATAATTTCTTTTCATTGCAATGAGGTTGCTCATACTGATGCTAGATGTCCAGAGAAGAAGAACTATAGAGGTGGTGACAAATACAAGAATAGAAGAGATGAAGATGACAAGGCCTACAAAGACAAAGGAAAGAAGTCATGCTACATTGCTGAAGAGGAAAAAAGAGATGAATCTAATGAACATGATGATGAAGTGGTGCATGTTGCAATAAAGGATGAATTTGATGAAGATGAGGCAATTGCACTTGTGACTTGTGTGAATAAGAATGATAGATGGATCATTGATAGTGGGTGCTCACATCACATTATTGGAGACAAAAGTAAGTTCAATACCCTAAATTGTTATGATGGAAATAGTGTAACGTTTGGCAATGATGCACCATGTTTGATAAAAGGAAAAGGTTCTATAGAACTCATAGATAATATTTTATGTGATAATTCTTACTATGTTGAAGGACTTAACTATAATTTTTTGAGTGAGTCACAACTAAATAATTATGGATGTAAGGTTGAGTTTGAAAACAATACTACTAAGATATATGACACAAATGGAAAAATAATTGTAAAGGGTGATCAAACTAGAAGTATTCTATTCTATCTTGATATAGAGGATGCTACTTATCTAGTTGTAAAAATTTATGATGTATGGCTATGGCACAAAAGATATGTCATTTCAATTTTGATAACCTAGTCAGTATCAATAATATGAGAAAAGTTAGAGGCTTGCCTAAGTTGAAGAATCTTGACAATATAATGTGAAAACAATGTCAGTTAGGAAAAATGACAAAGTCAAGTTTTAAGAGTAAAGCTTATACCTCTAAAGGAATACTAGAGATTTTTCATGCTGCAAAGGAGACAAGTACATTATTTTGTTTGTGATATAGGAGCATCCTAGACTTGCCTACAATCCTACATGTTTAAAATAATTTTGGTTAAGTGTTGAGGAGCATTGAGATTGGATTTTGGTGGAGTTGTGATTTCATAGTTAGGGATGTGTTGGAAAAAAATTGGGGAACCTTTCCTCATGATCACATAGAGATTGGATGAATTGAGTTGAAGTTTGAGTTGTTTGTACCTTGTTGTTGGAATTGTGTTTTCTAGTTTTTGGGTGCCTATTGTAGGGTGTGTAACTAATTTTTTCAAATGAATGAGAGGATTCATATTTCAAGGATTGAAGAGGGCCTAGATTAATATCTCTAGTTAAAGGTTCAAGTCCTATTTCTTAATAAGTTGGGAGATTCAAAAATTCTCCCAAAGTATCAATTTCTAGTAGTTTTGCATGTTAGTTTTTTGTGCTTGACTTTCAGAATGGATGTGCACTTAACCTTGGTGAATCAGACTTTGCACCTTTAAGAGGTTGTAGAGGACCAAAATTTATACCTTTTGTTTGAACCACAAGTTCTAATTCAATCAAAGCTAAGAGATATCACAATTTTTCTCAAATATCAATTTTTTAATATTTAATTGTTGTTGCAACCTAACTTGTGGCTCTTCAAGTATTTAATGTTTATTTCTATTTAATTTTTAATTTCTAGACCAAATTTTAGATTAGATTGGTATAAGTAGGGGTATTTAGGAGTCTTTTATTCATAGAGTGGAGAAAGAAGGAAGGATAGATGTGAATTTGAAGAGCTAGAGCTATGACATAGGAACTAGAGGATCTCTTGGTGGACTTGAGGGTACAAGTGTGGATTCTTCTTGATGTTCTTATCTAGTTGTTCATCTAGACTAGCTAAGATTGGTTTTGTAAGTTGGATCTTTTTGGATCTTGTAGAACTAATTTTTTAATTTCTATTTGTATTTGGCCCTAACTCGAAAGGCCTTATAACTAGGCAGATTGCATGTAATTAGTTATATTTTATGAACAAATTATTGTAATTTGGTATTAGATCTTGCATTGTTGCTTCTTTCTATTGTGTTTATATTGTGTGGTTATATAGTTAGGGGCTAGGACATATCCCTTGGGGATTCTCCTACGTTGCACTATGTCAAGCAGTATTAGAGCTAGGTTGTTCCTGAGTATATTGATAGATTGCCAAAGATCAGGTAGTTTATGCCAAGATTTGCAAAGAAGGTTGATCATGTGGTTGATTGATCTTCTAGATTGGTGGATTTTTTTCTTAGAGTTTGCTAAAATTTTGGAAGATGCCTCCAAGAAGGTTGAACCCTAGGGAAATTTTTGATCTTAGTGATGTTTTAGAAGAACAAATCTTAGAGAAGGTTAAAGCAGATTTTAGATCTGAGATGGAGGAGGTTAAAGCCAGTTTTAAATCTTAGATAGCATTTATGAAGAGTAACATGGATGCTAAAATTATAAGTGCTTTAGGTGGTGTAGTAATGAGGAAGTTTCCAAAGACTTTGAAGTTTTTAGATTGAGTAGTGAGGACATAACTGATCATGTGGAGAGACCGATTGGAATTAGGGCTAGTTAGTTTGCTTGACCTAGATCTCTATTTAAGCTGAAGCATAAGAAGGAGGTTTCTAATTTCTCAGGTGCTTTGAATCCTGAAGACCTAATTTATTGGATTGGTGAATTGGAAGACCACTTTGAGCTTGAGGATAGTGAGGATCCACTCAGGGTAAGATTGGCACAAACTAAGTTGAAGGGAAATGTTGCTCTTTGGTGGAAAGAACTTCAAAGAGATAAAGAAGAGGAAGGTGAAATGAAGATCATTAGATGGAAATTGATCATGACTGAGTTGAAAGCTAAGTTCATTCCTACTAATTATGAATTTGAGTTATTTAAGAAGTTGTAGAATTTGAAATAGAAAGATATCACTGTGAAAGATTATATAGAGGAGTTCTACAAGTTGACTATTTAGTCTGTGCATAGAGAATTGTCAAAAGAGAAGGTAGCATGATATATTAATGGTTTGAGATTTAATATTTAGGATGAATTTGGCATGCTAAATACCTCTTTAGTTGAGGATTCTTATCAATATGCTTTGAGAGTAGAGGAGAAGCTAAAGAGGAAAAATCATGGTAGTTCCTCAGGGAAGGAGAAGTAGGATAATTCAACACAAGCTAAATAGAAAGAAGAAGGTTTACCAAAACTTGTTGAATAGAAAAGAAGGATAGGTGGAGGTGTGTTCAAAGGTAATTGTTTCAAGTGTGGTCAAGAAAGGCATAGATCTTTTGAATGTCCAATTGGGAGGACATCTGCTCTTGTGAATGAGGTTGTAGTCTTGGATAGTCAGCCTGAGCAAGGAGAGATTTTGCTAGCTAGACAAGTATTCATTGGTGAGAGGACATTGGATTCTTTTTAGAGGACTATTTTTTTTAGGATTTTTTGTAAGCCTTGTGCAAAAAATATGCAAGGTAATTGTGGATGGTGGTAGTACAAATAACCTTGTTGCTGAGGAGATGGTTCAAAAACTTGGTTTGAAGAAAATGGGACATCCTTATCCTTATAGGATTAGCTAGTTGCAAGGTGAGCATGCTTTGGAGGGATCAATGCCTTATTGATTTATAGATTGGGCAATATAAAGATCAAGTGTTGTGTGATATTGTAGATATTAATAATTTTCATGTGTTACTTGGTAGACCTTGGTAGTATAATTTTAAGGTTGTGCATGATTGTGTTAAGAATGTGTTTACTATTGAGAAAGTTGGTAGGAATTTTTTTTTGATTCCTTTGTAAAATAAAGAGTTGATAGGAGGACCTTGAGTATTGGCAGCTGAGTTGAGTTGGAAAATTCTAAGATGGTTGGAGATCAGCATGGAAAGAAGACCTATGGAACATATGTGGTGGATGTGAAGAAGAAGAAGAAAAATAAGGGAAAGAGTGTGCAAGTTAAAGACTTGGAGGACATGTATATGAAGAACTAGTTTGGGAATTATGTGTTGAATCCTAGAAGATGTTCTTCCAATTACTATAACATCTTTTTGAACCTGGGGTGTCTAATGTAGGATCATCCTAGGCTTGCTTACAATCTTGCATGTTTGGAGGAATTTTGGTTAAGTGTTGAGGAGCATTGAGCTTGGATTTTGATGGAGTTATGATTTTATGGTTAGTGATGTGTTGGAGAAACATTGGGGAACCTTTCCTTATGATTGCATAGAGATTGGATGGATTGAGTTGAAGTTTGAGTTGTTTGTACCTTGCTGTTAGAACTGTGTTTTTGGGTTTTTGGGTGCTTGTAGGATGTGTAAATAATTTTTCATAATGAATGAGATGATAAAAATTTCATGAATTAAAGAGTTCCTAGATTAATATCTCTGTTTAAAGGCATAAATCCTAATTCCTTATAAGTTGGGAGATATGGCAATTCTCTCATAATATCAATTTCTAGCAGTTTTGCACGATATTTTTTTGCACTTGACTTTCAGGATAGATGTGCACTTATCCTTGGTGAATCAGCATTTTTTCTATTAAGAAGTTTTAGAGGACCAAAATTTATACATTTGGTTTGAAGCACAAGTTCTAATTCAATTGGAGCTAGGAGATATCACAATTTTTCTCGGATATCAAATTTTGGACATTTAATTGTTATTGTAGGCTGGCTTGTGGCTCTTTAACTATTTAATGTTAAATTTTCTTTAATTATTAATTGCTATTCCATCTTGTGGCTTAGATTGGTATAAGTAGGGGTCATGTGGAGTCTTTTAGTCATACAAAGGGGAGAGAAGGAAGGATAAATGTGAATTTAAAGAGCTAGAGCTATGACTTAGGAACTAGAGGATCTCTTGGTGGACCAGAGGGTACAAGTGTGGATTCTTCTTGATTTTCTTATCTACTTGTGTATCTAGACTAGTTGAGATTGGTTTTGTAAGTTGGATCTTGTTGGATCTTGAAAAACTAATTTTGTAATTGCTATGTGTATCTGGCCCTAACCCAGAAGACCTTACAGTCAGGTAGATTGCATTAATCAGTTATTTTTTATGAATAAATTATTGTAATTTGGTATCAGATCTTGCATTACTAATTCTTATTGTTGTGTTTATACTAGGTGGTTATATAGCTAGGGGCTAGTACATCTCCTTTAGGGATTCTCCAACCTTGCACTATGTCAGTTTGTTGATGACTACTCTAGAATGATGATAGTTATGTTTTTGAAATAGAAATTTGATGCTTTCCAAATGTTTAAATGGTACTCAGCAAGATTTGAAAAGGAAATAGGTAAATTCTAAAGTGTTTAAAATCTTAAAAAGGAGGAGAATTTATATCAAATGAATTTGAGATGTTCTATAATGATAGAGGAATCAAAAGATAGACATCTGCACTTAGAACCCCTCCACAAAATGGAATTTGTAAAAGTAGGAACATATATATATATAATGGACTTTTCTACAACACTCATTATGGAGAAAAATGTTGCTTTGAAATACTAGAGAGAATTTGTAAGTACAACTATCTATACCTTAAACCATGTACAAGTAAAGAAAGGTACTCATTCAACACCTTTTGAACTATGGTATGGATAATCACCCAATGTTTGATAATTTAAGGTATTTGAAAATATATGTTACATTCTTAAAGACTTTAGGAATGGTAAACTAGATGCAAAAAGTGAAGAAGGTATATTCTTAGGATATTCTACAAGAAGTAAAGCTTATGACTGTTTAAATACTAACACTAACAAAGTTGTGGAAAGTGCAAATGTAAATTTTGATGAGTATACAGAAGTACATGAGGGTGAACCTATGAAAGAACCAGAAGAATACAAGTCATTTGTATACTTTTATGAAGGTATTCTTGCTAAAGAAGATGTTGCAAATCAACCTACAAACCAACAAGTTTTAGTGACTACTAAGTCACATACTATGAATGTTGAGTTGCATTCAAGAACCAAGCTACATTCAGATGTTGAGTTATAGAATGAAGTTATTGCACATTATAATTTTGAGATTAGTGTACATGAAAGAGATGCTAAACTACTTGATAGAGATCTACACAGTGACTCTGAAGCTAAAAGACAAAATGGGGAAACTAGAGCTGAACCAAGATTGTCCAAATATGTCAAAAGACATCATCCTGCTACACAAATTATTGGAGATAAAGATGCTAGACCAATGACAAGAAATAGATTGAGAAATGATAATTTTTTGTTGAGCATGAAGGAACCCAAATTAGTGAGAGATGATTTAGAAGATGTGGACTAGAGTAAAGCCATGGAAGAAGAGATTGAACAAATTGAGAAAAACAAAACATGGAATCTAGTTTCTAGACTAGAAGACAAAAATGTGATTAACACCAAGTGGGTATATAGAAACAAGCTAGATGAAAATGGAGGAGTCACAAGAAACAAGGCAAGATTAGTTTGCAAGGGATATGAACAAGAGGAAGAAATTTACTATGGAGAGACATTTGCTCCTATTGCTAGGTTAGGAGTAAGAACATTACATTCTTATTCTACATACAAAGGTTTCAAAGTTTATCAAATCGATGTTAAATTTACATTTATGAATGGCATATTAGAGGAAGAAGTTTGCATAGAGCAACTAGAAGTATTTTTTGATTCTAACAATAAGAACATGGTATGTAGATTACACAAAGCTCTATACAATTTGAAACAAGCACCAAGAGCATGGTATGAAAGACTTCATAATTATCTTGTGAAAATTGGATTTGAAAGGACTGATGATAACATCAATCTGTACATAAAGACAGAGAAAGGAAAAAGTATTTTTAATTTATGTTGATGATATCATATCTAGAGGTGAAGATGCTTTATGTAAGGATTTTGAAAATCAAATGAAGCAATAATTTGAAATTTTTATATTTGGAGAGATTAAATTCTTTGTGGTTTTGCAAGTATATCAGTTGAAATATGGTGTATACATCACTTAATCAAAGTATCTCAAAGAAATACTAAAAACTTTTGGATTGGAGGATTCCAAACCAGTAAGTACACCTATGGTGATAGGACACAAGTTGTCAAAGAATGATGATTTACCTAAGGTGAATCAAACATTATACAAGTCTATGATTGGAAAGTTACAATATGTAGTACATGGTAGACCTGATATTGCATTATCTGTAGGGATAGTTGCAAGATTCTCTGCTAATCCTAGGGAGAATCACTTGATGGTTATAAAGAGAATAAAGAATTATCTAAAAGGAATAGAGTATGGTCTATACTATATTAAAAATAAAAAAATTGAATTAAGAGCCTACGTTGATGTTGATTGAGCTAGTAACATTGATAACAAAGAAAGCACTAGTGGAGGAACATTTTTCTTAGGCAAGAGGCTGGTTACATGGACTAAAAAGAAAGAAAATTGCACTTCACAATCTACTGCTGAAGCTCAATATGTTATTGCTGGTGTAAATTGTACAAACATTGTATGGATCAAACAATTACTCAAAGGTATGAAAGAAGAGATCACAAAACTAGTGATACTTTATTGTGATAATATAATTGCTATCATAATATCAAAGAATCTTGCGATGCACATAAAAACTAAGCACGTTGCAATCAAGTATCATTACTTGAGAGAACTAGTTCAAGATAAAGAGGTGAAGATGGAATATGTTAACACTAAAGAGAAAATTGCTGATATCTTCACAAAAGAATTACCTAAGGATTCTCATTAGTATCTAAGAGGTAAACTAGGGGTGATACCCCTATCAAAGGCTATCTAAGTAACAAGAGGAGTGCCCTACATCAAACAAGTTGATGTTCATATGTTACACATTGATGCAAAGGATCTTACTTTAGGTGCTACCTAAAGTAATCAAAGAGCTAAAACTACAAATCAGTCACAAGCAAGGTCATAGAGGGAGAAAATGAAGAAACTAGAGAAGATTATATCTACATGTTAAGATGACAAGTCTTTGGCATTGTTGTCAAAGAGAGAGAATATAGTGGAGGGAGATAATTTTGAATCAAGGAAATGATTGAGGGAGAGATTTACTGATCAGAGAGAGAAATGGAAGAATGAATTAAAACTATTCTTGATTAGGAGAACAAAGAAAGAAAATCCTAACATCTACCTAGTGAGAGGGAGATATATAACAGGAAATTCTAAGGGAGTAATAAGGAGGAATTTTGTAAACTATTAAGAAGGTGGAAGTTGCTAATAGAGAGAGAGAGAGAGAGAGAGAGAGAGAGAGAGAGAGAGAGAGAGAGAGATTTCAATAAAAGGCATCATTTTCCTTTTGGTATTGTCTTACTTCTTTCACCTAGTCAGTTTGGTTTTTCGTTAATGCCAAAGAGGGAGATTGTTGAGAACATACAAGTATGATTAATATGTTTTAATCATTGTTTTTTCATTGATGTCAAACCTTTTATTTGCTAGTAAGACAACTACTTATATGATTTAAGTACTATCACTTATTTGATTGATGAAGAGGATTTGATCAAAAGATGTAACAATAGCACGTAGAGGAAAGGTTGAGTTATGCTTATGTAAAGAAGTACAAGAATCTGTCGAAAGAGTGATAACATGATGTATTGATAACCTACTTAAGGTTACAAAGGTTGGTTACGCTAAGAAAGTTTAGAAGAATAAGTTACACAAAGTTTGTCTGCAAAGCTTGATCGAGTGGATAGTAGGTGTTGAGAAAAGTTAGTGCAAGACAAGTAGAAAATTAGTTAGAGCTAAGTGAAAGTTTATTCTAGTGTATGCTAAGCAAAATATTGCATGTCAAGTAAAGTTTAGTTGATACCAAGCACTAGTAAACTTTAGTTCATGCCGAATGAGTTTTTAGAGGATGCCAAGTAATGTAGTATGTGTCAAGCATTAGAAGCAAGATAAAACCGAGATGCTACATTATTTAAAAGATCATGAATTTTATGGATCTAAGTAGACAAGTCTATTTTCTTAGATTATGTTAACCAGGTAGAAGATAAGATTGATGAGCTAGAGGCACATAACTCAAGGTAGATTTTTTTAGGAAAATTCAAAGAGGATTCAAGGAGAAGTTTCTAGAAGAGATATGGAAAGTGGAGTAGATTTATTATATCCTAACTAATCTATCCTAACCCTAAATTGGACAATGGAGAATGAGCAGTAAAAGATCTTAATTTTCTATTTATAGGAATGACTAGTCAGAAGAAAAGGTTTTCATGTGCAAGAACCTAAGGAAGACAAGGAATCAAGGGTTTTTCTTCATCAAGTGACTTGAGAGAAGAGTATGCAATGGCATGTTAAGCAAGAAGGCTTAAGAGTATGAATGCTTGAAGGGTGAACAAGCTATTAAATTTGTAACGAGTGAAGGCCAAGTAGAATGGAGGACTAAAATAGAGATCTATAATTTGAAAATGAAGTTGTAAGTTGCTATTAGATCAAGCCTTACTATTACTCTCTAATAATTATATTAGTCTAGGTCCTTTTAATTAAGGTTGACCTAATAGTCATTTGCAAATCCTTTAATCAGGTGACGTTCCAAGTGAATGGTCTAAAGTCCTCTAACAAAGCTTACTCCTAACAAGGTGATTCAATTCTTTTAATAGGGTCACATTTAATAGTGTGTATTGCAACCTTTCACAAGGCTGGCCTTTCATAGGGCATCACTTGAAAAGAGTGAAAAAGAGTAGCATGTTATGGGTGGTTTTTCCCAAATTGGGTTTCAACATAAATCATTTTATCAAGTATGTTGATGAATTTGTTATGTTTCATATTTAAATTTTTGCAAGTTTATTTGACAATAACCTACAACTATTAAGTGATTGCATAATCTTATGGATGTATTCATGATGAAGATAAATGTTTTATGGGTTCACTAAGCTATGAAAAGTTTTATTTATACATCTGGACTTTGGATAACTAATTCACCTCCCTACCCCCCTCTCATTTATTCTAAAGTATTCCAACAAAAATACAACAAAAAGATTGTGGAAGAATCCAATCTTGAAGAATGTAGTGAAGTAGAAAGATAATTTTCCATGTGCACAATGAGGGCTAGAGAAGCCTTACTATCAACTCTTCTTAAGAATGAATATAGTCGGGTAAAGTCACTAGATATATCTCATAAAATTTGGAAAGCTTTAGAATCTACTTTTGAAGGTGATACACATACAAAAGGGATAATATCACAGAGTTGGATATGCTTATTTCAACATGCTAAAATGATGAAAGATGAGTCTATAATAATCTATGTTTGTAGGATATCTGAGATTGTTGTAGGAATCAAGTTATATGGTGGAACCAAGGAAGAAGATGAGGTTGTGTGGAAGATCTTGAAAAATTTAACACAACCATTCAAGCAAGTAGTATAGATAATTGAAATTTTTATATCTTGTACTAATAAGTTCACTAGAGAAACTTTATTTGGAAGATTGGAAGGAGAAGAAGCTAATTTGAGACAACCTAGAGAATTGACTAGAGTGGAGACAAGTTTTAGTGCCCTAAATGTTCTTCCATGTCTAACTAGGAGTGTAAGTAGTCATGGAGATTGTTCTAGCAGTAGTAGAACCAAATTTGATGAAGATAAAAATATTGAAGAAGGTATAGGCCTTGTTGTAAGAAGAGAACTAGATGGTAAGAATATCTTTAAATGTTGGATTGTTAATGAATTTGGTCATTATGCATCTAAATGTTCCAAAAGAGAGAAAAAGTATAAAGGAAAGTTTAAGCCTAGAAGACCTAGAAATTGTTTATATGAAAATAAAGATGAAGAATTTGAGGAAAGAGTTTAGAGTAAAAGTGATAATGGGCTAGGATTTATAGTCATTAAGGAGGATAGTCTTGACATAAAAATTAGAGAAGAGAAAGCTCTAGTTTCCCAAGTTGAAAAGAATTTTGATTGAAAATGATAGCGGATGTTTACATGACATGACTAGTGATATGAACAATTTTATTAAATTTAGGAATCATGATAGATGTATTGTTAGAGTTGGAAACAATGTGTCTTGTCACATTATAGGGATATGATCTATTACTCTTCATGGAAAGACTAACATTGATGATGTTTACTTTATTGATGGTTTAGAGCATGACTTGAGAATGTTGGACACTTGGTGGATAAAGGTTATCAATTGCAATTCATAGAAAAGGCCTACATTATCAAGGATAAAGATGGTAAGATGATTGGAATAGGAACAAGATCTAGAGGTAATGTATTTCAGTTGAATCCTATTGAGATGACATGTTTGGTTGCAAAAGTGGATTATAGTTGGTTATGGCATATGAGGTTTTGTCATATAAAATTTGATAACATTGTCAAGGTTAGTAGCATATTTTAAATTAGATATTTTCCTAAGATTATGAATCCTACTAATTTTGTTTGCAAAGAATGTATCATGGCTAAGTAGAATAAAGTATCATTTCCTAGCAAGAAGTTCACTACTATAGAGAAGCTAGAGATTGTTCTCACATATTTAAGTCACCCTACTAGGACAAGAGGATTCCATGAAGAAAGGTATTTTATGAATTTTTTTAATGATATCACTAGAATGATGTGGGTATCATTTCTTAAAGAGAAATCTAAAGCATTAGAGAATTTAAGATATTTAAGAATAGAGTTGAGAATGAGTTAAGTGTTAAGATAAAAAATTTAAGATCAGATAGAGGAGGAGAGTTTACCTCTAGAGAATTTAACATGTTTTGTGAAAATAATAGAATTAAGAGATGGTTATCTTCACCCAAGACCCCAGAGAAGAATGGTATAGAAGAAAGAAGAAACATATCACTATCAGAGGCAGCAAGAGCAATGATGTTTGAGAGTGATGTATCTAAGATATTTTGGAGAGAAACATTCAAGAAAAAAGATACTCTATAAACATAGTACATATCAAAAAAGGTATGAATAAGACTCCTTATGAATTATGGCTTGGTAATACACCTTCTATAAAGTATTTCAAAATCTTCGATCGTAAGTATTATATAAAGAGAGATGATGATGTTGGTAAGTTTGATCCAAGAAGTGATGAAGGTATGTTTCTTGATTATTCATTGAAAAGAAAAGGTTACAGATGTTTTAATCATAGAACCAAGAAAATAATTGAATGTACAAATGTAAGAGTTCATGAAAAGTTTAGAATTAAGAAAAATATGATGGATTACGATTTTGATGATGAAGAAAATACTAGAATTGTTAGAGAGAATGTAGAAGTTTTCTTTAAGAATAACAATGATTTGTGGAATGATGTGCAAATTTTTGAGAAAAGAGGAGAAGGGGAATCATGGGAAGAAGTAAGAGTTAGGTTAGAAACTCCTTCCTCTAATAGGAATTTCACAAAGAATCACCCTGTAGAGAAGATAATTAGAAGTAAAGACAAAGGAGTGATGACAAGAAACAAAGTTAGTGAGGAACTATGTTTTATTTCTCAAGTTGAACCTGAGAGAATAGATGAAGCATGAAAAGATGATCATTAGATTCAAGAAATGAACGAATAATTGGATTAGATTATGAAGGATGACACATGGGAGTTACTTCTAAGACCTAAATACTATAATGTTATTGGAACCAAATGGTTATTTAGAAGAAAAATGAATAAACAAGGTGAAGTTGTGAGAAACAAAGGTAGACTGGTATGCAAAGGATATTCATAGCAAAAAAGAATAGATTATAAGGAAAAGTATGCCCCTATAGTCAGAATGGAAGAAGTGATAATGTTCTTGGCTTATGTAGAAAATAAGTTCAAATTGTATCAAATGGATGTTAAATCAGCCTACCTCAATGGAGAACTTGAAGAAGTATACACTGAGCATCTTGAAGGTTTCTCTCTAATAGAAGAAAAATATATGTTATGAAAATTGAAGAAATCTCTATATGGTTTGAAACAAGCACCAAGAACTTGGTATGCAAGGTTGGACAAGTATTTGGCATAGCGTGGATTGGCTAAAGGTACAACAAATAGTAACTTGTACTTGAAAGAAATTGAGAATGGTTTGCTGATAATAGTAATATTTGTTGATGGCATAATATTTGGAGGCAATGATGAAGCAAGTGATAAGTTTGATGAAGAATTGAAGAATGAGTTTGAAATAAGCATGATAGGAGAGATGAAATTCTTTTTGGGTTTACAAATTGTACAAAATAGTGATGGCATTATCATTTCACTAGCAAATTATTTTTAAAACTTATTGAAAATATTTGGCTTGGAAAGTTGTAAGCCTATTAGTGCACTAATGATAACTAGTCACAAGTTATCTAGCAAAGATGAGACAACTATAGTTGAGTAGAAGAAATACATATCCATGATTGGAGATTTGCAATATATGACTCACACTAGACCAGATATATCAAATGAAATTGGAATTATAGCAAGATTTCAAGCTTATCTTAAGGAGTATCATTATGCAACAATAAAGAGGATATTTAGATATTTAAAGGGAACATCTGCTTGTGGGATATGGTATGACAAATCAAGTGATTTCACTCTATGTGCCTATGTTGATGTGCATTGGGAAGACAATATGGATGATAGAAAAAGCATCAACGGTGGAGCATTCTTTCTTGGGGGAAGATCAGTTTCTTTGCTAAGCAAGAAACAAAATTATATTTCATAGAGTACAAATGAGGCAGAGTATGTAGTAGCAACAAATAACTATAATCAAGTTATGTGGATGAAATAGATGCTAAAGGATATTGGGAAAGAATTTTTAGAACCTAATATCATATATTGTGGTAATACAAGTATAGTAAGTATGTGTAAGAATCAAGTATTTCATTCTAAGACTAAGCATATATATATATATATATATATATATATATATATAT
Source organism: Cupressus sempervirens (assembly GCA_028749045.1). Classification (NCBI taxonomy): domain Eukaryota; kingdom Viridiplantae; phylum Streptophyta; class Pinopsida; order Cupressales; family Cupressaceae; genus Cupressus; species Cupressus sempervirens. The sequence goes on along the minus strand of CM053791.1, from coordinate 80,533,719 downwards.
ATCATGTTTTGAGAGAGAAGGTAGCAAAGAAAGAGATTAGATTAGAGTATGTTAGTGTACCAAAGATCAAATTGTAGATATTTTTACAAAGCCCTTACCTAAAGAAACATTTGAGTACTTGAGAGATATGCTTGGGGTTATGCTCCTACCTACTTTAGAGAAGATGATGTAGAAAGTGCATTAGTCTAGTAGTACAAAGAACTATTGTTTGACTAGACTGAATTTTGGTGCTCCCTATATGGTGGGTATTTGTGATGAGAAAAGACATTAAGGACTCTTGGTAATTGGTATTGAACATTTTCTTCAGATACTTAAACTAGTTGAAGACTTTGAGTAGATGATTGAAATAATGAGGTCTTTGTCATTAATGTCAATGAGGGAGATATGTACATAAAAATTGTTCTCTAAGTGAATGGGGTAGAGATGGTTGAAAGGGGAAAGATGAGAACACCCTTATACCTTATTAGGGAGACTTAGAAAGATTTATACAAATAAGAAATAATATTTCTATGGAGGAGATATCAATCATGACGAGTTTTAATGTATGGGGGAGAAGCTAAGAGTTGTTTAGCATGTGAAAATCTAGTGCCAATCATAACAAGATGTAGAATATAGAAGTGTTCTAAAGGACTTCAAATTTGATTGATGAAGAGGATTTGAAAGAATGAGAACAACAATAGAAGCAACAAAGTATTGTTTGGTATTCTTGGAACCTAGATGTTTTTTATTTATGTTGCCATCAATGCCAAAGGAGGAGATTGTTAGCATGAATGCTGGTGATATTACTTTGGAAGAGTATCCTAATAATTGGAGAGCATGTGGTAGTATTGACATGTTGCATTCATGATTATGTTTGTCATTTATGTCAGCATAGTAGTAATAATGTGAAGAATGGAAGAGTCAAAGGCAAAGAGTAATAAATCCTCAAATCTATTTAATTTAATCCCACATGCCCCATTTTATTAAATAAATCATTTAATAAATTATCCAAACCCCTAAACATCCCTAAACCAAACCTTTACCCCTAATCCATCCCATTCATCCATACTAACCTCACTTAGCCACCTAACTAACCCATCCCATAAAAGCTAAGCCACTTGCTCCCTAACCCCCTTCCTAAATTAAGTCTAATCCCCCTCCTAAACATGTGCACAAATTTAAGCAAGGGTTAAGACTTGCTAACCCAAGCCAAAGTCAACAAGTCTCCCTTATCCTCTTCCATCCCTATCCAAGAGCATTAATGGCTCTTACATGCCATTAATGCCTCTTACATCCCTCTTTATGTCTCTTACATCCCTCTTACACACTCATCTGCCCTCATTACTTCTTTTGACCAAACCTTATCCCATCCCCTCACATTCATCCTCCTTATGACAAGCGTCACTCCCCTATTGGCTCTAACCAAGCACAATCCATTTGCTCCCCTTTGAGTGCATCCTAGCCATCCCTCATCATTCTTCCATCCTTGCATCCTAGCCCTTCATCTCTCTACCCCTTGTCCTATAAATAAAGTTATTCCCTCTCATAATCAATCAATCCACTTTTATCAAACTTATAATGCTATTTTGAGAGCCTAATAACTACCAACATACCATTATAATTTTGAAATCCATCCATACCTCCATTATTGAAACCCTCACCCATATACACACTTAGTAAAAACCCCCACCTATTGGAAGCTTGAGCACACCATGAGCATACATCCCCATCTATTAGGGACATATCTACATCATCATAAGTTATGCCCAAGGAGCTTACCATTCTTGGCTTGCCTTCCTTTTGGTGATAACCTTGTCCTATCATAAGTGTTAACTTATTTAGTTGTGTAAATACTTTTAATTAAGTTAGTATTCCTTTATTACACTACTAGATTAGGTGATACATTTTAGCATGCCCAGTGGGACACTACATTTGGGTCATTATAATCATACTTTTTCTTGTTAAGGCTTGGACTAACCAAACTAATGTTTTATGTTTGTTTGTGCATGCAAGTGGTCTTCTCATTCTTTTTGTAGGCACTAAAGTCCCTTACTAAGAATATGCTCTTGGCCATAGCACCAAATTCCAGTTCAACCAACATTTTGACATGTTAGGTTCACAATCCTATGAACACAAAACTACAAATCTGCAACTATGAGATCATAGCCCTCAACCTGTGAGAATGTGTACCCACAAGGGTGAGATCACTCTCTATTCCAAGACAAACTGCCATGTGCCATTCAAACACTCCTTTCATTCCCACTGACCCTATTCCCATGGGAATGCTAGTTTTTACTAGTAGGATAACTATTAAAAACCTGCAGAAATGCTTGAGCTATTTCCCTATGATTTTTTTTTCTTGCGGCCCATTTTCCACAGTTTCACCAATTCTCTGCATCTCAATCCCACCATCTTTCAGCTATGTTCCTATGCTATGAAATCATTGTTTAAACCCACAGGTTCATTGAATTTATCCACCAATAGTAAAATTTAAATTTTTTCTTTTGCAAGTATCTATTGGAGTGGAATGCTAATAGATTTTTTGTAGGTTTTCTTAGATACTTACTAGAAAATCCATCTTTAAACACTTTAAAATTAACAAAAAAACAAAATTCATCGAATGTATGCCTAAATCTTAGAACACTTTTCATTGGAATGTTTGTATATTTAATTAAAAAATCACTCTTGAATGTCAAGTATTTAAAATTGAACCAATGCAATGAACACTTCATTTAATGGCACAAATGAACATTATGTGTGAACACCTCAATTTTAGTTCTTAAAATGGACTCATAAAATCTTGAATGTCTTAAGGATAAACTCATTCTTATTCCCTCCATTTCAAATCTTTCATGCATGATTTACCTTTTGTTGACCATTATTGTAAAGTTGGAAATGAAAAATTGAATACTAAGCTCATGTGTGTCTTCTGTTAGAATCTGAAAAGATTAATAACCCTAAAAACTAGTGCAAAGAGTAAATATCTAAACTATGAATGCAAATGATACAAAATCAAAATAGCATCATAGAGTTAGTCTCCAAGAGAGTAATGCAAATGCTGGAAGCAAAATAGCATTAAGAGGATGCAAAAACAAGAGATGCAAATACAAGCCAGGTAGCATGCTTATATAGGCTAGGAAGAGGGAGGAGGTGGCAACACCAACCAATGAGGAGCAACCATCTATCGGACTAAAGATAGCAAAGTATCTTCCCAAGATAGCTAATGGATGCTCACATGTAGGAAGGTGACACCTCACAACCATTCACCTAATAAGACATGCTTTATTAACCTAAGCGAGATTATTAAGAGTGTAAGAAAAACCTAGAAAAATAGGAAAAATAAAAAACTACACTAACACCCCCCCATAAGTGAAGCTTAGGTGGATGTAGAAATGGGTCCCGGAAAGTCAAGCTTGATGAGGTGCCCATGTACATAAAATTCCCCCAAAAGAGAAAGAAAAGAGACTCCCCAAAGAAAATTAGGACTCCAAGTGAGAGGAAGAGCCCCCCCCAAAAGATGAAGCATCCCACACCCCAGCAAAGCTTGCAAATTTTGTCCGGTAGATCCACTTACATCGAACAAGTTTTCTTCCCTTAGGAAAATGGACAACATCCAAAGTGTGGTTCCTCATCAAGGAACTATACTCTTCCTGCATAGCTATATCCCACTCAGAAATACCAGAAGCCTCATGAAAGGATTGTGGATTTGAGGTAGTAGCAATGAAGATATGTAGAGCATCCTTGAATTGTGAACGAGTCTGCTTGGTGTCTGATGGATCCCCAACCCAATCACCAGCAAACTGCAAGGTCTGTCTAGCCCAAAGTGGACCAGAAGATGGAGAACCTAGAGGAGAATCATCGACCTATAAATGATGACTAGGAGAGGAAGGAGGTGAGTCCTCTGAATCACTCTCTGCATCAAAAGTGGAGGTAGAAGACTTCTCAAGTGAATCTGACCCATCAGAAGATCTATCATGTATTCCAAGTGACTCCAATGTCAAAGTAGAAGGAAACCCTGTGACCATGCTCTGTTGGTTAAGCTGATGCAAGTAGTGGAAGTTAAGATGGCCAAACTGCTCATGCCATAATCTGCTCACATCATTAAAGTGAGTGAGTGAAATAGTCAAAGGAGGATTAGGAACAAAGTGAGAAAACATATAGAGTCGTGACTGATGATCTACTCTCCCAACTGCAACTGTAGAATCATTGTGCAACTCACATATCTCCACTAAACTAGGAGTGAACTTAACCTACTTGCCTAAACCTGTGTGAGTGATCTGGTGTACTGATTGGAGATTAGTTGATAATGAGGGTACATAAGGAACATCATGGAATGTACTATCCCCCACATCAACAGACCCTCTCCCACACTCCTCAACAAGAGTGTTATCACCCTTCAAAATAGAAGGCATAGTACACGGCTCCAAGGATGCAAGTTCTTCCTTAGATGAAGCAATTTGGTGTGAAGCACCCGAATCAAGAACCCAAGTGGATGGTGAGGAAGCAACTGCAAAAAGGGCCTTGCCCTTTCCTTTCCCCTTGTTGTTTTCTTTTTCCTTGTTAGACCCTTCATTAGAACTTTGTTTGATAGACTGAGGAACACTGATATTATTCTTCTCAAGAATGTATGTCAAGTGATCAAGTTGTTTCTGCAAACATTTATGTTCATCATGACCAGGTCTTTTACAATAAGCACATTTGACCTTTTCTTTCTTAGGCTTATCGCCCTTGGAAGATGGTGTATCAATAGTTGCTTTTGAAGAAACCGACATATGATCCTTCTTCTCCTCGCTATTATTGTGTTTCTTGTCCTTACTATTGTTGTTACTACTTTGTCCTTGTTGTTCTTTTGTGCCTTGGTTGGCAGCCAAGGCATGTGACTTAGAGGACTTAAGAATGCCCATCTGGATTAGCTTGTCCTATTCTCGAGTGAGATTGACAGCAAAATCATCTAAAGATGGCATGGTGAATTGAGTACCAAGTGCACCCTTAGTAGCATAGAAGGTAGAGACAAACACAAAATATTCTGAACTTAGCTTAGAGAGAATACTGAGAATCAATTGTTCATCTTTCTTTTCAATTCCACATTGTTTTAACTGCAACCTTAGTGATTTCAATTTGGTGAAGAAATCTTGGATTGTGTTGAAATTGCCTAGACTCAAACTAATTAATTCATTTTCCAATATATGACCCCTCATTGAATCTTGTGTGCCAAATAGTGTTTCTAGCTTTGTCCATACTTCATTTGGTGTATCCAAAGAGTCAATGTGAAATAGAAAGTCAGGAGAAACAGACAAACACAATGTTCCAAATGCCTCATCACATTTGTTAAACCACTTAGGCTTATCTTCATCTTTAGCAGGTTCAGTTTCAAGTCCCATAGTTATCCTATTTAATCCAGCTTTCCTTAAGTGAATTGGCATGCGTGATTTCCACTCAAAGTAATTGTATGGAGTTAGGATGGGCATATTTTTTTGATCCATGATGAAAAAATGCAGAGAAGAAATGCTAGAAAGAAGAGAACCCAGCCACGACAATGCCCCCCCCCCCCCCCCCCCCCCCCTTTTTACTCAATCAAAGAACCCCCCCCAAAGAAATATGATTTGGCACTTTATTTTAGTGCATTTACAACTACCACTAGAAAGAGATACTTAGTGGTCTTGATTTCAATGCATTACAAACCCTCATGAAGAGCATATGCTAAAAGTGAAACTTGGGCACAATAATCAAGGAAACAAATAGCACCACTGCGATCTACTCAAAAAATATGCACTTTCAAAAAAAGAATCACCTCGATACGAGGTCATATGAGAAAGTTATGATCCTCTGAAGTTTCTAAAATGAGAACTATGCATAGTCACGGCTGAGAATCTGCAATTTTTGAAGAATTCATTCATGAAAATCAAAAAATAACTCTACTAGTGGATAGAACACAAAAAAATAGCCAAGTTCATAACAAGAATCATCGAAATCAGATTCTGTATGAGCAAGAACGAGACATTTGAAAACTGCATTCAAATTTGCGGCTGCCAACGGAGAGGCGTATGGCTGTAGCTTTGCATGCTCGATTCTGAAAAATATACAGCTTGCATGCAAAATCTAAAAGATACCCAGATGGTTTTTCGGGGCTGCAAACAAAACCCAGAAAGCATTTTTCTTGCTGATGAACAGAAGATGTTGCTTCAGTGTAAATCAAACACCTTTAACAATAAAAAACGGCTCCAAAAATTAGAAAACAATCCCAACAACCAAAATATGACATGCAAATGCTGGATCAGTTTCTTAAGTCCATCAATGGCATGCTGGAACCTGCAAAACTGATTGAAAACTCCAAATGTGCAAGTTGGTTGTCAGATTTGAGATTGAAACCTCAGAAAAAAATTGTTTTTGTCAAAACTTTTCTGATTCTCAGGATCATCCAAAGATGCAAGAGAAGAGCATACTTCATTTTTTCAAAAAACTACAATAAAGTTTATTTGCCCCCCCCCCGAATCTCTCAAATAAGGAAACTAAAATCTACTCTTGCACATAGAAAAGCTCTGATACCATGTTAGAATCTGAAAAGATTAATAACCCAGAAAACTAGTGCAAAGAGTAAATATCTAAACTATGAATGCAAATGATACAAAATCAAAATAGCATCATAGAGTTAGTCTCCAAGAGAGTAATGCAAATGTTGGAAGCAAAATAGCATTAAGAGGATGCAAAAACAAGAGATGCAAATACAAGCCAGGTAGCATGCTTATATAGGCTAGGAAGAGGGAGGAGGTGGCAACACCAACCAATGAGGAGCAACCATCTATCGGACTAAAGATAGCAAAGTATCTTCCCAAGATAGCTAATGGATGCTCACATGTAGGAAGGTGACACCTCACAACCATTCACCTTATAAGACATGCTTTATTAACCTAAGTGAGATTATTAAAAGTGTAGGAAAAACCTAGCAAAATAGGAAAAATAAAAAACTACACTAACATCTTCAATAATTAGCTTATTAGGATACACTAAAGTGTCCAAATAGAAATGAATCAAGTGTCTTTCTTGCGTATTTTGAGATTATGCCTTTTAGCAAATCTTTGACTTCTCTATTTCTTGCAAAGTAGAACCATTTAAATACACGACACGTGTACCAAAATTTGTTAGCAAGATCATCCACAACAACCTAGGAGTGCTTCTAGTGAGTTCATCCACCTCTGGGAAGTGCATCCTCATTGGTGAGAAGCTCAAACTAGTAAATAATTTGGCCAATATATAAATGAGGGGAAAGATATACTTTCTTTCTTTATCACCCAAATTTGGGTAGTGTGTTTTTGGGGGTAGCCTAAGGTGGGAAAACTTTCCCATGATTTTAGCATCTCTGGAATAGATCCTTAAGTGGATCACATATGTAACAACCCTTTGGTGAGACTCCATAGACCTAACTACAAACCAAATTAGTAGCTACCCTTTTATCCTTGGTATGTTATTTGTGGTACAAGGGAAACAACATCCCCCAAGATTACTCACCATTGTGCTCCACTGGTAGAGGCATAAGGCCACTTGGGTTTCATCTCTAAGGGTCATTGTTCCTACAGAAGGGGAACTTCTATTGTCATGCCTTGAAGATTCTTTGATCTGTATCATTTGTTGATCGACTCTTGTATCAACTCACCTCTTTGATTAGAGGGACATATTGCACTAGAATTAGGAGACATCAAGTTGTGGGCCATTGAATAGCATATTGCAAACAAAATTTGACCTTAGGGATAAAAAGTGTGTTTGAATTTTCTTATTTGTGCTCAAGACCTATGAAAAACATTTGTAAAAACATACAAAATTTCTATGGTTACTATCAAATCCTTTTGCTAAAGAGATCACTTATTTTTCTTTCTCAAGATTGCTTTGTCCTTTGAGAAATTGTTTGTTCATAATCTATCGTGTCAGAAAGATCCCGCCCTTGTTATTTCAAAAATAGTTGTTAGCAAGTCCATTTGCAACAACTTTTGTCTCATTGGTCAAATTTACCTTTTTCAATACTATCCCTATTCTCTCAAAAAACAACTGTTAGTGAAATCTAGTTGCAAATCCTTTTCTCCTTAGTCCAAATTTGTCCCTTTTAAAATATTCTTGTTACCTATCCTACTTGACCAAAAACAACACATTTGTCTTCAAAATAAGGCCTCTCTACCTTGTTTCAAAAGAATTATTAGCAAGCTTATTCACAAAAAATCCTAAGCCTAGTTTGCCCCACTTTACTACTTTACCATTTCTAGAAACTTAGTTATTCCTCAACTAATTTATGTTTCCGACCCAAGGTTAAAAGATATACTTAGCATAGTCCTTGCCTATAAAAAACCCATAGTTGCAATCAAATCTCTTAGAGTTATCTCATGTTAGGCCAAACCAAAACCAAATTCAAAAAGGTTAAACTTCCACAAATATCAGTTTACAAAGAAATAGAAGAAAAACACAAGAAGTATACCCCCAACCCAAGAATCACCAAACTAGACCAAATTGAGAAGGATGGTTCAAACATTACATTACAAACTAAGTGGGATTACAGAATTCAAAATCTAACTCTCTGATTATTAGGATTAAACCATGAACAGAAATAACAAGTACATGAAAATATAACCAATAATAGAAAATAATAGATCACACAGAAAAGAACACAAGACACCAAAATTTAACATGGTTCACCCAATTCCTAGGCTATATCTACCAAATAGCAAGTCCGATATTATTACGATCTAGTGATTATAACCTAATTACAATATGTAATCCCTTACAGCTCAATACCACCATAAGAACCAATTTCATATCACAACTTAATGAAAATACCTAACCCTAAGCCCTTTTATACAAGTAATTTTATTCCTCTTTAGGGTTACAACATGTTGGCCATATGTCAACCACAACATTGGCCATGACCTAATTTTATTTTTCTTAGGTGCTACCCCAAGCCCCAAAGAATCTATGATGTATGTATAGTACTTTCCTAATCAGTCACCACAAACTAACACTACCAAGGTGTCAACCATAGCCTTATCAACAAATCTATTTTTACTTACTCTAATTAGGTCCTTCTTTTTCTACACACACTTATGCACTTATCTCCTCATAGGATTAGTCTCTCACATAAATCCACCACCCCATCCAAGCATTTAAATAGAATCATCTCCTCCCATTTTGACATCACCCTTAGGTTTTTAGGAATCCTCCAAATATATCATTCAACCCTATCACCCTTCATTATTTACTCATCACTTAGAAACATTTAGCCTCACTTCATTAAGCTTTGTTTCCCTAAATAAATTTCTATCCATCTCACCATCATAGTTATCCCTAAAACTAATCATTGTCTAGGATAAGTTGTCACTTGTATCCCACATCACCTTGAGAAAAAGGTTGGGTTACACATATGATCCGTCTTTGTTATCTAGAGTTTTGATATAACCATCACATTTTCAAGATCACACTTAAGGGAAACACAATCTCCTTCACTTAGTACCATATCATTTAGGTTCATAAGGTATCATTAAACACACTATCACAAACTCTTCTTTATATTTTAGGAAATCCCTCCACCCTAGTCACACTTAAGTAAATCACTTTTTCACATACACTTATCATCATCCTTCTTGCATTTCATCCATATAAATTTTATCCTTTCATGTCACCCACCACACCTTGCGCTAAGAACACACAAGAAAAGAAGGACATGGATCCTAGTCATAGTAGTAGCATAGCTCAAGCTTAGCCATACCCCATAGTGTCCATGCAACGACCAGATCTAAGACCACAAACCCCTAAAGAGACAGGTTCTTTCATAGATATTAATGTTTTCATGAACCAACCTAGACATGCAACCATTGTTAATGCCATCATAGATCAAAATAAAGAAACCATCATGGAAAACTTCTTAAGAGATAATGTTGGTGTCTCTGAGTTTGGATGCCCACCACCTACCAACATTATAGATCCTACACATCCTCTATTTTGATGGCAACCACCATCCATAGGGTCATCTATCCCTCCTAATCCTTTCTTTTGACCCAATAGTGGGTACTAACCAACACAGATAGAACTAGCAGACCCAAATATCCCCTCAACCTAGGTGACTACTCCCATTCTACAAAACACCCATTCCCTCCTCACTCAACCTTTAGTACATATCACATCCCAACCAACCACAAGTGTATTGCCTACATTTGCTTCCACTATTCATATCCCCACTTCAAAAAATCCCCCTTTTACACTTAGCAAAACTGTATTTTTCCTTCCATCTCAAAACACATCCAATCCATTTACTCCTGGAATGCCTCCACTAGGGTCAAATACTTCATTTTCCATCCCACCCAACATCACTATCAATCTATTTGTCTCTATCCAAAGTACTATGACCTCATTTCCTTTAGGGCCATGGAGTTTTGGTATTATGCAAGGACTTGCCACTAGCCTCCCCTTCAACACTGCATCAATGTCCCTACCCTAGTCACTTTCATCCCTCACTCCTCAAGTCTATTCATTACCACCCATGACCAATTATTTTTCTATGCCACCCTTAGGCCATAGCCAAACCACCCCTCCCTCACAATACCTAGCTATGAACACTCTTCCTCACATCAACTACCTAGCCCTTATCAATACTCAATTACTTTCTCAAGTAGGAACACAACCAACTTATATTGGGCAAGGTATACACTCCCAGAGCATGGCCTAGATCTTACATACACTACCATCTTTTTAACCACAATCATCACACTAGAAATATGCCTAGGCATCTCCATAGAATTATCTAGTAGGGTAACAACCTCATACTCAATAGTATACCCAACCAATGTAGTAGTATGCACAAACTACATTCCAACAACCCATAACATCCATCCCACCAGTGGTGTAATTGATTTTTCAGCCTCCACCTTATTGCAGCCAAGGTTTCCCATATCATCCTCAACATCCACTACATATCCCATGCTCTAGGCACCTAGACTAGGGGCACCCATTAGCCCACCTATATACTCTAAATGGGAAGAGATGAAAAATGCTCTCAAAACCCTCAAAGATGGGACAGACTCAAAAACTTTTAAATTCAAAAATAATTGTCCATATCTATTTAACAAAACCATCACAATGACACCCTTTAAACTAAACACTTTGAGATCCCCAAGTTTGATAAATTTAGAGGGAAAAGTGATTCAATCACACATGTCAAGGAATTCTATATGCATTTTCAAGAAGTGGCCTATAATGATGTGTTCCTCATGTGAATTTTTCCAAAAAGCTTGGGGGCCCTACCCTTGAATGGTTCTATCGTATATCCCAAGGTACTGTTAAGACCATCACTGGTCTTTTTGAAGCCTTTGTGGCTCAATATGCTCATCTAATTAAGACTAAGTTATCTATAGTAGATCTAGTTCATACCAAGCAAAAGGGGCGGGGAAGCCTTGCAGAATACTTACAACACTGGCAAACCCTCACAACTAGGATCTCATGCACCATTCTTGAACATCACCTTGTCAAAATATTCATTAACAATGCACATCCTATTCTTTCCCATCACATGGTTATGAATTGTTTACAAACATAAAAATACATTAAGGAAAAAGGGATGGGACTCAAGAAAGGGCTCATCAAGGATGGTATCATCAAAATTTATAAAGAAAACACCTAGGACCAAGGTCCAAGCAATGACAAACCACACTATTGGAATAAAAATAAGAACATAGTTATGGATGGCATCACCAACACTTGACATGTTCATATCATTGGGGAAAAAGTCAACATACCTACCACATTTTGTCAACAATAGCCTTACCAACAACAACCACTAATCTATTGATATCCTCCTATGCAAAATAATCCACACAACATCCAAATAACCAGCCATCAAAATTAGAATAATGATATCACACTTTTAGCTAGACCTAAAATACATGTTTAGTGACAACCCTATGTTTACACTCCCTTGGGGGAGCCTTTTGATGCAATCTTTGAGAAACTAGCCAAGGATAATCTTATTAGAAATCCACAAACACAACCCTTGGAACCCAATCAGTTTAGGGCATCCTAGTATAAAGATAATGAGTTTTTCAAATTTGATCATGTCAAAGGGCATACCACCCTCAAATGCATGCAACTCAAGGATTATGTCCAATACCTTATCAATCAGAAGGAGATCACAATGGGGGCACAAGCCTCACCTAATGCAAGATTAATGATATATCAAAATGCTTTTCCTCCTCACAACACAAACATAGGAAAAGAACCTAAAAACACTCCTATTAACAAGCCCACCAATGCTTAAAACAAACAAGGCAATAGTTGAGATAAGACTCAAAAGTATACCTTAGCACTCTTGGACTATGGAAACCTTATTGGCTACTTATCACAAGTTGAGTTGTCTATCAATGTTATAAACATCAAAGGCCTAGATGCCCAACATGTGATTACTACTTAACAAGCTTGACTCAATATAGCTAGCCCATCTATATCTGCACCATCAAGGCCACCTCCATCAAGAGTACCTTCATCAGGGTCATGCCCATTAGGACCATAGTATAATATATTGGAACACCTTGGAAATGCACCCTTAGATTTCCATTCTAGATCTCTTATGAACAACCCCACTTTATCAAGAGATCTTCGACATTACGCTTCATGAGTCACACGTCCCCACTAACATAAATGCCACTAAGTTTTGGAACTTGGTTGCAAGTAGGATACACTAAGGTATATATCCTTAATGAGGTAATTACCATCAAAGCATATGACAACTTGGAGTGCACTATTGAAGGGACCATCTTGCTACCTCTCCAAGTTGGCCCAACCACTCAAGAAATAGTTTGTCACATAGTTGATCTTAACCTTCCATACAAAATCCTCCTTGGCTGACCATGGATTCATGCCAACAAGGCCATTCCATCCACATACCATTAGTGCTTCAAATTTTTGCATAATGGTACTGAGGTAACCATCCACGCAGATCTTAAACCCTTTGCTTATTGCAATGTGGTCAAAGCTTCATACACCAAGCATTGTCCTAGCATCAAAATTGGCCACACCATGACCAATTCCTATAGCACCTTCCATGATTAAAATACTATTTTAATCTCCACCCTCTCCACAGTTAAGATCAATTATCAAGGTTGTGGCAAATATAGTCTCATAGATGCTTTTGTTGTCGGTGCTCCACCACTTGATCCACATACTCAAGGGCACCCAACACATCAAGGGCCAAGATCAAATACCACATCTCAACTTAGAAATCTTGGCCCTACCATATTTATTACCAAGGGTATCTTTGATTGAGAGGAAACCACTCCAGACATTAGTACATAGCTATACAAAGAGCCAACTTCAAAAAGTGAAGAACTTCTTAATCATCTTAAACAAAAATACCCATGGTCACATTGCCTTGCTACTAAGCAATGGGATTTTCAAGGAGGTGGTCTAAGCTATCTAGAGTTAGACATTAGGCAGTCTATAGAAGCATACCAAGAAAAGAAAAAGAAAGGCTTAGGCTATGGACTCCCCGTAACTAGGGGCACCATGCAAGAAGGCCATGCCTTCACAAACATCCAAAACAATCTCATTTAGGTCAAAGAAATTCCTAAGGAGGTAGAAAAGAAATCCTATGATGATATCTTCCTTGATAAAATCATCCTCAGAGCCTCTATGCTCTACCAATTATCCCTAAATCTCATATACCTACCACTGACTCACCCCGAACTCATTGTTTGGGACCAACCAAGTGTTTTCCATGTTGATGAATTCTCTACAGAGCATGGGTTTCTTAGATTCATGGGGGTAGAAACACCACATAAATAGCCACCACCACCATCAGAATATAAAACTGGATCTAGCAGGTTACTTTGGCAAAGAGGAAATCTCTAGTCACAAAATTGAACCAAAAAAAGAAACAAAAAAGTAAAACCATCCTCTGGTAAAAACTCCTCCAGAGCACCATTGAATGATTAAAAAAATGAAAGAAAAAAAGGATGTATCCAATGGTTAAAACCTCTTAGAGGCACTCAAGGATGGAGATTTCATCCTTCCCCCATAGGATCATAGGCCTACCATTTCATCATTCTTGACAGAGGAAAATAGAGCGATCAATATCAATTTGATCGACCATAGATCACATATATCATGGCATCTCTAACACTCGAGCAGGAAAAGCTTCTCATTGAAGTCTTCTATGAAAATGTTGGCCATTTTTCATGGTCCTATCAGGACATGCCAAGGTTGGACCCCAAGTTAGTAGTACACCATTTGGTCATGGATCCAAAAGCTAAACCTATCAAGCAAAACCTATCACAAAGCCTTCTAGTGATAGTAGAATTTGTAGAGACTTTAGAGATCTCAACAAGGCTTTCCTGAAAGATGATTTCCCTTTATCAAACATAAAAATGATTATTGATCTCACCACAAGCCATGAACTCTTATCACTCATGGATGGTTTCTCTAGATACAATCAGATTCACATAGTAGAGGCAGGCTAGCATAAGACAACATTTACCACCCCTTGGGGGATATTCTATTATAAGATGATGTTAATTGGGTTAAAGAACATCAGGGCAACATATTAGTGTGCCATGACCTCATCCATAAAAATCTTGATGATTACATAGATGATATCTTAGTTAAATTTCTTAATGCCCTAGATCACTTATCTCATCTTGAGGAAGTCTTTGATCGATTGGCTAAATATCATCTCATGCTCAACCCTAAGAAGTGTGTCTTTGGCATTACCTCTAGAAAGCTCCTGGGATTCATTGTATCATGACATGGTATTGAGATTTATCCTAAGAAGGTTAAGGCCATCATGGATATGACTCCTCCTAAGATACTCAGATAGCTTCACTCTCTTTAGGGTTTGTTAAATCAATCAGACGATTCATCTCCTCGCTCACTGACAAGTGCCAACCATTTACACATTTACTCAAGAAGGATCAAAATTTTAGGTGGGATCCCATTTTCCAATGCAACTTTGAACTAATCAAGAAATACTTGGCTAATCCACCTATATTGGTTCCTCTAGTTGTAGGTCATCTACTCATACTCTACATCACAACTACCCCAACAGCATTAGGTTCTCTTATAGCAAAACTTGATGATATAGGAAAGGAAAGAGCTATTTACTACATTAGTCATACTCTAGTGGTATATGAACTCAATTATACACAAATGGAAAAGTTGTGCTCAGTTGTGGTAATTTCTACTCAAAAGTTCTATCATTACACATTAAGCCACACTGTGCAACTCATATACAAAATTGATCCTTTAAAGTATATGTTGTCATGTACAATGCTCATAGGGTATCTGTCTAAGTGGTTCATGCTTGTCAATGAATTAGACATCCAATATGTTGATTGAAAGGCTATCAAAGGCTAGGCTATAGTAGATCACTTGGTAGATGCACCTTTGGTTACAGATCACCCCCTCATTATGGAATTTCCAAATGAGCATCTCTGCGTGATGCAGAGCCACACCTTGGAAAGCTCAGGAGGAATACTCACTCAATTGAGTTACCTCAAGGGGCACGACATCAATCAGCTAGGATTGAACTTGAACCAAACTCAAGATTGGATTAATCAGAATATATAAATCTCCATAGTTTATCTTCACCCGCACACCAAGATCTTTAACCCGGAATGTCCTCAAAGAAAATATATTTGCACTTTGACAAGAGAGACCAAGATCGAATTGCTGCCAAACTCCATAGTCGATTATCTATATCCTTTCTAAGGCAAAAATTGAAACTTTCTCTATTACCCAAATTTGAATGCCTCTCTTACATAGCCAACTGGCTTATTTAAAACTGACTCTCCTTTTCTAATAAAAGGATGAGAAACATTTTTTTGTCTTCTATCCAAAAAAAGGATAAGAATCCGAAACTGCCTACTACCTATTATTGGAATCTGACAATCATGCATTAGGCCACATTTTAAATATCCACCTTTTTTTCGTCTTCTATCCAAGTAAAGGATAAGAATCCAAAATTGCCTACTACCTATTATTGGAATCTGACAATCATTATCTATGAATTAAAACTATTCTAATTTAAAAAACCTATACCTGGTCCTAGGTGGCTATATCTGGAGAGCTCATCGAACTGCTACTCTAGGTATGCCACCACATGTAGGACGTTTATTGAAAACATTAAATTTAAATATTGAAAACATAAAACTTTTCTTATTTTATTTCCCGCTCTGCTACTGCAGCATACTCCCCTGTAGAAAGAATCTCAAGTCCACTTGAGATGAGATCGTGTATTGATGAACCATGTTTGCTAATTTGTTGCTCATCCATCCAAATAGCCACTGTCACTGGTTTGTTCTTCCATTTGACTAGATACTGAGTGTATTGTCATCTGCGAGTTTTCTTTATTTTTGTATCTAGGATTTTCTCCAACTAAGGTGGTGCTGGTTTAGGTAGTTGTTGCAGATCTTCTGTTACTAAATCTTCATGTATGGCTTGTGTTTCAGAACCTCAGTATTGTGTGAGATCACAAACATTGAATATGGGTGAAATACCGATGTCTGTAGGTAACTGAATTTTGTAAGCATTATGTCCATATTTTTCTAGAATTTGACAAGGGCCAACTTTCTTAGGTAGTAACTTTATATTCTTCCTTTGAGGTAACCTCTCTTTCTTCAGATACGCCCATACTAAATCACCAACTTTGAATTGTACCTCTCTTCTTTTCTGATCAGAAACTTCTTTGTACTTTTGATTTGAATTCTGTAGCTGCAACTTGACTTGATGTTGGACCTCTTTAATAGCTTCAGCAAATTTTTCAGCATGTGAACTACTTGGAAAAGTATTTGGAAGTTCCCTCAACTCGAGAATTCCTCTTGGATGTGTACCATACACAATCTGAAATGGAGATTTCCCTATACTTCTATTCACTATATCATTGTATGAGAATTCAGCTTGAGCAAGTATGGAATCCCACTCTTCTCCATGTTGTTTTGTAAGGCATCTTAATAGATTTCCCAAAGATCTATTGACAAATTTTGTTTGACCATCAGTTTGTGGATGATATGCAGGTGAAAATGATAAATTTGTGCTTAGTTTCTTCCAAAGAGTCCTCCAAAAATGATCCACAAATCTGCCATCTCTATCTGAAACAATATTTAGTGGTAGTCCATGAATTCACACTATCTCCTTGAAAAATAAATCTGCAATTTATGATGCATCTTTGGTGGATTTACATGGTAAGAAATGTGACATTTTACTGAATCTATCCACAACAACAAAAATGCTATCATACCCCTTCTGAGTTCTTGGTAATCCCATAACAAAATCCATACTAATACTTTCCCATGGTTGTGAAGGAATAGGTAAGGGCTGATACAATCCTGCATTGGTACTTTTACCTTTACCTTTCTGACAAATGGTGCATTCTTCCACAAACTTCTGCACATCCTTTTGTAACTTTGGCCAAAAATAGTGTCTACAAACCAGCTCTAAAGTCTTATCCAGTCCAAAATGACCAGATAATGCCCCACTATGTTTCTCTTGTATGATATTATCTCTCATTGAACACTTTGGGATGCAAAGTTGTCCTCCTTTGAACAATAATCCTTCTTGAACCAGAAAGTCAGAATATTCCCTATTGTACCTTTCATCCAGATTAATACATGCTTGATAAATGTCTTTGAAATCAGCATCATCAACATACATACCTTTCAGATTTGAAATGCCTATAGTTTCCAACTGAATTTGTGACGTAGTCAAAGTTCTTCTGCTTAATGCATCAACAACCTTATTTGTTACTCCCTTCTTGTGCTTGATAGAAAATGTGAATGCTTGCAATGTCTCCACCCATTTCATGTGCCTATGATTCAATTTCTCTTGACTATTTATGAAACTAAGTGTCTGGTTATCTGTGTATACAATGAATTCCCTGGGTAGCAAATAGTGTCTCCATTTCTTCAGGGATTGAACAAGTGCATACATTTCCAAATCGTATGATGAATATCTCTGTTTGGCTTCATTGAGCTTCTCGCTGAAAAAGGCTACTGGTCTGTCCTCTTGACTAAGAAAACCTCCTATAGCTATGTTGTTTGCATCACATTCTATCTGAAAGACTTTATTGAAATAAGGAAATGCCAGGACTGGTTGTCGGGCCACTTTTTGCTTAAGAAGTTCAAAGGCTTTATTGGCTTCTTCTGTCCAAACAAATTTACACTTTTGGCCTCCTTTTATGGTGTTCAAAATAGGTGCACAAATCAAGCTGAAATTTCTAATAAACTTTCTGTAGAAAGTGGCTAAACCATGAAAACTTCTAACTGTTGCAATAGTTCTGGGAGTTGGCCAAGAAAGAATTGCACTTACCTTATCTTGATCCATCTTGAGTGTTCCCTTTGAGATCACAAAGCCAAGGTATGTCAGTTCCTCTCGCATAAAACTACACTTCTCAATATTGATCATTAGCTTTTCCTCTTGTAACCTTCTCAACACCAAATCTATGTGTTTCAGATGCTCCTCTTTTGTTTCGCTGAAAACCAAAATGTCATCTAGATATACTATCACAAACTTCCCTGTAAAATCCTTCAAAACTTCATTCATAAGCCTCATAAACGTACTAGGAGCATTAGACAATCCAAATGGCATTACCTTCCATTCATACAATCCCTCATTTGTCTTAAATGTTGTTTTCCATTCATCTCCTAGCCTAATTCTTATCTGATGATACCCGGTTTTCAAATCAATCTTTGAAAAATATCTTGCTTTCCCTAAACAATCCAGTAAATCTTCTATTCTAGGCATTGGAAATCTGTACCTTATAGTGATCTTGTTTAGTGGTCTTGAATCTGTGCATAATCTCCATGTTCCTTCTTTCTTTGGTGCTAGGACTGTAGGTACGACACATGGGCTTAGACTTTTACCAATCAAACCAGCCTCTAGCAATTCTCCAATTTGTCTTGCCATTTCTTCATTTTGTTGTGGTGTTAGTTTATATGCCGCCTTGTTGGGTAATGTTGATCCTGGTATGAGATCAATGCAATGACTAATTTCTCACACTGGTGGGAGACTTTTTGGTATTCCATCAGCTCTAATTTCTTTGTACTTGTCCAGAATTGGTTCCACTTTGTCAGGTACCTTTTCCTTGTTCTTTTCTATCACTTCCACCTTCAAGTTTGAAGACTCCATCTCTGAATTTTCTTCCTCAGTCTAATTTTCAGCATCATTCTGCAATTTGTCCTTGAGTACAGGAATCAGTGCAAAGAGTGGGCTCTTCTTTTCTTTCACTTCTTTCAATAATTCTTTCTTACCCATCACCATAACTTTGGCTTCTGTGGCTTTTGCTTCTTCTTGACTTGCCTCAACTAAAGGTATTAGTTCAATGACCTTTCCATTCTTTGTAATGGTATATGTATTCTTCACTCCATCATGATGTGCCTTGAGATCATATTGCCAGGGTCTGCCAAAAAGTAAATGGCATGCATCCATGTTAACAATATCAAACAATAATCTATCCTTATAGGCTCCAATCTGAAATTCCACCCAAGCTTGCTCTTCTACTATAGTATGTTGCCCTTTATTTAAACAAGATATTCTGTAAGGATATGGGTGTTGTATTCTTGGTAGCTTCAACTTTTCCACCATTTCAAGAGACACAAAATTTTCTATAGAACCAAAGTCTACTATTACCTTGCAAAATTTTCCTCCAGATTTACAAGTAGTTCTGAAAATGGACTTCCTTTGTGGTGGTTCTTCTCTGACAGGCCTTTTCAATAGTGTTCTTCTCATCATAAGTGCTTCCCCTTTTTCCGGATAACCATGGTTGTCTGAATCTTCTTGTAAATCCGCTTCTTGTGCCAAATGTATTCTTCTTTCATCATGAGTACTAGAGCTTGCTTTTGCTAGACATTTGTGTGCCATATGACCTTCTTGATTACAGTTGTAACATCTTATTGGTCCATTCGTCCTTCCTGGTGATCTTCCTCTGAAATTTGGCCTTCTACCTCTGAAACTTCCTCTAAAATTATCAAACTTATTAACTTCATTATGCATCTCCGTTTGTGGCTGAAAATTTGGACTCCTTCCTGCAAATGTATCTCTTCCTCTGAATGGTTGTCTTCCTCTACCTCTGTTATTATTTTCTTGTCTCCTTTTGATTTTCTCTTCCACCTTCAAAGCCATCTGATAACATTTAGCTACCGTGTTAGGACTTAGCAACTGCAACTCTTCTTGTATGTTCATCCTCAAACCATTTAGGTATCTTGCTACCTTGATACTCTCAGGTTCTGCAAATTTTGACCTTAGACTTAACTTTTGAAACTCTTATGTATAAGTATAGACATCCATATCCCTTTGTCTGAGATTCTGCCTCTTCTGATGCAACTGTACCTCATAGTCTTCAGGGAGATACGTCTCTCTTATCATTGACACCATCTTCTTCCATGAACAGATCTTCCTCTTATCTTCCTTTACCCTTTCTTCTTGCACAAAATTCCACCATGTAAGGGCTGCTCCCTTCATTCTGGATTTGGCCAATTTAACTTGCTGCGATTCTGAAACTTTCTCACATTCAAAATGATTCTCTAAGGCTTCAATCCATTCCAACACTAATTCAGCGTCCACCTTTCCTATAAACATAGGTAAATCAACGGGTTTTCCTCCCAAAGCCTTTAAAGCTTTAAAAAATGGCCTCTCATTCTCAGCTATTCTATCTTCTTCACTGTCGGGTACATCTTCCTCTTCTTCCATTTATTCTTTCATTTCTTTCTTCTCAACTACACTCTGCATATATTCCAACTTACTGGCTAGTTCTGCCACAATCCCCTTCAACTCTCTATTCTCGTTCTGGAGAAGTTCTTCTTGCTCCTCGACCTTCTTCGCTAACTCTGCATTGGTCACCATCTTGCTTGACCCTACTGAAGAATCTTGATCAAGGGCATTCAACATATAACTTCACAACCTGCAACTCTCAAGCTCTGATACCAAAAATGATGCAGAGCCACACCTTGGAAAGCTCAGGAGGAATACTCACTCAACTGAGTTACCTCAAGGGGCACAACATCAATCAATCAGGATCAAACTCAAACCAAACTCAAGATTGGATTAATCAGAATATATAAATCTCCATAGTTTATCTTCACCCGCACACCAAGATCTTTAACTCGGAATGTCCTCAAAGAAAATATATTTGCACTTTGACAAGAGAGACCAAGATCGAATTGCTGCCAAACTCCATAGTTAATTATCTATATCCTTTCTAAGGCAAAAATTGGAACTTTCTCTATTACCCAAATTCGAATGCCTCTCTTACATAGCCAACCGTCTTATTTAAAGCTGACTCTCCTTTTCTAATAAAAGGAGGAGAAAAAAAATTTCGTCTTCTATCCAAAAAAAGGATAAGAATCCGAAACTGCCTACTACCTATTATTGGAATCTGACAATCATGCAGTAGGCCACATTTTAAATATCCACCTTTTTTTTGTCTTCTATCCAAGAAAAGGATAAGAATCCGAAACTGCCTACTACCTATTATTGGAATCTGACAATCATTATCTATGAATTAAAACTATTCTAATTTAAAAAACCTATACCTGGTCCTAGGTGGCTATATCTGGAGAGCTCATCGAACTGCTACTCTAGGTATGCCACCACATGTAGGACGTTTATTGAAAACATTAAATTTAAATATTGAAAACATAAAACTTTTCTTATTTTATTTCCCGCTCTGCTACTGCAGCACTGCGTAGTAGACAAGCAACCCTCCTAGAAATTATACTTTGATAGATCTTACACATCCCATGGCTCTAGCACTAGCATACTCTTTATCACACCTTAGGGAGATTACAATCCTAAATCCTTCAAACTATAGTTCTACTGTACCAACAACATCTCAAAGTATGAGGCCCTTATTGTAGGGCTCATAATAGAAATTGAATGGAATATCACAGAGCTATAGGTCTATGGATATTCACAACTTATCATTGAGTAGGATCTGAATAAATATTAGACCAAGGATGACAAGCTGCTAACTTACAAGGAGTTGGTCAACCAATTAAACGAACATTTTAATCAAATTTAGTTCACACAAATACCTAGACTGCAAAATAAGGCAGTAGATGCCATGGTCACTATTGGCTCACTTTTGGAAATGCCATGAGAGGCTACATAGTATGAATTCTTATTAGAGTGGCTACATGAGCCTACATACAAGAATGGTGAATCAACATGGGTATGTGTCTTGGTTGGTCCCCAATCCCCATGGTACCATGAAATTCATGCTTACCTACAAAATGGTATCATATCTCCCCATCTCACACAAACCCAATGCCAAAACCTTATTTGTATAGCCTCCCATTATACTATCATCACTAAAACCCTATATTTTCATGGATATCATGATACTCTCTCTTTCTCAATGTTTACATCAAAATAAGGCTACAATGGCTCTCAAGGCTCGGTACACACTAGACTTTGTGGTGCTCACATGAGCGGAATAGTTCTACGTAAGCAAATCCTTTGAGCTAGGTATTATTGGCCTACTCTAGAGCATGATGCATGTGACTTTGTGAATTAGTGTCTACCCTATCAACAACATGCTAATCTAATCTAAACCCCAACTTAGGATTTACAACCTATTGCACTGTCGTGGTCATTTTCATGTTTGGGGTTTGACCTTTTTGGTGTTATAGCACCTCTCTCTTTAGAAGGACACAAGTGGATAATCATCACCACTAATTATTTCACCAAGTGGGTGGAAGTGATCCCCCTTATCACTACCATGGGAGTTGATCAAGTGACCAAATTTATCCTATATCAGATCATATGTCACTTTGGCATCCTAGTTACCATTTTTACTAACCATGGGGCTAATTTTGAAAATCTCAACATGGAGGAATTGTGCACTTCCCTTCATATCCATCACCATTTTTCTAGCCCATACTTCCCAAAAGATAATGGTTAGATGAAGGCAACTAATAAAACCCTACTCAAAATTCTAAAGAAGGTTCTCAGTGATTCTGGCCATGATTGGCACTTGCAAATCAAACTTGCCCTATGGGCCTATCACACCTTATTCCATACATCCACAGGCACAAACCCATACTGCCTAGTTTATGGTGCTAAAGTAGCATTACCTATTGAGGTTGAACTCCTATCCCTAGGCATTTCTTTGTGGGACCAAATATCATTTGAGGATTATAGAGTGGCTAGACTTACACAGCTAGATTTACTTGATGAGAAAAGGTAACACGCCTATGACCACCTCATGGTCTACTAAAATTGCCTCAAGCACAACTTCAATAGGAAGGTACATCCATGTTAATTTAAAGATGGAGACATGGTCCTCAAAGAAAACATGAAGTTCCAAATAAATCAAGAAAATAAATGCAAGTGCGAGCCCACATGGCTTGGCCCTTATGTGGTCATAGCCTCTTTTGGCTCTGAGGCCTATCAGCTATCCACACTTGAAGGTGAAGTCCTGAATGACCCCACCAACATCATTCACCTCATGAAATTATATTCCTAAAAAGTCCTCAGTGCATCCTGCTCCCTCAAAATGAGAAAATGGAAGAGAAAATAAATGAACAAAATAGTATAGAAAAATAAGTGTCCAATGGTAAAAACTTGGAAATTCAAGTGCCTTGGATAGGTACCCTGGTGAAAACCTAACAATTAGGTATTAGGTGTACTCAACCTTTTTATTATCTATCAATGACATACATCCCCCCCATCACCCATTAACACCTCATTGCTCGTCTTCCTATTTTTCAAGGTGTTCCAAAAGTTTTATCCTCACACTCCAAGTATTTCCCTTTTAGCATTTATTAACTTGAAAAGCCTACCTCACTCACATATTCTACCATGGTTAGCATATCTACCCCATCCTTGTACCCTAACACATGTATTGTACTAGGTGTATTTTCTCCTTGTACCCTACTACATGTATCATATCAGGTGTATCTTATCCTCTGTACCATTTCTGCATATCATAACAATAGTATCATATACTTGTAACAATAGTAGTACTTATGTAACATACCTATATAACAATAACTAAATTACATCACTTCTATCTCCCCATCTTGAGCTTCTCCCCATCCTACACACACCTACTACTATATCTTATCATATATCCATGAGTCCTCCAACCATTGTACAATCATGCTTGTACATTGTTGAGTCTTGTAGCAATACCCCGCATCACTTGTCATTCGTCTATAAGAAAGTATCCTTGCCAATTTTTTCACCATCCTAAGCATCCTATTGCTAGGTCCATATAGGCTACTTCCTTCCTCATACTAGCCTATCAATACCTAATTATCTTGATCTCTTTGGCAAAAGGTTACTTTATCATAGATTTGTTATCTCTTCTAATTTTGGCTTTTCTTGTATATTTTAGTTCAAATGGGTCATTTCCATGTGATTTAGTTGTTCCCTTGCCATGGTCACCATGTCTTCTATATCATTTTGTGCTATGACTGGGACAACTTGAAAGCATGCTTTTAACCAAGGTCTTTTTCTCCTTGTAGTCAGTTGGATAAAACTCTTGCATATCCCAAACATGTTTTCATTTATGATCATATGATGCAATTGGGCAATGTCGTTTGCTTGTGGATTACCTAGCATCATTTCCACACTAATTTCTCTAGGACTCATGTGTGATTTTGGCAAAATCCTTACATGTTTATTTGAATCAATCCTATGTAATATTGGGGAAAAGGCCTTGAAATTCCTAGTAAACTTGGCATATCCCTAATATTCCTATATCAAATAAAGTGCTCACATTACATAGTGGTACTTCTTTACGAAGTACCCCACCCTCAAGCTTTTAGTGTATCCCCTCACTCTTGCTATTTTGTCTCACACGAAACCAATTACTTATTCTTATCACCCTCACGCACCTCCATACTTGCCCCTTCGTATGAATCACACCTCTTCTCTCTACCCCTGTTCCCTCATAGCTATTATCCCTCACACCTATCCTCTCTACCTCTCGAATCTTCTACAGATGTTTTGCTTAAAGTTGTGCATACTATTCCTTCCCCTTGACCAAGGTCATAACCAATTAGTGATATGTTGCACCATTCTCCTACATCCCATGTCTATTTCCCTATCACTCTACTTACCTTTCATATCATAATTATCCATCATCCCTACACCCCCTTGAATCCCTTCTCCTTTTTTTTCTTTATCGCTTGCCTTGGCTGCACCCTTTCTTTACATCACTTACCTTTCTCACCCTTTAGTTCCTTCCATCATTAGAATTTTTGACTCAAAATCCTTATCCTCGAACGTTGGGTTCTCTTCATTATCCTCCTCCTACAATTTCTAACTCCCTAGGCTAAGGTTTTACCATCATCAATTGCATTCTCTATCATAGCTCACTATCCTAGCCTTGATTTCATATATCTTATTTCCTATCATACTAACTAAGAGTTCATTGGAAAATAATTTTTCCAACATCATATTCTTGAGAGTCAATATCTCATACTTTTTCAAAATTCATTCTTTATCATAGATCACTATCCTAGATTGACTTTTGTTAATCATATCCCGCCATCATACTTTTTCCAGCATCATCATAAAGTATGTTTATCTCTTTTTTATTTCTCCACCATCATAGTGCTCCATTTATTTACCAAGTTGTATCATCATAAATTCTGTTCATTTATCCTCATTAGAGTTTGGATTTATCTTATAATTCATACATAATATGTTATGTGCATGTATCATATTTCATCATCCTCACATTTTAGTTCACTTATCATATGTTATTATCATAGCCCTTTTAGTTCATTTATAATATTTCCTCATCACAGTTGGTGTTCATTTTAAAAATATGCTCCATCATCATAAAACTCACGTTAATTTTATCATAGTTTGTGTTCATTTAAAATCATAATCCATTATCATAGTTTATGTTCATTTTATCACCTTTTATCATAGTTTAAATAGTTTCCTTTTAACATAATCATCATCATAAAGCTACATCCATTTTTATTCCATTTTGTTTCTCATTTGTTTGTATTTTCATTCTTAGGTCATGTTTATATTATTATTGTTATCATAAACATCATCATAAGTTCAATTTTTTTAACATCTCATCATAAAGCAACATCACATCCTGCATCACGAACATGTCAATACTATCCTATCAAATCATATCATAAACAACATCACATCCTGCATCACAAACTATTAGTAACATCATATATCTCCTCAACATTACATCATACATAAAACCACATCAATCATTCATCTCCATCTAAACATGTATAAACATCCACCTAGTAAACAAAATTATGACATCATCAAGTCCATACATCCACATCCCACCCCAAAGAATGATCTGATCTATATATATATGTATATATATATATATATACACACACACACACACACATATATCACCCCCCTCTAAAAATACCATAGTCCAGATATCTAGTGCCCATATACAAAAAATTAGAACAATACATCAAGTCTATACCTACAAAACTACATCCAAAGATAGATCCAAAAATAATATATCAAAATTAGCATATCATTGATCTCCCTCCTTTGTCACCTCCTCATCATGGGACTCACAGGTGTCCCTATCTACCATTGGAATTGCTAGTGGTGGAGGTGGTGGCCCCATCCTTCCTCCTCCTATACTTGAGCTCTCCACCTCATCCTCCTCCCACTCATCCCCCTGCCTTACCTCTGGTTCTACCCTGTCATTTGGATTTTTCCTATGCACTGAGACCCACCTATTCTCTACGAGGCCCCCATACTCCATCCACTCTCTCCCCTCCCTCCCTGCATGCCTGTTTGGGTCCTAGCTACCCCTGACCATGTTAGTCATTTGTAATGCTCAATCTACTCCTCTGGGACCTCTACATGATACCACCCCCAATAGAAACTTCCCCTCTCCCTAAACTCCTCCACCTCTCCTTGCAACCTCCTTAGCTCATCCATATCTCTACCCATCACCATCTGTGCCCTTAGGGTCACTACCTCCACCACCAATATATCCCTCTCCTCCTAGATGGTGTCCATTCGTGCTTGTAATGATTATCTTTCTAGAGTCACCACCTCCAACCTCCCCTCCAACTAACTGCTCTCCACCCATAGTGTACCCACCTCTACCCTTGCTCTATCTACTTATCCCTATGCAACACTATTCTTATGATGTAGTTGATCACACTTTACCTTGAGATGATCTCACTCCTGCTGAGTGTCTTGCAACTACTAGCTCGTCACCTCGTGTACCTACTATAGGGATGCATATCGGGCTGCCAACCCATCATCTCCTCCCCCTACTAACGACCCCCTCCACCACTCCCATCTCCTCCACCTACCAGCCCCTATGGCCTCTGCTTCTTCCTCCCTATGGTCTACTCTCCACCATTGGGCTCTCCTCTCTCCTCCTTGGCTGCACCCTTCTCTCCTCCTACCTCCTCTCTCCCCTCTACCTCTACCTCACTAGCCTCTCCTCCTCTACCATAGCCTTTTCTTGTTGTTTTAGTCCTCTAGAAACATATTTTCCCTATCTAGATGCCTAAGCTATCTCTCCTACTACCACCACAGTTCTCATTGTCTATGCTAAGCCTACTAGACTTAATTACTGAAACCAATCATGATACTCCCATGTGGAGCCTGCATCTATTGCCTCCACTAAACCAATCCCACTGCTATGGTGCTAACTCTCACTAGGCTTGTAATAACCCCTCTCTCTACAGTGTTGGCCCAAACATTGACACTGGCTTGCATGTGACCCATTGATACTAGTTTAGATCTTCTAGAACCACTTGCACCTATCCAAACTATCATAAGGTCCTATCCAGTGGTACTACTCTTCTATGTACTCCCATCACCCAAAAATAAATTACAAAGATATGTCAAAGGCTCCCCTCAGCTATAAGCAACTAGCTGCTCTATCTACCTATCTCTCCATCCAATCATCTTGAACACCATGATATGCTCCCATACCCAAACTTGTAATTATGTCAAGAATCCTATGCTCCTCCTCTACCATCATCCCCCTGATAAACTATCTAGTGTAGATCTTGGTACAACTCTACCAACATCAGCAACCCCCAGGCTACAAGGACTCCCACATCTACTATTTGCATAATCACAGGTATCAGTGCCAAGGTGACTCCTATCTCACCTATATTTGGGGTAATGTACCCCAATATAAACCACATACATAAAAATAGATCTACTCCTTTGTGGCTACCCAATCCAAGTGCTCATCCAATGCAAACTTAACCCAGTAGATCTGGTATGCTACTCCTAGCCCCACTAGCCCCTGTACTACTACCTCCCTTGTCATCTCCCTAGTCACTATCACTAGAATCCCTCACACAAGTAATCTAAAAATCTTTTACACATCCTCCACTATAATTATCATCTCCCCTATCAGTAGGTGAAATATCCCAATCTCATTGTGCCAATGCTTGGATAAGGTAGTCACCATCGCCATGTAGGTTCATGTATGTAGCAATCTCGCCAAGTACCCTAGGATGATGGCATCAATCCTTGCCTAGTCTACTGGCGTTATTTTCTCTCTGGTATGTAATACAATCACCCATCACTTATGTGACACCAACGCATCTAGAGATCACTGAACACAAACCAGTCACATGTTAGTTTCCCTTTTCATATTTATATTGCCTCCACTTCTAATCACCCCCCCCCCATCTACCCAATCCCTCTTCTCCCTATGCACTTTTCCCTCTTTTCCCTTTTTTTGCCTTTTTTCCCACATTCTTGCCATCACTTTCTTGTGAAGCCTCTAAATTCACATTCCCATAGACACAGATTCCCACGGGATCACTATTTGACCATTTGACTCCCTTAGACCTTAACCATATTCCTATAGTTGCATTCCTACATGACTTAAACCTAGCTTTCCTACTGATCCATCTTATCATGGGATCGTGTTTGACCTTCTCCTATCGATCAACCCCTAACCCATTCTTGCATTGACCCATTCCCTATAGAAAAATCGTGCCCCTACCATGAGAAGTGCATTTTTTCTCATAGGATCATTTTCTCACTACATTATCCTCATTCCTACAAAATATTTGTACCCAAATTTGTGATCCCACAAAAGGTGTTTGCTAAGCCTATTTTCTCCTACCCCTAGCCATTTTTTGTGGGATCACAATCCTACTAATCTTGCTAGCAATCCTGTTGGACCCGTGTCCATAGGATTGAGTTTTCTATGTTGCAAGAATGCTAAAAAGGCCATAAAATAAAAACTTAAAGGTTGGTCTTTTGACCCTACCAATCAATCTAGTGTCTGTCGCATTCATACTCACTATACCACATCTATCTAATGCTCTAGTCATCCAAGCACAACCATTGTATTGTCCAACTCAGAGCTTCCAACAACAATATCTCCTTGGCTGTCTAAAAGCAAATAACCTTCCCTATCCCCTCTGGGATGCCCTATCTTTCTATCTAACTCTTGTAGCAACCTTCCTTCCCTCAACCTTTTTTTTCCCTATAATTACCATTTTCACCCTCCTTTAATCTATTTGTGCCCTCCTACTTGCCCTGGATTCTTGTCATTTTCAAGAAGTGATCAAGCCTCACCTTCTCTCCCACCACCTTCTTAAGTGGGTATCACAAGTCCATTCTCTCTTCTTCTACTCAAGACTGGGGCAACCATGTTTCTTTCAAAATATTCTTCACATCATTTATATTTGAACTTCTTTGAAATAATGTTGTTTCAACACTATGTCAAATAGGGGCAAAATGTAGACACCTAAATCTGATTACATCACTATGTATTTAGTCATCTCCTATGACATTTCTAATTAAATATTTATTATTTAATTAATTAATTGTCATCCCCTAGTTAATTAATTAATTTAATTATCTATAGCCCAATTGATAAAATCAAATGATAACCCAAAATCAATTTATCAATTAAAACCCTATTCCTCTATTAAATAAAATAAATCCTCAAATCTATTCAATTTAATCCCACATCACCCATTTTATTAAATAAATTATCCAAACCCCTAAACGCAACCTTTACCCCTAATCCAACCCATTCTCCCATACTAACCTCACTTAGCCACCTAACTAACCCATCCCATCAAAGTAAGCCACTTGCCCCCTAACCCTATTCCTAAACTAAGTCT